>CM055817.1:22822160-23353234 GCA_029582265.1 Zoroaster sp. YZ-2022
AGGTTACGCTCAGCCATCCCTGAGCCCCCTTTGATTGCTTTCCGTCGCCCCCGTAACCTCGGTGATATATTGGTTCGGGCTAGGCTCCCAAGCACTAACAGTGACCTTAACATCACTGATCATGAATCACCATAGGGGTGCTCTAAGTGTAACCGCTCGAGATGCAAAACCTGTTTGTATCTCAAACCTGCTCAGAAGGTGAAAAGCCACAGTACTGGTCTCACCTACACAATCAGAACTAAATCCCAGTGTGACACACCCAATGTTATATATGTAATCTCATGTAAAAGATGTGGTATACAATATATAGGGGAGACAAAGACCAAATTGTGTCTCCGCTTTGCCAACCATGTTTCCTCTGTGAAAACTTAAAAAACCTACCCTGTGGCTATCCATTTTAACAGCCCTAATCATAGCATTAATGATGTTGAACTCAGTGTAATTGAAGCCTGCACTAGCAATGATACACATCGCAAACTTAGGGAGTCACACTGGATACATCAACTGAAAACACTTCAACCCTATGGCCTCAATATCAACACAGGTATCAAATAACCCAGCTACCTTTATTTGTTGTAACCTTTTATTTTTTCAGGATTTTGTCCTAACCTGTTCTATTTTCAGGTAGTTGTCTTAACCTGTTCCTTTTTCAGGTATTTGCTTTAACCTGTTCTGTTTTCAGGTATTTGTTTCAACCTGTACTCCTTTCGGGTATCTGTTTTAACCTGTTCTCTTTTCAAGTATTTGTTTTAACCTGTTACTTTTCAGGTCTTTGTCCCAACCTGTTCTATTTTCAGGTATCTGTTTTAACCTCTTCTCTTTTCAGGTATTTGTTTTAACCTTCGTTCTATTTTCAGGTATTTGTTTTAACCTGTTACTTTTCAGGTCTATGTCCTAACCTGTTCTATCTTCAGGTATTTGCTTAACCTGTTGCTTTATCTTATCTTGTATACTTTTACATTTTTCCAACTGTCTCTCATAGGACTATTTTAATTTAGCTATTTACACCCACACACCAACTCCTCAATTTGTAAGGCTTAAAAACCCCCCTTTTTTGTTGTCGTATCCCTTTGTGTATTGTCCTATGTTTATGCCAGCTTTACTAAAAGCTGCCACCTCTACCTATTGTGTGGCTCAATAATCCCTCCTTTACCCTAGATTCACCATAAACAGCCACATCTACTTATTGTGTGGCTCAATAATCCCCCCGGTGTTCACTTCTGATACTCCTATTGGCTTTTTCTAGACTGATGCTTATCTTTAATTGGTCACTATTTTCCCGCCTTTTTTGGATTCCGCCCCATGATCCTTTGCTTTCCCTTTTCCCTATAAATGGATGAGTTTTTATGTTGTACTTTGTCAAAGCCTCTGATGAAGGTCCGGATTGGATCGAAAGCTAAGGCCACCCTCCCGATTTAATTTATATAGATATAGATATAGATATAGATATAGATATTTATATAGATATATATATAGATATAGATATAGATATAGATATAGATATAGATATAGATATAGATATAGATATAGATATAGATATAGATATAGATATAGATATAGATATAGATATAGATATAGATATAGATATAGATATAGATATAGATATAGATATAGATATAATTTTATTTATTTATTTTTTTTAAGTTGGGTGTGAGACCAAAAAATGAGAATACATCAATGACGACTTTTGCATATAAATAGAATGAATGATTCGTCTTTTAAACAAATTAGTTAATTTGTTGTGTTTATCTTGTTTACTGAGTGTGTGTTTACCAATCGGTAAACATGTTGAGTTTACTACGGTACTCTTTTTGGGTGCAGGGTTTTTAGTTTTAATTTTATGCTCTGTAACTGTATTATTTTCTAAAAAACAAGGAAACAAAGAAACAAACACAAACAATAATATGATTCAGAAAACCTAAATAATAGTCTCGTGACTGTCTGAGAGAGCAAAAGTATAAAATGGGTCAACATGGCCTGAAAAAAGTTTGGTACCAATTTATGAATTTTTGGTGCTTACAATTATACAACTAACATATTTTTATGAAATGCATTATTGACAGATGACTGCGGACACCGAATTATTTACTTTAATGCTGAAACAACTTCTTCAATCGATGTGAAAACCCCACAAAGTTATCCGTTAAAGTTTGACCTTGACTGCATCTGGTTGGTCATCATACCACCTCATTCTCTGCTGGAAATACAAGTAAATAACTTGGTGACAGACGGTAGCAGAGTAACGGTCGGAACAGCCAATGGAAACAGAACAGTTGACCTCTCAACCTCGTTTTCGACCTTCACCAGCACGCGTCACCTTGTGCCACCAGTATATTCACCCAGACCTGGGGTACCAGTATGGATAGCCGTACATCTGACCTCACAAAAATGGATAACCGCATCAAGTGAAAATGTATCAATAATTTTGAGAACATTTAATGAAGTAGGTATGTGTCTTTATGAATAACATTTCCATACAACATTATTTGAGCAATATAAATAGGACAGAATGGAACACGATATTGTACAATATTCAAGGGTTTTGGTTATATTCGTTACCGTAATTTGCAAAGATAACGTGGATATTTCCTGAATTTCTCATGTTGATTGTTAAGGCCTGACTGTTAGTCCTGTTTCTGTGCGTTCTCAGTGTATTTTTTTTTTTAATATTCAGCCAATTTTCACGAAGTAGGGATGTTCTGTTCAAAAAGATCTATCAAATAAGATCCTCGAACAATTAAATAGTTAGCCGTTAGGGCGCTATAACCGGTTTGGGGTATTTGGGTCAAAACAGTATTTCCGTTATATTTTCCTTTAATTTCATCTGTTGGTCATCGAACTTGACACAGATGTTGTGTTGAGTGCAAGCAATAATGTGACGCCACTTAGATGACTACACGCTGGGTGGTACAAAAATGACTTTGGGTAATTTGGTACCAAAAAAAACAAAACATGGTTATTCAAACATTTTTACCAGATATTCGTAGTAGTGGTCATATGATCAATTTATTGCCCAAATCAGCATTTGAAAGTTGACGACAAAAATATTAAATGCTGCCATGGCAACCACCGTTAAATGTATGGATAACCATCTTGTTTTTCCTGCAAACAAATTCACGTGACCAAACAGAGGGTGGAAGGGACAACAGTCTGGCTTTATGTCATGGGAATCGGCCGTAATCATTATTGCCTACTGGGAATCAGACAGTACTACGCGCGCGTGTACTTCTGCCAGCCAATGATAGCTGGAGATATTCCGCGCGTGCGCACATCAACTGCAAAATACATCAAACACAACTGAGTATTACTGCCCTAACAGTCAACAGTGATCTAACAACGCATGGCCTTAACCAGTACACGGTGCGTGAATAGGGTCAAACAGAATAAGTTTAGTCTATTGGTAATGCTGGAAAAGCTGTACTAGTATACAGTTTTCATACAGTATACTCATAAAAACAGCTATGCCAACATTACCAATGATGTACCTTGTATAGTTTTGCTCTCTAAGACAGTCACGAGACAATTATTTAGGTGTTCTTAATCTTATTGTTTGTGTTTGTTTGTTTTTTACAGAATGTGGGCCTAATGAGTTTGCGTGTTTTAACTCTGAGAGGTGTTTGCCGCTCAACCAGCAATGCGACGGTGTCCCACAATGCCCCTCACTGTCAGACGAGAAAGGATGTTGTAAGTCCTTGGCATAATTATCTTTAAAAAATAACAAAGACGTTGCATCAGTTAACCGGAAACGTTTAACAGTGTCGACCGTGTTGCATTATGGGAGCCAGGAATGAACACAATACTTGCTTTTGAATATTTTCCGAGCCTTTTGTGCTGGATTTTTGGTTGCTGGGGCGGACATTTTTTGTAAAGAATTATCTGAACATCACATTGGAATATGAATAATTCAAAGAAAAATTACAAACGCCCTCCAGCGTAAATGATTCACAGTACCTTTTAAGAATTGTGTGATATTGTTTTCTTACAGATGGGTGTGATGTTAATGTATTCAGCTGTGATCAAAAATGCTTGGAAGATGATCTCGTGTGTGACGGGTCAGCTGAATGTCAAGACTTCATTGATGAGTATTTATGTGGTAATTTATTTATATAGTTTCTCTATGCAGACATATTCTCTCTTTTCTCATTCTCATTCTCATTCTCATTCCTGATTCTCATTCCGGATTCTCATTCTCATTCCTGACTTTCATTCTCATTCTCATTCCTGGTTCTCATTCCTGATTCTCATTGCTGATTCTCATTTCTCATTCTCATTCTCATTCTCATTCTCATTCTCATTGCTGATTCTCATTCCTGATACTCATTCCTGATACTCATTCCTGACTCTCATTCCTGACTCCCATTCCCATTCCCATTCCCATTCCCATTTCCATTTCTTATTAGGACGGTGTTTGCATCAACCAGCGATAGACCTCACCGATGGTCAAGAACACATGATATCCTATTCCCCGTGGCTGAGGGATAGAGCTGGCGATTGTCTGTTCCTTGTTACAGCATTGGAAGGATACCAGATATCTCTTCGCTTCCAAAATGTCCCACAAGTCAGCATTATCTCTCCATCACTCGAAGTGGTCGTAGGCGAAGGGCATGAACCATCCGACCAATCAACACGGATTCTCGTAATGACGTACACGGTGCCACTTCCAATCGTATTTCGGGAATATGTGACGTCCAAAAGCTCCCGGATGTGGATTACAAATAAACATGTGCTTCCAGCCAATGATCGTGTCGGTTTGATATCTGATGATTTAGATGTAAAACCATTGACAGCTGCAGTGATACAGACCAATCAAACAGGTACGACGATTGAGTTCTTTATGTCGTTACCTAGTCTGTTAACTCCCATTTCAACCACGAGACATTCGTGGATCTAGGGGAGCAAATGAGACGTGGTTGTTGTTTTTGTTTGTTTTTCTCTATGCAGAACAATTTATCATGCATTTTGTGTGTGTTACCCCGACCCTTTTGCCCTGTATGCAACAATGATGATGGTGGTGATGGTGATGATGATGGTGATGATGATGGTGATGATGATGGTGATGCTGATAATAATATTACCAAAGTACCAATTTTAGAGAAGCAATTATGGTAAAGTGTCTTACTCAAGGACACAAGTACCACGGTCGCGGTCGGGATTCGAACTCTCACATTCTGACGACTCGGCCATCAGAACACAAATCCGATGCACTGAACCGCTCGACCATAGCACGACCATGCACATGGCAGTGTCTCCCCAGATTTGTTTTTGTACATTTCTTGTGATTTTTATGAAGACGGATTGCATTTACAGATATTTTATTTATTGTGTACAGTTCCATCAATACTTACTCTTCTCTCTGGGCTGCAAAAGTCCTATGTTTCCGTGCCACTCGTTTGATAATCAAACCCAACAACAGACTACATCCTCCCACTTGCCCATTTTACTCCTTGGTGGAGGGAAGCAATTAAGTTTCAATGTCTCGCTAGTAACACCGGCACTTGACCGTGATCGGAATCAACATTCTGACAACTCACCCGTCAGAGCACATATCTCGGCCGTGGCACTTTCGATTGAAATTACCCGAATGGAAAATAGTTTGTATTGTTATTATAACATCCTCTCCCATGTTTAATTAGGATGTGACAGTAACAAGTACGCATGCCCGTCAGGTGTTTGCATAAATAATTCATCAGTATGCAATGGTTATGCAGACTGCAAGGACTATGGCGACGAAATTGGCTGCAGTAAGTATATCAATTATGTTACATGAATTTCTGATAACATCGATGCTAAAAGTGAAATAACATTTGGTCACAACGGCTCGAGTAGCGTCTACTTGATGATGTTGCTAACAGTTATCTTGAACCTGTTTTGGAATGCGCCAATGAACTTCCCTCCCTTTCCACGCTATCCTTAAGCTTTCCAAAATATCTTGGCACACACAGCACCTCCATTCAATTATTGAGTTTAACCAGAATTGCCTAAGAAATATTTTGCGGTGCGATATCCAAGCCAGCGCTCAGCATTGTACTAGAGAGAAGGAGTCCTTTCTTGGGGAAACCTTTCAGTTAAAGAAATGCTTTTCCGTACATTCACGCATAACCTTTTTTCTAGCAAGAACGCCAATAAATTTATATATACCTCAACTGAAGTATAATTAAATACTGAAATGGTGGGGTTTTTTCTTTGTGTTTCTATTGAAGATTCTTGTACAGACAACGAGTTTTTCTGTGTCTCAAGTAGCGTTTGTATGAGTGTGACAAAACTTTGCGACAAAGTAAACGATTGTCCTGATGGCTTTGATGAAGCTTTATGTGGTGAGTTAACATAAACATTATGTGATCCGCTCCATCGAAATGAGGAATGTCCCCCAACACATGTTTCCGTGTAATGGACTCCCAAAGTTCACAAAACGTGCACTTTATCACATCCTAACACATGTAGACAAGTCTTTTACGTGGTTATACACAGAATAAAATATATATAGGAAGAAACGGACCCGAAATATTATATAAACCGGTAGCGAGCAAAGAAAAATGGTTGATGCCAGACTCGAACCCGCGACCTCTCGAATACCGTACGAGCGCTCTACCAGCTGAGCCAACCAGCCCCTGTGTTGGCGGGCGGTCCACTTATGCCAATTATCTGTTGCTCTATGGGGCCAGGTCAGAGGCCAATCCATATCTGCCGAGTAGCCAGGGATCAAGCCCCGGGACAGATACATTATTGTTTTGATTAGTTATGTTGCTATCTGCTTTTAGCTCCGTGTGGACGCAGAGAAGTTAATCTTTCTCAGCACAATCAGACAACAGATGGGCCTGTTCTGCTCACATCTCCAAACTACCCTCTGGATTACTATGATAACTTAGACTGCGTTTGGCAAGTAGTGGCACCCCCGGAAACCCATGTCTTCCTAACGATAAACGCATTTGGACTCGCACCAGGCCAGGATTGGATTGCCTTCGGCTGGGGTGAGACTTTTGAAAACAAGACCTCACAGATTGTACCAAGATTGAAGGATGAATACACTGCCTTAGTTTCAGTAGCATCAAGGAATAGATGCATGTGGATAGAGTTCCACACGGACGGCTTCGAGACAAGAAGTGGTTTCTCACTACATATTGAGTCAAGACAGACAGGTAAGAATGGAGTGGCTATCAGTGTTATTGAGGAGGAAATATTTCCCAGACGTTTGTGGCCGGTTCCCGCCATGTTACACTCACTGTATATTTACAATAGGCTAGACTGACACAATGTAGCAATATGTTGATTTCCAGTGTGTAACGATGGCTTCAAATATTATTTTCTTATCGGTATAAAAAAATAAACAAAACAAACATAAGTGCCGCTGATGTTCGTTCACCACACACGTGTTACGATAATATCTTATAATACTTCAGATCCGTCATTGGTCAGCTGTCTGTTAGCCAATTTCTGGGACGCGTGATGAGAAACAGAAGCTGGAATATACTATTGCAATAACGGGAAAGTTAACAGGCCAGCAGCGAATGACATGAGTTGGATATAATTGTTTTTCGATCGGTTCGTTGTTACGATAATCTGTTTACAAAGTCCATGCGACCTTTGACATTCCTCAAGACGATCACAAGAGGGCCAACGTTCGACGGGATGCTCGTTCGATTAGCTAGTGTTCAGGGCTCACTTGTGTGACGCACTTGGGTTACCTCGGGTTACCTCGGGTTACCTTGGGGAAGCTCGAACGCACCCGACGTATTAATAAAATATTTGTCTGTTTATGTTTCGGAGCAATGTGCTGAAACGCCACTAAACATGCAGCGAGACACATTGTTTTCTCTAATTTGCATGAATACAGGAAAACAAACCCAATTGTAATTGTTAGTTCATGTTACTTTTCAGTGAGGTGTGAGGATGATCAAATACCGTGTGGCTCTCCTGATCTGATATGTCTGGATACAACAGCAAGCGAGTACTCACAGTTGTTTCTCTGCGGATTCGGTAGGTTACGGTGATCGTACTTTACTGATATGTTTTAAACTTAATTAATTTTAAACCCTTTTAAGACCAATGCGGCTGGTTGACCTTAAATCTGGTCTGACAGGGAGGTGCCTCAGCAAGTTCTGGATACAGAGTGAAGCAGAACCACGTAGTGCCTTGAATGTTAGAAGGCTTGTATTGAAATGAATTCGCTGATTGATTAGTGGCCAGTTTAGTTTGTACGGGGTGAGAGTTATATGTTTCTATGTTTTGGTACCTTCCAAATAACGCGCTGCAGCGTTCTGTATCGATTGCAAATGACGCAATGTGCTCTGATGAAGACAAAACAAGCTAATATACAAGTCAATAAGTCATATACGTCTAGTGCACAGACTTATGTCAGTGGCAAGTGCGTATTTAAATTGAATTCTCCAGACTCACACACTGTTGTACATCACGTGATTTAGGGGAAAGCTTTCGCAAAATAAACTTCAGTTACGGAAAATCTGGTACCTTTACACCAAACAGAGTATAAGTATTGGACGTCTCTAAGGTTACTATGCGATCCCGAATCATAGCAACAGTGTACAATGCTGTGTCAAAGGTTACACACATATCTTATTCCCGCCTCATTCAATTTGCTTTTGCTTACTACAAACGAGAATTGTTTTCAGTGTTCCTGTTGGTATCCCTTTTAAATATGTTGATGATTTTATTCAAACAGATGTCTGCGGTGAAAGGACCATTTACCTGGAGGAAGATTCCCGGTACAGGTTAACCTCTCCAAATTACCCACACGAGTATCAAAACGATTTACAATGTGCATGGCAGATATTGACCACGTCGGACATCAGTTTTATTGTCATTGACATTCTTGATTTTGAAACGGAAGCTAAATATGACAAAGTGACAATTGCAAGTTCCGGTTTAGATCTCGGCGAAATTAGTACTTCGGAAAATGATGCAGTGTTCACGATCACTGGTTCTGAAATTATTATATCTGGAATGACGAAAATCTCGAGAGTTATGTCAAAGACGCCGAAGATTGATATCAACTTCGTAGCCGACAATTCCGTAAGAAAACAAGGATTTCGGATGAGGATTATGTTAAGAAGTACAAGTGAGTACGCAATCAAACTTAAATGTTGAGTATAGAGAGTTTATTCACCCTAACCTTTCCAAATCCTCCAAAATCATCTTTGCTAAAGTGAAGGATTTTGAAGGATTGAGGTTACATGCTACATGCTCTTTGCTGAAGTGAAGGGTTTTGGAGGATTGAGGTTATTAGGCATACTTGCCTTTCCACGGTACATGTACATCCATGTTTGTTGTAGTGATTGCAAGGTCAGTGCTTGGGCCAGTGGACACATGCATGCAAGGAGGGTCCCTGGCCATGTACATGTATCACAGATTAGAAACACGTGTGCATGCATGTCATGTGCTTGCTTTACTACTGAAGGATTTTGGAGGATTTAGGTTATCTGTAAGCAAATGGGCCTAGGGAGTTAGGAAGGATTCAGGTCATGTGTAAGCAAATGGGCTTAGTGAGTTAGGAAGGATTCAGGTTATGTGTAAGCAAGTTGGCCTCGTGAGTTAGGAATGATTCAGGTTATGTGTAAGCAAATGGGCCTTGGGAGTTAGGAAGGACGTCTTTCCCCAACCTCCATTTATCTCCCATTTTTGGCAAGGCCGGTTCCTGCCCATTTGACACTCTCTGAATACTGCAACAGAAGAGTCTATCCGTCCAGTAATAGCTATTGTCAAGGGATTATAGGATTAGTTAAGTTATAGTTGCTGTTTATTTGTGTATCCACCAGGCCCACATGGATTACAGGGGATTAACTCCTGAGTTAAGTGATCTCTTTCTTTGCCTGCAAGGATCTGGCAGCTAAGGAGCTCATTATAAATACCCAGAGGGAACTGGCAAAAATTGGACGTTCTTGGAGGTTGGGGGAAAGATGTCCTCCCTGACATTGCTCCTATAATGCAGAATAACTATACCAACAACACTACTACGGACCGAAGGATCTTCTATATCTTCACTAAGTCCACAACCCACCCCAGTCTGAGGGATCTCCTATATCCTAAGTCAACCACCCTACCTACCCCCTGTGCTTGTTAACAACTGATTCAGTTCAGTGAGCACACACTCCTCTCCCCTACCCTCTAGGATCGCAGTCCCAACAGTTCCCTCCTGCACGCTTCAATGCTCTAATCCTCCAGCGTCCAGCCATCGCATGATCCTCCAGCAGCCTACTTAAGCAGCAGCATTTCCCAGAGGACGATCAGAGCATACTGATCGAAACGTTGATTTGTAACCTCCAGTTCTTTCCAGAACTAATTACTATTCAATAGAGAATTTCACATGGTGTCACCGCAATTAGTCTTACTTATCCACACCTATTTAGCCTGAGATTGTTTTTCTATCTATGTTACGGCTGAAGGGATCGTGGTACTCCCATGATATTATATGATAACTATGATATGATAATACATAACAGCAAAAGAAACGTCACCCCTAAAAATATTTATTATTTTCATTTTATAATTAATATAATTTGTTTAATGAAGAATATTATGAGAACACAATGTGGCAAATTTGGTTGACCTCAAAATTCGTCATGCATGACGTCTGAGGACACATAAGCTAAACACATTCTCAGACTTATCAAAATTTAGGGGATGACGTTTCTTTTGCTGTTATGTATATATACACATACGCGACCTCTCAATTACCGTACGAGCGCTCTACCAACTGAGCTAACCTGCCCCTATGTTGGTGGGCGGTCCACTTATGCCAATTATCTATTGCTCTATGGGGCCAGGTCAGAGGCCAAACCATATCTGCCGAGTAGCCAGGGATCAAGCCCCGGTCAGATGCAAACAACCCGGGTAACGGCAGTAGCGGGGATCACACAATTAATGGGATACAAGCCTTTTATGTGGTTGTACACAGAGTAGATTTATATGGAGAAACTTACCTGAAATATTATAAACGGGCAGCGAGCAAAGAAAAATTGGCTGATGTATATATGTATATACATATACATATATATGTATATGTATATGTATATGTATATGTATATGTATTATGTATATGTATATGTATATGTATATGTATATGTATATGTATATGTATATGTATATGTATATGTATATGTATATGTATATGTATATGTATATATATATATGTATATGTATATGTATATGTATATGTATATATATATATATATATATATATATATATATATATATATATATATATATATATATATATATATATATATATATATATATATATATATATATATATATATATATATATATATATATATAATATATATGGTTCTCCCTGAACCACATTTCTCACTTAGCGACAGTAGAGAAAAACGAGTTGCCCGAAATTGGTTCTCCCTTGAACCTTTCTCACTTAACGAAGGTTGAGATACGAGTTGTACGATACGGTTCTTTTCAGAACCTGTACCTCAGCTTCACGTTAGTTGAGATAAACACATGGTGTTACCGCAAACCGAAACTATATATATATATATATATATATATATGTATATATGTATATATGTATATATGTATATATATATATATATATATATATATATACATATATATATTTATACATATACATATATATATATGTATGTATATATATATATGTATGTATATATATATACCTGTGGCAGTTAAGAGACAAACAAAAAGAATATTCAATTACGTGGAAAATCATCGCCAAGGCTAAACCCTACACTAACCTCACGAAGAGATGCAATTTATGCATTACCGAGAAACACTTAATTATTACCAAACCGCACATGGCAACGTTAAATAAACGTAATGAACTTATATCAACTTGCAGACATCAACGAAAACACATCCTGAGATACAATTAGATATGCATCACTAAACACACACACATACGTATACTTGTAAACCACACCTGATGCTTCAGTGTATATGGTGATTAACTGATGAGTGGATCGACATCATGTCGGCCTACGAAACAAATTTGTATTAAGACCCATATGTTCTCACCCACCGAGTAGTTTGTCTATCTACTTACTTATGTATATATATATATATATTTTACATATATGTTTTTTTTTCTCTTTTTAATTGTTTTTTTTTAACAAATGGACAAATAATGTTTGCATTTTCAAGCTAAAAAGATAATTGCAAACCCAAGTGAAAGCAGTTTTTCCAAATGAGTTCAGAAATAGGAAAATATTATTTTGTTTTAATTGCCAACTTTACTCTCAAGAACATTTCAACAACATGATGAGCCAAATCATTATTTAAAGCATGTCTGATATACCAATGCAATGATTTCTGATAAATACCCCGCAATACCCCGGGTTTAATGAAGTGTACAACCATTCAGTTTTAGTTGTGGAATAATTCTGATTGTTTTTCGGTTTTGTGTTCACAGCTAAAGAAGGCATATGTGAGCGAATTGTGGGTTTCGAATGTGAGAATACCACCGTGTGTGTGACTGAAGATGCAGTTTGTGATGGATTTGTCCATTGTGGCTACGGATCAGATGAAAACCAATGTTGTAAGATATTTTTAAATTTTCTCTTGTGTTGCTTTATTCCTTCAGTAGGCCTATACTAGCTTGGGACGGTTCAGCACTTTTTAGTATAAATTTGGCACATAATATTCTGGTAATTACCAATGTAGTTTGTTTAATTATAACTTACCATGACTAAGGTTACTATCAAATTGCATGAATAACGACTGGAATAAATCATTGCTGAAACGATCTCAGCTCCCTGGGGAGTACACAGCTCAATTGCTGCCATTTCGGCGCATACAGGGATAACAACTAACTCTGCCCTCACAGGTACCAATTTGCTCCTTGGTGGAGAGAAGCAATTATGGTAAAGTGTTTTCCTCAAGGACGTAAGCACCACGTCGCGGTCGGGATTCGAACCTACATTCTGACGACTCAGTCGTCAGAATACAAATCCGATGCATTAAACAGCTCGACCATGTCACTCCGTTATTGTTCAATGGGGTGCTACATTTACAAAATGGCTCATGACTTTGTTAACATGACGTTATTACTTCAGCTCTCTATAGATTAATATACTTGTGTAGTCAGGTTCTTATGACATGAAATGAAGGCGGCTTCTATACACATTCTTTATGTTGTCACTTTTCTATAACATAAAACATACGAAATAGTATGAAATCTGATTTGGATATCATAGCATTATTACTACGGCTCTCTGTAAGGCTAAGTCAAAATTATGGGGAAATTTATTTCTCTGAATGATTTCTCTTAGCCTCCGTCAGTTGTCCAGAGTTCTATGAGTGCAGCAGGATAGGGCGTTGCGTTCTTTGGGACCAGGTTTGTGACGGAACTGAACAGTGCTTGCTGGGAGATGATGAAACTGACTGTGGTAAGTATAATTTCAAGTAAGACGCGAATCAGAACTGTAATACCTGTACCTATATATCGTCGTGTCAGTGCAAAAACTTCGTATGTTCACAATGCAATAAGGTCGTACGTAAATTTACATACATTAAAAAATGTTTGTGCAACAACGTCGTATCTCAGCCATTGCTTTTGTGCATTCATCCGGGAACTTGTTACATACGACCTTTTTGCACTGACACAAACTGGTTTTGTGCAAAAACGTCGTAACTCGGAGATACGACGTTTTTGCACTGACACGACGATATGATTGTAGCAATTATATTAATGTTAATCTGTATTGTATACCGCCCTCTGTCGTCATTGAGTAACCACATCATGAACATGACTGCCATCGTGAAATACACACATACCTGGTCTCTCCGTGTCACTCATTTCATGAAATATACATTTGCGATCTTGGCAAAATAGCTGTTATGTGTTTGCTTAATGCTTTTCTTTGAATCAATAAATACATTTAAAAATACACTTGGGAAAGTTTTAGCTCAGTGCAAAGTCTAAGGCATGAGAACAAGGTGAAAAGCATTTAGAAACATTGAGGTGCATCATGAATGTCGTCTTACTGACAGTTAATTTCACATACACTTCGCCTTATAGCTAAACTTGGTTCCAAGTCTGTGATCGTGGTTTTTGTCTGCCTGAAGCCAATACAGTATCGCATTAATAGCGCCCTCTTGTGTATTAACCTCCGACATTAACCTTCGATCACAGACTTGGGAATGTTGTTCGTCGGTTTGTACATACCCTATTGCGAATTAGTCCAAAAGTGGACGGAACAATCTGATTGGTCGTAAAGCCTTCCATAGCATGAATATCCAAACTAAACCTTCTGCATGCAGTTGGAGGAGATGTACTCAACGATTCCATTTAAACTGTAGGTAAGACGTTTTTTGTAGAGAAGGAATTATGTATTTTATTTTGTGCTTTTTTACAACTCTAAGATCTCATTAAATTTGCCTATCATTTCAAATACTATTTACGTACCAAGCACTATACAAATTTAATATCGAATGAATATTACAGAAAGAATTTTAAGCGAGTGTAACCTGTTAGTAATAGACGCGACCTACAAGGTTTTTGTGGCCTCCTGATTGGCCACCTCTCTAGCATCCGTATTATTATGTAAATGTTAGTTATGAATACATGAATATCCCACAAACACAAGAGGGTCAAGTCTGAGATCGCGAGTTAGGGCTGTGATAGCCAGTAGGGGTAAACGGCGTTTTGCGTGGCTGATGTGCTGGTAGACAAAAAATAACCGCGATCTCAGACTTGAAATCAAGTCTACCTTACAGCGGGATTGGGACCCTGATGGCCCTGAAGGAACATCAGATAAATAATATTGCCGTCATTATTTATGTAACAATTCGCAAAAATGCAGCCAATTGTTTTGGCTCCAAGTTTTAACGTTTCGTAAATAACGTTTTGAATTTGAGGCATGAGGAAAGTGTGAAAAAGCATTCACTTCAGAAACATTAAAACCCTAACTCCCTAGACATCAAAGGCAGTTGGAAGATTTTGAAGGATTTTTATTGTTCAGTAACAATGTTTAGGGAGTTAGGGTTAAGGTGCATCTAAAATGTAACCTTAACTACAGTTGAGTGAATGTCCTCTCATACACTAATTTTCATCTTAAATTAGCCTCATAGTGGGAATTGGACCAAACTATGGTGGACCTGAAGGAACATCATAGATTTAATATTAACATCATTATAATGAAGCCATTGTTTTTGTCTCAAAGTTTTGTATAAAAAAAGGTTTTTAATTTGATGTCAACATTGACTGAAAAAGTCATGTTTTGAAGCCGAAGTCGTGCAATGTGCCGAAGAGGTGAACATTGATACACATTTTTCGAGTTTCGAAGGCAAGTAAGTGAAAATGTGCCTTAATATTAATGTGAAATTGTGCCGTTTGTTGGCAATTAAGTCATTTTGGCGTGATTCAATAATATAAATTTCAAATTTTTTGAGTCATAGTCGTTGATATCGATGTTCCTTCAGGGCCACCATACCACATGCAGTGTTTCTTTTGTAAACAGTAACGAGGGAAAAGTTACACAGGAAAACTTCCTTTACTACATAGA
The DNA here is from genome assembly GCA_029582265.1 of Zoroaster sp. YZ-2022. Taxonomy (NCBI): domain Eukaryota; kingdom Metazoa; phylum Echinodermata; class Asteroidea; order Forcipulatida; family Zoroasteridae; genus Zoroaster; species Zoroaster sp. YZ-2022. The sequence goes on from CM055817.1 coordinate 22,837,649, forward strand.
TCCCACCTACAACAAGTGTTTTTTTCTACTATTAGACGTGTTGGTTGGCTTTATATGTTTCAGATAGTAAACGGTGTCCAGCAGAATGCACCTGCAAATACGAAAAGAGCGACCTCTACGTTCTCTGTCAGTCAGGCTGGACGGAGGAAACACTAGCTAATATGGCAGCAACCACTGACATTCTGTAAGTGTAGTTAAAATCAATGGCAGTCCAGTGTTTTTTTTTGTATTAATTTATAGATGTTATATTTTAAATGAGATTGTATCAAGACATTAAGTTAGTAAAATATTCAAGGCATATATACATATACATGTGGAGTGCCATGGTCGAGCGGTTTACCGTTTAGTGCATCCGATTTGTGTTCTGATGGCTGAGTCGTCAGAATGTTGGTTCGAATCACGACCGCGACCGTGGTACTTGTACCCTTGAGCAAGACACTTTACCATAATTGCTTCTCTCCACCCAGGGGTAAATGGGTACCTGTGAGGGCAGAGTTGGTTGTTGTGTTTGATTAGCCCATTTGCGCCGAAATGGCAGCAATTTAGCTGTATACTCCCCAGGGAGCTGAGATGGTTTCAGGAATGAATTATGCGCCTAATTATTGTTCATTAATTAATTAAGTTAAATAGCAGTGTTCCAATGCAAATTTAGTGGGTGTTATTCATAAACTGCCCTGAACATAGCGAAAAACACGGACGATACATATGTAGCTGTATAAATGAACAGCTTTTTAACTTAGGATGGTTCAGCATTTAGTTCAGATTGTGTGAAATTAGTAAAGGTAGGCCTAGCAGTCATCCTAGATTATATTTACATGTATCTGCTATGTCTAAAGTGCTTTCATTCTGAGAAAACACGAATTAAACCATGTATGTACACGTAAAAATGGCGCCTGCAGATGGCAAATCAGTGCGTCCTCAGATATGTATTCAAAACATTTTGTTCCGAGTGAAGGGCAAGTTATTACGGCATAGGGTCCAGGCCCAAGGATGTAAGACCCCGGAAGCTCTTTATCACTTTGTTTTGGGGAAATTCACAAGTGAAAAACATGTATGCACACAAGTCATGTATAACATTAGAAAATTGTATTGGTACGATTGTGCGTACGAATGTGCACTATGTTATCGTTCCCCCGAGCGAAATAACATTGTTTCAATTGTATCAATTGAATCAATTGTTGATTCACATTGCAATAATATAGCGTGTGACTTTTTGTTGTGATTTATTTATTTATTATTATTTTTTTGAAGGGAACTTTCTGGTGGAAACATAACGACGCTTAAGCCGGGGATGTTCAAAAGATTCTTTAAGCTACGGGCTTTGTAAGTAACAAATACATTGATTTATAGTTTTGATGAAATTCTTGCGTCGGGTGATAAACCATTGATTTAATTTTGCCCTACAGCGACGTGTGTATAGCACTGTATACTCGGTGCTTTCCGAGTGTCTATGGAAAAACCTTACAGGCGACTCGGTCAGGATTCGAACCCATGACCTCCTGCTTACTAGTGTAGACGTCTTAACCGCTCGGCCACCGAGCTTGCCCGATGACGATCTGAGTATATAGTGCTATACACACGTCCGTGTAATAATAATAATAATAATAATAATAATAATAATAATAAAGATTTGTAGCGCGCACATATCCACCCTGCTGGGCGCTCAAGGCGCGAAAACAAAGAAAAAACATGAATACAAACAATACACAATGATAGCATAGGGAGAAAATTATGTACTGATACATGTACCTACAATGCTATTACAAATAATTATGTAATAGTTTTGAAGAATTGTGACATAAGATGAGTTTTAAACATCGATTTAAATCTAGTTATACTATGACAAGATTTGAGTTTAGTTGGAAGATGATTCCAGAGTCTCGGAGCAAATGAGATAAAGTGACACGGGCAAATTTAAATCAAATACAGTGATGGTATCATCTGGGTCAATCTGATAAACTTTCGGTGTCAGTTTGATCCAACTTTTCATGCCAATTTGAAAACAATTTCCTGGGTCAATCTGGCCAACTTTCTGAGTCACTTTAACCATATTTTCTGGGTCAATCTGGCCAACTTTCCGTGTCAGTTTGACCCATTTTTCTGGGTCAATCTGACCAACTTTCCATGTAAATTTAACCTATTTTCTGGGCCAGTATGACTAAATTTCCGTGTCACTTTAACCCATTTCTGGGTCAGTTTGACCAAATTTCCCTGTCATTTTCACCCATTTTTTCTGGGTCTGTCTGACCAATTTTCCGTGTCACTTTATCTCATTTGTCTGTGTCAAACGGACCAAGTTAGAGTCAGAGTCTAAACCAAACATTGTCTAGAACTTACATGGAGGCCTCCTTTACCATGTCAATGTAAACGTGTATGTCATTCTTTCAATTGATAGTTGTATTTCTTTACTATTGTTAAGGTACCTCACAAACAATCGCATTGAGCAGATGCCGCTAATGTCATTTGACGGACTAAACAACTTACAGTGGCTGTAAGTATTAATATGGCCCAGAATTGGGTCTGTCCACACCAGTTGATACAAAAGTAATGTGATGGAGTTTGACATGGGAGTGTTATATGCAATTAAGTATTTTGCCCAACACGAAATCTGCACATTCCTAAGTTATTTATGATTGTGCTCACCAAACAGTGGGTTATATTTTTTGCGGATGTTTAATCCTTGTTGAAAGGATAATGTATCGTTTCGGTTTGCGGTAACACCATGTGTTTATCTCAACTAACGTGAAGCTGAGGTACAGGTTCTGAAAAGAACCGTATCGCACAACTCGTATCTCAACCTTCGTTAAGTGAGAAAGGTTCAAGGGAGAACCAATTTCGGGCAACTAGTTTTTCTCTACTGTCGCTAAGTGAGAAATATGGTTCAGGGAGAACCATGGGGACTTCACGGGTTAATATGGTTCAGGGAGAACTATGGGGACTTCACGGGTTATTCTCAACGTTTCGATTAGCCTGCTCTAATCTTCGTCAGGAGAATGAAGAGGTTTGCCGATGCAACTCCTTAAGTAGTATTTGCTGGGATTATGTGTAGAATGGGAAGTGTTCCGATTGGTGCTACTGTTGTGTGATGTGTTGTGATTGGTTGCCACCGTGGCATTGTTCTTGTTGTTTGTGTTTCCTGCTGTGTGTGAGTTGCCTGCTCGCTGAGGCGTGTCAGTTGACAGTGGGGTGTGGGTGTTGGCGGATGGTAGGATTGAATGCCAAATGTTGCTGATGAAAAAGGATAATGTACTTGTTGTAATGTAGCTGTTTACGGAAATTGCCGGTAAAATACGGACGATACATCTCTCAGGAGCTGTCACAAACAAATATGTACATGTAAGTAATATTCTGGGTATTTAAGAAATTAGAGTTTGAATAAGGAATATACCTTATGCATGAGACGTCACAAGTTGAAGGGCGCCCTCATTGAGAGTCAAATGAATGCCACTCATTTGTTCACGCATGAGCCCTGCGCGTTCGAGTGCCACGCCTCTGAGTGTGTGTACTCGCCGCGTGCATACACAAACCAATGAGTGACCTAGCCTGAAGATCCAACGTCACACTTCGAGGCTTATGAATTACGCCAGATACCGGTAGCCATGTTTCATGTAGATTGAACTTTGACCTTGTTAAGTAGCCACCGCGCGAGTATCGAAGCGTGACGTCACATCTTTAGCACAACCTATCCAATGAAATCCATACACAAACAAATGAGTGGCCTTCTTTTGCCTTTGAACGAGGGCGCCCTTCGTTTTGTGACGTCAATGCATAAGGTGTACTGTTTGTGCTAAAGGACATACGCTCAGAATACATTATAAAAGTGTTTGTATTCATGAGGGATATACCCATCGATAGGCTGGGTTCTCATAAACAGAATGTAATGGCTGTTTCGGTTTGTAATGCACTTGTTAATTGTATTTGTTAAATGTTGTATTTCTATTGTGTTTTCTAGTGGTTCTGTATGCAAATAAAGAGATATGAACGGAATTATAGACATTAACACTGCTACCAATACAATGTAGAAGTTTTGCGGAGAGCCGGAGTGAATAGGGAGTTACTTTCAGTCATAACTGAAAGACAACTCTACTTTTTGGGCCATGTTGTCCGTGAGGAGAAGTTGGAATGCCTGTCTCTCCAGGGCCTGATAAAGGGGAAAAGATCACGAGGAAGACAGAGGGGGAAGTATATGGATCGCATCAACCAACTAGTGAGAGAGGAGAATCAGGACAACCCAAGTTCTGCAGCACAAGTCTTTAACTGGGCACGGGATAGGACTAAATGGAAATTCATAACCGCCAAAGCGTGTATCACGTCTGGCACCTAACAGAACAGAACAGAACCAATACAAGGGTCAAAATCAGTCAAAATGTTGATGTACATGTATACATTACTTGCCAAGGTATATCTAGTGCACTTAAAAGTCAAACATGGTCAAACCTTTCGTGTAGTAAGTACATTTACAGGTCAAAATGAGTCGACTGTTTTTGATAAAAGCATTCTCTGGTATTGTTCAGGGTGGTCAAAATGACAGTAAAAACTAGTCAAAAATGCCCCTGTGGGAACATTTGGGTCAACAGTCAAAACAGGCAGTTGGCTGGTTTTGACCTCTACAGCAACTTTCCACTAAAGTGCATCAATAGTAGGAGGGTCAATAAGACAGGTGTTGGTACAGAAATTGGTTGTTGTGGTTGTTTGATCTACATTGAAACAATGACAGTACATTCCAGTTTTGGACAACACCACTACATCTAAAGAATTAGGATTACTTATTTATTTTCATAAATACCTAATTATCCAATACTTTCCTACACAATAATAATTATTTCCTACAGAAAATAAACAATAACGTGAACAGCGTTGTGTTTTTGTTCACTTTCACTTTTAGAGGTATAATTTCTTTTTTCAAAATGTTAACATAAATATATATTTCCTCATTATTTCCTTTCAGAAACCTTTCACAAAATACTTTCGAAGTTCTGGAGAAAGATACTTTTAAGGAACTGGTTCAGTTGAAAGGAATGTGAGTATAAAATTTGATTCATAGAAATTCTTGACCATAACTGTTTTTTTAAGAATATTCTTATTCTTTTTACCATTTGTTTTAAGCGGGCATGCCAAAGGGGGGAGGTTGAACCCCCGTGGTTATGTACAACCAATCAGAAAGCTAACGGCTAACATAAATATGACACCCAAACAGGACAAATAAACAAGCAGATAATATAAAATATTTCAACAAACAAAAATGTCTCCCTATTTTGCATGAATTATTCGCTTCTTATCCTATTTAATTTACCGCATGACAAATTATGGGGACAAAAAGTGTGTGTGTGTGGGTGGGGGTGTATGCAATCCCCAGGATTTACGCCCGTGTTGTGTAAACAGTAAAACATCCACAAACCTCACAGATAATCGCACTATATTTTCATTCAATTTGCTACAACATTTTCATTGTTTCACAGTGTTATCCTAGATGTTCCCATAGTAGCAATCGACGAAGCGGCATTTGACGGGCTGACCGAACTGCAAACAATGTAAGGCTTTAATAACATCAGCAAATACAGGGAAGGGTAAACATGTAAGAGCAATGTGTATCTGTGTTTCTTAAGACATTAATAACATCAGCAAATACTTATTCATTAATGCCCAGGAGATTAAATTGGATGAAACTTTATCATGGGGGTGTATTAACGGTTGTCGATGCGTTATAGGAATAAACGACCAGCAAATATGCGCGTCGACCGCCCACTGTTATAAGGGCATGCGTACAAGTTAGTAGTCGCGTCACGTGGACTCGCGGGCTAAGGTGGGATTTCATCTGTGCTCATAATGTGCATTAAATGTCACTTTCTTAATGGCTCTTTTTCAAAATTACTGAATACTGCAATTTTGAGAATGAAATCGAGATGGGAATTAACGATTAGGAATACACATTCAACGCTTGTTCTTATTTATAAGTTGTCTTTTGTCATTTTCCAGGGTGCTGATTCGAGGAAGATACGCACAGGAAGACCCGATTACTATTCACCCTAAAGCTCTCCTGAGTTTGAGAAAACTCCAGACGCTGTAAGAGTTATCCTTGTTTTCTCGCCCAAACCATTGTGACGGTTAAACCTTGTGCTCATTTGTGATTTTGTTTCTCCTGAAGACAGAGTATACTGATCGAAACGTAGAGTTAACCAAAGGTTCTTCTCAGAACCCACACTACTCAAAATAAATTATTTCAATACACGGTGTCACCGCGAATATCACTACATATATTACCACAATGCATAGGTTTAAGTCTTATTTAATATTGAACGACAAAAGTAAAACAAAGAAATTGTTGCTGGTTCATCTGTTGAGGCAATGGTTGATTTTATCCGCTTCGTGCACTTTGTAGCCCTCTAGTGGTGAATGCACTTCGGCTGCAACTTTGGCGCATTTCGCGGCGCCATTTAACAGTCTGTTTACATGCAGACGTATGGAAGCGTAGTTATATCACCACAGTAAGTCATTAAGTCATTAAATATATTAAATACAAACTGCTGCATTCCCTCACACACATTTCAAAAACAATTACCTTCCCATGTTTTCAAACACTAGCTGGACTTGATTGAGTACAATGTATTCATCTAGCTGAAAAACAAGTATAATATTCCGCCATTGTGTTTAAAAAAACATTAACGGCGGAAGTAGTTTTTCACTTGAAATGGAGCAATAATGCACGCTATTATAGTGCCAGTGCCCTGACAGTTATCGTGCTTCCGTAGATAGCGCCCTCTTTAGTCCATTGACAGGGCCTATGAAAAGCTAGTGTCAATGGTTCGAAGACCTAGGAATGCATTCAAAAATACTGAGTATTTACCGTTCTGAACCACCTCAATCTGAGGAAACTATATCATATGCCTATATGTCTTCATTTCTTAATATGATGTACAAAGTGATAATGGGTGAATGCATATAAAACTCCGTGGAGTGATGGAAAACTCCACTAGTTTTCTCCGCTAATTGCCGTCCAATGTACACAGTCTGCCATCTCATTATTAGCACTGATGTAATGGAAAGTTTTATGGCACGACTGCTACAAATTTACGGTTAATTCTGTAACCTAGTAACCGAACATAAAATGTACAGTTAATCGGTTAACCGAACCAAATATTGAAAAGATGATAGAAAAAGCCATATAGTTTTCTCTGCTAATTGCTGCCCAATGTATAATCTGTCTGCCATCTCATTATTAGCACTGATGTAATAGAAAAGTTTTGTGGTACAAGTGCTGGAAATTTACGCTTAATTCTGCGACCTAGTAACCGACCATAAAATTCATGTATACGGTTAATCGGTTAACTGAACCTGATATTGAAAACATTAACATTCGAAGATGGCAGGGGAAAAAAATTTAATTTAAAATTTATTTAAAATTTATGTCATTCACTATAATTATTTGGTAAATTTTGTAGTTTTAAAATTTGTTGTATTTGTTATTTATCTTCCTTACATGGTATTAATCGCTGAAGTTAATGCAGTTTCTTTCACCTTCATTTTTAGGTATGTGGATGACTATCGTCTTTGCTGTGAATTCACAGAGCTGGAGTCATTTGACCCTGGAAGATGTTTCACCACCGAACAACAATCACCTCTCTTTAACTGTGGAAGTCTTATGCAGAACACCTTTCTTCGTGCGTCTATGTGGATTCTTGGACTGAGTGCTCTTATCGGTAACTTTGCAGTAGTTCTGTGGCGGTTCCGGACCTCTGTTACTCAAAATCTCGGTCAGGGCACAAAGTATGTCCATAATTTTCTTGTACTGAATTTGGCTATCTCTGACTTTCTGATGGGTATATACATGGTTACACTTGCCGCAGCAGATGTGTATTTTGGGGAGTTGTACTACACTGTCGCTACGTCTTGGAGATTAGGTAGTGTCTGTAAGTTTGCTGGTATTGTCTCTGTGCTATCGAGTGAGGCCAGTGTTTTTTTTATTACACTGATAAGTCTAGACCGTTACTTCTGTGTGGTCTACCCGCACAGATTTATCCATCTGGAAAGGAAAACTGCACGTATTGCCGTTGTAATCATCTGGTTTGTGGCGTTTATACTGAGTAGTCTACCTACAATCCTGACGGATGCTGACTCTGATATTTACGGTCTGTCAGATGTTTGTATCGGCCTACCACTCATCACTAAACCAGCCAGCTACACGCTTCAACAGGGAAACATTGGTAATCCTCTTGGCAGCCAAAGTTTCAGTATCCCGATACCGAGTGAACAGAAGCCAGCCTGGACCTACTCCATTATCCTGTTCCTTGGGGTGAATCTGATATGTTTCCTCACAATCACCTTATGCTACACTGTCATCTTCTTTAAATTCAGGGCATCTTATCAAAGAATGAAAGGGTCAAGGGCCAATGTCACCGGAAAGGAAGAGATGAACATGGCGCTGAGAATGGCAGTTATTGTAGGGACTGATCTCTGTTGCTGGATGCCGGTTATTCTGATGGGTATTCTTTCCCAGACAGGTGCTGTAACCATCCAGCCTCAAATATACGCTTGGACCGTGGTTTTTATCCTCCCCATTAACTCTTCTCTCAATCCGTATCTATACACGATATTTAGTATAATTTCAGATCGTCGCTCATCAGGTCATAGTAGATCTAAAAATTGCTTGGCGGGGGTATGTATCAAAAGAAGAAAGGAGAAATTAGATGTCAGCTCTTGCACTTGTCAAAGCGTTTGCCAAACGAGTGACACACACTTGTAAATATAGCAGCAAAATAATTTATACAAATCTTGGACAAAGTAGTTGCGACAGTTGAACAATTATACAACCGTTCGTCTGCCCAATGTTGATATCTGGGGTTTCCTCCAATTTGCTGAAGAGGATAAGTAAGATTAATTGCGGTGACACCATGTGAAATTCTCTATTAAGTATTAATTAGTTCTGAAAACAACTGGAGGTTACAACTTGACTTTCGCTCAGCAGGCTCTGATCGTCTTCAGAAGAATGCTGGGCTCTAGGAAATCCTGTTGTTTATTAATTAAGTAGGCTGCTAGAGTATCACACGATGACTGGATGCTGGAGGAGTAGTGCGTTGAAGCGTGCAGGCGGGAAACTGGTGGGACTAGGATTGTAGGAGTGGGGGGAGAGGAGTGTGTGCCCACTGAACTGAATCAGTTGTTAACAAGCACAGTGGGGGAGGGTGGTTGACTTAGGATGTAGGGGCTCCCTCAGTCTGGGGTGGTTGTGGAAGATCATTCAGTCCGAAGTAGTGGTCGCCAAATATCGCTGATGTAGAAACCGATGTTCTGTGGAACAGGGTCGTGTTTGAAGATCTCGGTGACCTCTCTGATGCGTCTGGGGTGCCATGTGTCGATGCGTGTGATGAGTTGAGCTGCCTGCCAGTCGATTTGGTGGTCCTTGGTGTGGGAGTGCTTGACAATGGCTGACTTCTCAAAATCCCCTCTGCGGCTATGTACTCGGTGTTCTTTCAGTCTCATTGGGAGATTCTGTCCTATGAATGTGAATGTGGCAATTCGTCTCACATATTTTGTTTTTAATTTGGTTATTACTGTAGCCTCTAAACTGCAGTATGTTGATGAGTGTGGTATTACTATCAAATCAGCAATTGATACACACCGGTCAACGATGTTCGAGAAAATAAAGCTTCCGGGAAAAAGCGCCCTCTTGAGTTTCAGTTTCAGTTTATTTTCCACTCAATCAGAACACAACAAATTGAGATATAAGGCCAATAAAAAATACAAAATCAGTTAAACAATAATACATGTAATTAAAAACGAAAGGCCAATGTGACAAAGTGATTAAGTGGTGGAGGTCTCCAAAAAGCAAGCTTGTCGAGTGGAGACCCCCAAAAATAATAATGTGTGTAGAAATTTATCTGAACTAATACAACTGTAAATACAACTAGATGCATAAATTACACACACAGAGAAATATATTAATGTTACCTACACATAAACAAGACAGGACAAACACTAATGAGACAAGGCAGCATGGTGTAACTGCACAGCAGTAAAATGTAATGAAAGATCAGGAGGGCATTATTAATATATGAGTAAGGAGTAAATTATACAATTAATTAAAATTAGCTGAAATTAAATGTTACAGTATTTTTCCAACAAGCTATACTTAAGCTTCCTTTTAAATACGGGGCAAGTTTTAAGAATTTTAAGGTTAATGCCTAAAGAATTCCAAAACTTAGGTCCCGGATAACTGACAGTTTTACGAGCTTGAGAGGTACGCACATATGGAATATGAAAGTCATCAGACTGTCTAGTTTGATGAAAATGAATTTGAGTATTTAAGGTAAACATACTCTGAAACGAGTTTGGTAAATCATGTGAAATAAATTGATACATGAAAATACCAAGTTGAAGCAAATAAATATCATTGAGTTTAAGAGTCTTATGATTAAAAAATAGAAGATTGGAATGCGCCCGAAAATCAACTCGATCGATAATTCTGAGGACCCTTTTTTGCAAAATATGGATTCTATTTAACAGGTTGGCACTAGTATTACCCCAGGCAAGAATACCATATGATAGATAAGGCAAAATTAATGCATTATAAATATTAAACAATATTCCAGAAGGAAAAAAATGTTTTAATTTGTTAATAATTCCTATATTTCTGGATAACAGTTTACATAAATAGTTCACATGATGATTCCAAGATAATTTAGAATCAACATATAAACCTAAAAACTTTATACAATCTACTTGATTAATAGATATATTATCAAATAAAATATCAGAAGGAAGCAACTTGGCCGTATTACTAAATAACATTAAATTTGTTTTTTTTATATTGAGAGAAAGTTTATTTGCTTTAATCCAGTTGGAGATTTGAACGAGCTCTGAATTAGCAATATCTACAAGGATATCAAGATTTCTATGAGAACAGAATAAACTGGAATCATCTGCAAAAAGAATGAAAGAAAAAATGTTTGATGATTTAACAAAATCATTGATATAAATTGAAAAAAGAAGAGGACCCAGCAGCGAACCCTGGGGAACTCCACAAGGTACTTCTTTGAGAGAAGACTTCATGCCATCCATACAGACATATTGTTGTCGGTTAGAAAGATAATTCCTGAACCACTCCAACGCGATACCTCTTATACCATAATAAGAAAGTTTCGATAAAAGAATTGTATGGTCAATGGTATCAAAAGCCTTGGAGAAGTCCAGGAAGATTCCCACGGTATGAAGAGACTGTTCAATACCAGCATTAATTTGATTAATCATCTGTAAAATGGCATGAGTAGTAGAATGTTTAGCCCTAAATCCAAACTGAGAATCACATAAAATAATGTGTTTATGCAGGAATTGAGAAGTACGAATATACACTATACGTTCAAGAATTTTCGAAAAGGAGCTTAAAATAGAGATTGGTCTATAGTTGTTAACTAACTGAGGATCACCGCTTTTAAAAATAGGAATGACACTAGCAATATTCATGGAGTCAGAGATTCTGCCGGTAGAGAGGGATAAATTCATAATGAAGGTTAAAGGTTTGGAGATCACATCGATGACTTCTTTAATAAGAGGGCAATTTACAAAATCATGACCCGAACTTTTCTTATTGGGTAAATTAAAAACTATAGAGGAAAGCTCATGTTCAGTAACTGGGTTGAAAAAAATAGAATGTGAGTTAGCATCAGGGAGGTAATCTTGAAAATGGGAAGTGCAATCAGGAATTTTGTTAGCAAGATTGGGTCCAATGTTAACAAAACAATTATTATAATGTTCAGCAATTAATCGAGGATCATTTATAGTCTGATTATTAATATTAATGGTAGTAGTTTTTGAGGGAGTATTACTTTTCAAAACACTGTTGATAACCTTCCAGGTATTTTTAATACTGCTTTTTTCCTTCTCGAATTGCTGTGAGTAATAATTTTGTTTGGCGGATCGTAAAATTGAGGTGAGATAATTTCTGTAACGTGTATGTTTTAGACGATTTGACTCGGTGGGGGAAGAAAGATATTTATGATAAAGCCTATTTTTGTGATTAATAGACTTCAACAGGGATGAAGTAATCCACTGTGACCGAGGTTGAGACTTTCTATTGGCGTGCTTCATCCTAACAAGGGGGATATTCTTATCATATGAATGATTAAAAATATCCATAAAATTATTAAAGGAAATATTTGGGTCATCGGTGCTAAAAACCACAGACCAGTCCAAGGAATTCAACTCAGATTTGAACTGACGCAAATTGTCACTGGAAAGTTTACGAAAACATTTTTGTGTGTGATGAGGAGACTTTCTAGGTATAGGAGTAAAAGGAAAAGAGGTAAAAATAGGAAAATGATCAGATATATCACAAAACTAAAATTCCAGAATTAGGAGGGGGAAGAATATTGGTGAAAATGTTGTCAATAAGGGTGGCAGAAGTACTAGTAATTCTAGTAGGTTTGTTAATAAGAGGAATGCAAGAATAAGCAAATACAGAATCCAAGAATTCCCGGGGCTGGTCGTGGCGATCAACTTCAAGGAGATTAATATTAAAGTCTCCTGAGATAAGACATAACTTATTCTCAGATGAAATTAAGACTTGAAGGTCCTGAAAAGTTGATAAAAAGTCATTAAATGAAGCGGAGGGTGGTTTATAAACAACACCTGCAATAATGTTCTTATTACCAGGGTTCTTAATTTCAATAAAAATTGATTCAAAAGAGTCTGTAGAATGAGATAAATCATGACGAACTACATACTGGAGATTACAAGAAATATACAATGCAACTCCACCCCCCACTCTTTCTGCTCGACTGTTGGTCTCAAGATTATAACCTGGAATAGTATAAATATTGAAAGGCATGTTAGAATTCTTTAGCCAAGTTTCTGAGAGACCAACAATAGAGAAGTCAGCATGAAGAGATTGTAAGTAAATTTGCATTTGGTCAAAATGTCTAGGAAGACTTCTAATGTTCATATGAAGAAAAGAAAATCTTAAAGGATCATTAAGATTAAAAGAAGTTTGTAAATTGGTTTCTGTAAAATAATCACAAGAGTGTTGATTGTAATTCAAATTATTGGAGTCAATCACAGGATTAAGTGCTTCAGACACATTATTAGGAATATCTAAGATAAGCCGATCAGATCTAACTGGTTTATGAGGATTCATATCTAAAAAGACAGAAGACAATTCATTAGAATCTAAAGAATTAAAAGGCAAATTCACATTAAGACAGGAATGGCAAAACCATGACTCATCACTGAGAGCTAATTGTTGGTACTCTATAAATGATAGATTTGTACACATCAGGTGAATCCAATTATTGCAAGAGTCACAAAATATCCCATGCTGGTTGTCTCTAACAGTTAATTTACAAGAAATACATGGATAAGACACGGACATAACACAAACACTGACAAAACGAGGTGTATAATAGAAAATATAGAAATAAAGCGAAAGATTTAGTTGAAGGGGTAAAATGACCACAAAAAAGTGTCAAGGGTAGCAATAGTTAAAGTAACAAAAATGAATTGTAAGGCATGAAACTATGGAAGCCATAGACATCAGGCCCACAATTTTTCAATTGAAAAAAGAACAAGAAAAAAATGTATTACGTAAGGTAGTTTTAAATTTGAATGCAACAGATTAGATTGTCGCGTAACCACGACCATGACATATTCCTACAAACACAATGTAAAGTGATGGATGTACATGCTATGTACATGTATGTGGGTAGGCCCGGCGAAGTGTTGATCAGCAAGTACGACTAATTATTTATTTTGCCCGAGGAAAACACAATATATTCTAAGCTAATTAATTAAAATAGGAGGGGAGATATTGGAATCAACGAGAAAGAAAAACATCAAAATTGAACAACGTGACACGATCAACCTACCTACTTAGAAGGTAAGTGGAATGTGAATAAGTACCCATCCTCCATGCACTATGATCCGACTACGAGAATGAATAATGATGACGGTATGTCGAAAGAGGGCGCTCATTAATAGAAAGAGAAAAAAAACATGAAAATTCAACGATATACATACATACAATTAGTGAAGACAAGGTATATGATATATGACAATCCGTTAATCTGTTTGGGTGGCAGTCATGAGAAATATGAAGGTATTTATTTATTTTTTTTATTTTTTTTTTATTTTTTTTTTTATTCACACCACAAACAATAATTTGGTGAAATAAGACATTCCAACACAAACTTCGCCTGCTCACCTGCCGACCCACAACAAGCAGAGCGCCGAATGGTCATAAATTTCAGTGGCATTTGTTCAGTTTCTGAAGGTCCACCTTGGATCCCACAATTACACGGGTGCCATCTTTCTGTCGGATCTCTAACCAGCCGTCTTGGGTCCATACCTTGTCGGTTTCTGGGTGACGCTTCGCTGCATTCAGCCAGCCTTGCCGTTCATGGGTGAGGCTCTCGTGGACGTAGATATTGGAGCCCTTAAATTTGGCTCTGAGACGGTAGAAGGCAGCCCGCGAGTTATAGTCAACGAACTTGACGACTAGCGGCCTTGCTCGAGGCTTGCCTGATTTGTCCAAGCGGGATCCGATGCGGTGTGAGCGGTCGATGGCTTCAGGGCGCAGATCGATTCCAAGGTGCTGCTTTGCCGCTTCAGTGATTTTTTTATCCGTGTCCTCTGGTTGGGGTGATTCGGCAATTCCATGAACAATAAGGCAGTTACGCCTGGAGTATTGTTCATGTGCAGAAAGCCGTTCATCAAGATGGCGGACCTCTTTCTCAAGAATGGCGATCTTCTCATCCCTACTCTGCAGTTCTAACTCCAAGGCCTTATAGATGTCTTGGGAAATAGATTCTGCGATTGCATCCGACAGGGCTGGGATGAGTATGTCCAGAATGACCTTGGATCTCAAGGCTTCGGTGATAGCTGCTGTCAAGGCAATAGGGTCTATTGCGGAGGATTCACCAGAGCTAGATGCAACCGTTGATGCTTGCCTTTTTGGTGGCATATTTACAAAAGGATCGAAGTTCACAAGAATAACCAGAACGACCACAAAAAGGACCCGAAGAGTCTTGGCTCACTTATGACCAAGTTCCTGGCTTAGAAACCCGAATATCCGACATTAGATGTTACATTCAATGTAAAATGGGTACGTTTACGGGAGCTACCGTACCACGTGACACGTCCGTACACTTTCGCTACATTTTCGCAGAGTCTGCCAAAAAAGTGCAACATTGACAAATTACGAAAAACATAAGGGATATTATGGCCGTTACAATTTCATTTATTTACCTAGCATATGCCCAAACAATTAAAAACTGATTTCCATTGGGGCTCTGCATATCGTCACAGTTTTCACGAAGGGACAATTCACATTACACGGTACTAAATACAAGTTATGAGAAAAGCAGAGTAATTCTTGGTTTCTGTATTGTACAGCTTGATCACTTGTGTGGTATTTGTAGACAGTAAAGCCATATCTCACTGAGTAATTCTTGGTTTCTGTATTGTACAGCTTGATCACTTGTGTGGTATTTGTAGACAGTAAAGTCGTATCTCACTGAGTAATTCTTGGTTTCTGTATTGTACAGCTTGATCACTTGTGTGGTATTTGTAGACAGTAAAGTCGTATCTCACTGAGTAATTCTTGGTTTCTGTATTGTACAGCTTGATCACTTGTGTGGTATTTGAAGACGGTAAAATCATATCTCACTGAGTAATTCTTGGTTTCTGTATTGTGCAGCTTGATCACTTGTGTGGTATTTGTAGACGGTAAAGTCATATCTCACTGAGTAATTCTTGGTTTCTGTATTGTACAGCTTGATCACTTGTGTGGTATTTGTAGACAGTAAAGTCATATCTCACTGAGTAATTCTTGGTTTCTGTACAATGTTTGACCATTCTTCATCTCAGCACATTACAATACAATAACTTATTTCTGTTTGGCCCAATAGAGGAAAGAAGAGGCAATCAAGATGGTTTTTTAATCAATATTTCCCTCCATTTCCCATGTTGACTTGTAAAATTGTAATATAAAACAACCTTGGCATTACAAAAGCTATGGCAGTCCTTTGTCATGTTGGTCTTGATTGGCTGTGTTCATCATCATTCATATGATGTAGCTACACGTATGTAAATTGGTCGTCAAGTCTGGGCCATCAAATGAAGTATTCAGTGGTACTATATTGCATGAACTTATATTCATGGTAATTGCTTGGTGATTGAAAGCATTTACGGAGTGGTGCAATCATGGTCTTTATTGTCTGGTATCAGCGTTCTATTACCTACATGAAATGAAAACCCAGTTGCCCTGCATGCATTTCATAAACTGAAGAGTCCAGAAAAAGATGAAAGACAGCTCCAGGAATTGTCCGAGTCTGAGAAACGGATTGTAGAGTAACTTGTTTCATATGCTGTTTATTCACATGTATAGCACAAGTGAAACATGTGATTGTGTTCCATGTGCTTTCATTTGAGAGAAAACGCACAAATATGTATATTTACGAAAACAAATAAGAATGTTCTTTATGAAAATTTGTGTAAATCTTGATATATTGGCATTTCCATGGTTACTCACGTTACAGTTTTGAGGTATAATAATTTTTATGAGTACGCTACATAAGATAAAGATGATAGTTTACTCATGTTACATTTTTCGGACATACATAAAATGTTGCTTTTTGTCTTATATAGCGTACACATAACAAATTTCTGTAATGATTATTTTGTGCTGAGTATGATCTGGGTATAATGTAACTACTGTGAAATATGTTGATAACCTTCACTGTGTGGTTATCAACTTGGAAATCTGTCTTGTTTTTCTAGTTTGCTGCAACTGTTCTATTGAGTCAGCATTTACCAACCTAAATAACCTCTGTGACATTTGTAATTGTTTTTATCAATACGTTACAATAAATAACCAATAATAATTTTGAATAGGGGCATCTACAGAATACGTACATGTATGTACAAGCTTAATCAATACCCTTCTCTCTGCAGTGTCTTCTGGTGGGTGTAAGGAATTAAAATTATCAACATTTTAGAAAATGCAAAACTTAACATCTCTTGATGTTATGCAAATTGCATACAATATACATCAAGGAACATTTGTTTTGACAAACCTCAATGTAAACTAACTACTGTATTTATACATTTAAGTAAATCTAACGTCTTTGTCAATTTCAGATGTTGAAAATACTTTGACTTTTCTTTGCTGGGTTTGAAAAATAATTATGCTTTTAGTGATATTAATAATTTGAAACATCTGAAGAAATGTGTGCACATATTACGATGCTTTATTGCCACAGAATTACCAAACACAAATAAAACAATCAAATGATTGAATAGAATAATTAATTACAGCAATATGATGATTACAATGACCCTTTGTTAATGAGATATTAATTCCTGAATGGAATTCAACTGTTTCTTTGGTGATCTTGTTAGATTTCAGACTTTGTAAGTAGGGTTGATGATACAGAATTGATGATGTCATTGTAAAACACCATTTTTGCCTTAAACATTAAACCCCCAATTAAGGTTTTGCGCTGACGTCACGAAGGGGCGTGTCAAGTTCACTCGCCGCCATCTTGGTAGGCAAAATGCCATAATTTTACGTACAAACAGTAGGCGGAATTTCTAAAATTGGCTTTAATTTACGGTTGAGACAAACTACAGAGAACTGATGGACACAATTCAACGAAGTAGTTACTACTTTCATAGAGCTACTAGCTCTATGCTACTTTTATATCAGTCAACTGCCGTAACCAGGCAAGCACGGGCGATCACTTTTATTAATGACTGTTTTCTTCAGAGTGGTGTTGTATCAATATTGTATCAAGTTTGTATAGACTGACTGACCCCGCCGGCGCTCTTCGTGGGTTCATGACCTAAATGCACTCATTTACATAAGAAAGACACACATCTGCTATAGTACAAGCTAGCTCATCTCAAAATGGTGACTTCATGTGTTGTGTCGGACTGTCAGAATAGGCAAGGAGAAACCATAAGTCATATTATCGTTTTCCCAGCGATCCCAAACGGAGAGCAAAATGGACTGCAGCGCTGAAGAAACCGTTGGAGTGGCAGCCGACGAACAGCAGTCGTGTATGCAGTGATCATTTCATCTCAGGTAGGAAGGCAAACCCGTACGTATCTTTCCTTTCTCCATTTCATGACCTAGGCCCTAAACAAAGTTAGCAGAAAGCCAAAAACAACTCTGTAGGACTACACATGTATCATAAATACTTATAGTTTATCGTTAGTGCCTGCATTTTGGCCCAGCATGGATATCTTCATTTAGTTATTATATTAAAAGCAGTGCCTACAATTACAAAATACAAAAACAGTTTTTCATACAATTAAAGTGAAAGTGTGAATTTCACTCATCATCAGTTGATTGAATTGGACAGCAACTAATGTTAGTCCTCTTACAGTCTTAGTTTTCTTACACTAGTAATACAGTGAAGTGTGTCATGTGCATGGACTCTTTTGCAAGCTCAAAAAAGAGACAAAAATGGATGGAAAACATTGGGAAAGACTTGCATTTGGCAATAATAATGAATGGTGAATAATGAAACATTTCTCTCTCATCGATCTTATGAGAGAGGTTGACTTAAAACTAACAACTTTCATTTGGAAAAATGGGTTAAAATTAGGGTTTTGAATTTGTTTCAAGTTAAATCGTAGACTTGAGAAAAGAGTTCAGTTCGTGTCAAAACAGATGCTACAAATACATTATCCAATCCATAAACGCTTAACTTATTCCTGCATACTTATGTCTTATATTGTATGTTTATTCTAGGAGCCAAGAGCGATGATCTGTTGTCACCAGACTACACGCCATCAGTGTTCGACTGTTTGACTTCTCCCAAGAAAAGACAAGTAGAACATTCACTTCAAACGTACCTCAGGAGGAGAGATTCCAAAAAGAGGAGAAAAGAAGCGAGTGCAAGATGTGAAGCAGCACAAGGCTTGGTGAATTTGTCACGTTCAGACGCCCCTGCAACATCCACTACTTGTACTGCAACATCAACACAAGAACTTAGCTCCTGCACAATTTCAAATCAACGTGAAGTACAAACATATCTTGGATTTGCTGACATTGCTACTCTAAATGATGAATGCCAGGCTTTACGTAGTGAAAATGCTTTACTCAAGACCAAGATCGCAAAACTTTCCATTGATGAAGATTCTTTTCAGAACAGTGATAAAAAAGTGAAAACTTTAACTGGTCTGTCTTCATTTCATGTCCTCACAGCAATACTGGCTCTTATATCTGTTCATTTGAGACCTTCAAAATCTTTATCTAATTTTCAGCAGCTACTGATGACATTAATGCGTTTACGTTTTAATATGAACACTCAATATATTGCATTTATTTTTGATATTCATACATCAACTGTATGTCGTATTTTCTAAATGTATTAAATTTGCTGTACACACAGCTTGTCCCATTGACTGTATACTGGCCAGCAAGGGAAGAATTAAGAAAAACAATGCCAAGAAGTTTTAAGGAGAAATTTCCAAAGTGTTCAAGTATTATAGATTGTTTTGAAGTTTTTATTGAGAAACCCTCTTCACTTTCTGCCCGATCACAAACATATTCACATTACAAAGCTCACAATACAGTTAAGTATTTGATAAGTATTTCTCCCAAGGTACAATTACTTTTATTTCTAAGGGTTGGGGAGGCAGGACAAGTGACAAAGAATTAACTGAAAAGTGTGGTTATTTAAGGAAACTGTTGCAAGGTGACACTGTCTTGGCTGATAGAGGGTTTGACATGCAGGACACATTTGGTACATATGGTGTTGAATTACAAACTCCATCATTCACTAAAGGCAAGCAACAGTTAAGTGCCATGGAGGTTGAGACAACTAGAGTTATTGCCTCTGTTCGCATACATGTGGAGAGAGTAATTGGTGTAGTAAGGCAGAAATTTACCATGTTGGAGGCGACCATACCTATTACCCTTTAAAAAAAAGATAATACTTATGATGTAACTACTCTTGACAAAATTGTTCATGTGTCATGTGCTCTTGTCAATACTTGTAAATCAGTCATTCCCCCCGATTAAAGATTGGACCTGTGCTTTATTTGAGGTAATAGGACTAAATATTACAACCCAAACCAATTTAAAGGGAATGTACAGTATACAAATTAAAATCGAAATCATTTCAAAACTATCAAATAAATATCCAAAAAGCTCACTTATTCATTGTAAATGAGCACAAGTACTTATCAAGAAAAATATCTTTGAAAAGCTCTCATCTTTTAAAAGCTCATGAAGATAAGGGATTGTTGAGTAGAATAATAAGAAGTTTCTATGAACTTTATGCTCAATATGAAATTATTTTAAAGACTAACTAGGTACTGTGCGATGTTTTCTAAAGACAGCAATATTTTTCTGAAACGAACATAAATTCGAACACTTCCAAAACATTAATGTTAACTTAAAAATATGGATCCACCATTGGTAATGTCATCAAACAGTTGAATATTTATTTTTCTGTTTTTACCCTAGTATTAAATTGTGGAGTAGGCACCATTTTCTGTAAATCAAACCAGATATCCATTCACTTTTCTAAAATATTCAATTCAATCAATTCATTTATTCGTCATGCCAGCATGAAAATCATTTCCTCAGTTTGCACATAAGAAAATTAATACACACTATTATGTTTAAAAAAATTAAAATTGTAATTATTAAAAATTATTCCATATTATACATATTGAATTTGTTTTAATGTTTAGAAGGGCATCTACAGATATATGAAAAAGTTGTTTAATATTTCATGTGAACATTTACTGAACAACTTCCTTTAATCTGATTCAGATTTATAACTGTGAATGCTGTGATTTATATACCTGTAGTACAGTCAGAAACTGACTAATGATTGTTTCAGCTGAGATTTGTGCTCTAGTTTAAAAGGAAATTTTGCTGAAAATAAATTTACAAAGACTCATCACAAAACACATAATATTGCCTTCATTTTGTCTCTTTGTCTTATTTATACTACATATCTATTTATATCAAGAGTTAGATCTCTGGTAAATATGCATGTAGCTCTATGGTCTTTAGTAACAAAGTCTTGGTCACTGACCTGTGGAATGTTTAGATATTATACAAATATTTTGTTAAATATACAACTATTCCTCTTGTTTTCTACAATCTGTACAGAACCACTTGCGCTTTGGAACAACTTTTAATTTAACACAGCACATATGGAACTTTTTTATTTGACATTTAACAGAATAACATGAGACAAGTTGTGCTTTCAAATCTGCTCGTCTGCAGTAACACCACACTGTTGGCTGACCTTCGTTTCCAAAAGTAGCACTTGTACATGTAGCTGAAGTTAATGAATTCTGCACAGCTAAAGGGTTAGATCGTGTGAACCATTTTCCAATTACTTCACGCAAGATGCAAACCCTATAAAAAGAACAGACCTTTTCCAGTACACCTTGAAAGAAATTTGCATTAAATGCTATCCTTTGTATGTATATTTGTGATGGAGTCCACACAACAAAATCACAGTATTTCCTTTTGGTTGAATAGAGTTGAGTTTGAACTTGATAATAATACTGATGATTTTCCTTCAGTTGAATACCTTTGTCAGACATGGATAAACAAAATGATGGGTCAGCACATGCAGTCTCCATCAGAACATCCTTTTTGCAGTAAGGACATTTGAACTCCAATACACCATCACCACAGCAGTCACAATGTACAAGGCCATCTGGTGTAGCTCCAATGAAGGGTGTATCTGGATTGATGAACAACCCAGCATCTTTGATAGTGAAGGATGAATGATTCGATGTGGTGACTTTGAAATACTCTTCCCTTGCAGTGCGCTCATGATCACATCCCCATCTGTGCAAAAACAATATAACACATCCATGGGCTGCCGAGTATGAATCACAAATAAGTAACAAATCTTTCATGAAAATATTGAGCCAGTGTGCGAGAACAGGACTTTGGTGTGTTAGACAAGTCATTTTCTGTGTTATAAACAGCAAACATGAAGTGCATCCAACAAGGATGAAGTGTTATGTTGTAGTATGTCTGCCGCAGATTTACATCAAACTTTGCATCACATTTTGTTCTTGAACTCTCAAGCACTTATCCCAAAAAGCCCTGCTGGACCTTAAAATAAGATTACATGTAATGGTTGAGAAAGCCTGAAAGGTTACGTATATATTAGTAAGAACTAACCTTGTTGCTGATGTTGCAAACTTGTAAGCATCCGGGTAGCATATTCGTTTGATTAGTGAAACCGATGGTTTGTTTATGCTCGTGTGTGCCGCTGCTTTCATGTTGGATGCAGTTATCCGTCCTGCTCTCTGTTGGAACCAAATAGGGGACTTGGATTGCATCTGTGTAGCTTGCTCAAGTATGACAGCCTGTAAGTAAGATATGATTAATGAACAATGTGCATCCATTAGTATACCTGTAGGCCAACTGAATATTCACCAACTTAAACGACTTCTAATGATAACAAACAAAATCAATAAAAAATATAAATTTGCATAATTTATATCCTTTTTGTGATAGTAAATCTTAATTTTCAAGCCTTTGAAATCTAAATTTGTTGTTGAATTGTTTTGAAGAGTCACACAAAGTTACACTTTCACGTTTATATTAAAGGTAAATAAGCTTATAACTTAACATGAAGCTTACTTAATAACTTGATTCAAAGATAGTGAGTGTACACGTAAATACTGCACGTAATGCCATTATTACCAATGTCAAATATCTCACCTGTTCATCAGTTATGCTTAGTCTTGACAGCACCTCGTCTGCTTTATCCCCCAATTCCTTGTAATCAAGACTCAAGTTTTGTGGTTTGTAGCAGGTCATTACAGATAATGGCAGTGAATGTAACTTTGGTAAAAAGTCAATGCTATATTGTGGGAGAGTTGACAAAAAAGTACTTTTGCACCACTCTTATACAAGGCCTCATAGAACACATCTCTGGTATGTGATGAAGGTGGAGGTAGTTTATTTGAAGGTTTTGCAGATGACTTTGAATCTGTAGATGGTTCTTTCAATTTGGTTTCGGGCCTTGAGAAATCTATATCAGTGGCAGGAGCACATTTAACTTTGGTTTTGGATGAACCAGGATCCAACCAACTGCATGGTAAATCTGTACAAGAAGTCCTCACTCTCGATCTGACAGTTGCCTCGACAGCAAATAGTACAGCAGTTATGTGGGAACATGTTTCTCCCATTCCTGCCATACATGTGCAATGTGCTGTTAGTATATCTCCGTTGTCTTTTGCTGCCACCCATACCTTCAATGGAGCTTCATTTTGCTTCTGAGAATGTCCAACCTGATGGGTAAAATACCGTAAATAAAGACTCTTTGGTAACAAATAAATTTAGGAATTTGTTTATAGGAAATAGGCTAATTAAGTTCATCTGTTCATGGACAATCATTAATGTTTAGTTTATTGAAATAATATTCTCTCATAAGTTTCAATTGTCCAATACTGCTTAGTGCTATCCAATAAACGTGTCTAAATACTGCTAACGTTAGAACGGTTAGTGCAAGTGCAAATTTAGGCTAAGTAATTATAGGATAGCTCCGTGTTAAAAGTAAGCCTTCAATTCAACTTCAAGCGACGAACGTGTACTTACGAAAGCCGTCATGACATAATGGCGTCCATTTGACGATTCCACATCAACACAAGCAATCAGTAGATTTCGAACTAAGCCAGCTGTGAAGTACTTGTACGCATCCAGATTCTTGTAACACTTCAACTCTGACCCCGAGTAATGAGAAGGCGTGTGTATCAAGTACGTAAAAATGTCAGGGGACTGCACATCAGGAATTTGTTGTGCACTGATTAATGAGGTCATTTTATCCAGAGGTATGATGTATGGATCACAGAAGCCGCCTATCAATTCAATTTTGTCTACATATCTTGCCCGACTCGCGAAATCTAACTTTTCAGCATATGCCGACAAGTATGGAGCAAAAGTTGCCATCTTTCATGTAAAGCTTGTGCGCTAGTATAAGTACATAAAGTTCCATTTAACGTCTTTGACCTCAGAAAATTGCATAGGCATACATGCAAATTTCTTGCGCGGTTGCCTACCAAGATGGCGGATAAAGAGTCCGCATGTGGCTGGTGACGTCAGGCGCAAAACCTTAATACACCTTTGGTTAAAGTCATTATGTTAATTTATACTTGATGAGTATCAAGAAATATGTATAGAAACCAATCTGTAAAAGTTGCAGCTCTCATTCCAAATGTTTTCCTTGATGAAATGTTCATTAACAAAGCATATAAATACAATAAGTGGCTGAAATTATACATTTTTATATTGATTTTTGTTTTCCTGTTTTCTCTTCAATTAAATCACTTCAGATTGAATATTTTCTCAAGATAATTGGTACCTTACTAACTTTGATCAAGTCAACTTTTAGATGATAATTTTATAATTGGATAATTACCAAAGGTGTACTGCATATACAATTTGCTCAAATAATAATAATAAACAGTTTAGATTTGAACAAAATACCATTAAGTCCTTAAAAATGAGAAAAACAAATGATTTGATAACATTTCAAATCCATGACTGCTTGCCTAA
This sequence comes from Zoroaster sp. YZ-2022, assembly GCA_029582265.1. Classification (NCBI taxonomy): domain Eukaryota; kingdom Metazoa; phylum Echinodermata; class Asteroidea; order Forcipulatida; family Zoroasteridae; genus Zoroaster; species Zoroaster sp. YZ-2022. Next base: position 22,862,187 of record CM055817.1, read on the forward strand.
ACAAATTTTTGTTCAGATATTGTCATTTGAACATGAATCTCATTAAATTCCTCATTCATTACCAAGACCAGTTTGAAAAGAATGACAACAACTAGCTTGGAAAAATTTTAACAATGTAAGCTGTATAACGTTTCATTGACAGCACTGAAGGTGTATTTCATCAGTCAAAATGCTGTCAATTCATTCAGAGATATCACTCTTAATCCAACTGTTTCAAGGAGTCAGGATTTGTAATCTTAAAAATCAACACATAATAAAATATGGTAAAATATAAAGATCTTAAAATTGAAATTCAAGATATATTTACAGTTTAATATAATTAAAACGTAAATTTGATTTCAAATGAGATATTTTACAAAATGATTGAAAGAGAAACTTGTCCGTTTTTGTTTTTGTTTTTGTTGTTTTTGTTTTTGTTGTTTTTGTTTTTGTTTCTGTTTCTGTTTCTGTTTCTGTTTCTTACCCAAAATTAATGTATCCTGCTATTATTATCTAGTCAATGGTTTGAGAAACTACTTGTTTAAACGTAGTTTACTTAATTTCTTGAAGGAAATGGCTAGATATGGAAATTAAACAAAAATCTCAATTAATTATGAAATATTTGATCCTATTAATAAGTTTCAGTAATCTAAATTGTAATCTTTATACAGTGAATAAAATAAAGAACAGAAAGTAACAGTGAATTATTAAAATGTGAAAATCCATGACTGCTTGCGTAAAACTGTTTTTGTTTAGATAATTTCATCTGAACATCAATCTCAATTCCTCATTCATTAACAAGACTAGTTTGAAATCAATGATCAAAACTAGTTTAGAAACATGTGCCGAATGTATGCTGTAAAACATTCCATACACATTATTGAATGTCTATTTCCACAATTATAATGCAACAAAATCTAATTTCAGAGGTTGATAATTTATCAAACACTTTGTCTAGCTGGTTCATTGAGTCAGGATTTTCTTTTTAAATTATCTAAATCTAAATCATTTTTATATACACAAATCTTCAAAAAGTATTGAATGTTTTGAATAAAATGAATGAAGATATTGATTTCTATACACTATATTCACAACAACTTTAATTAAGGTTTTACTTTTGCTTTACAATGAAGTCCTTAAGAATTGAAAAGAAAACAATTAATTGATAAAATATTAAAATCCATGACTGCTTGCGTAAAACCATTTGTCGTGGTGATATTAATATCAGAACATCAATCTGAATTCCTCATTCATTGCTAAGATTTGTTTCAAATCAAGACAATCCAACTAGTTCATTGAGTCAGGATTTGTAATCTAAATTTTCTAAATTTACATGTAGATCATTTTTAATAAAATAAATACATTTATTTATTTGTGTTTTTTTCAACAAGTATCGAAGGTTTACATTTTGCTTTGTAAATTACAAAGAAGAAAACAAGTTATTTGATAATTTGTGGAGTGTCGTGGCCGAGCGGTCTAGCTTACCGGACTCAAGTTCTGGTGTTAGCAGCAGAATGTGGGTTCGAATCCCGGCCGTGACACTTGTGTCCTTGAGCAAGACACTTAACCATAATTGCTTCTCTCCACCCAGGGGTTAAATGGGTACCTGTGAGGGCAGAGTTGGTTGATTAGCCATATATGCGCTGTAATGGCAGCAATTGAGCTGTATACTCCCCAGGGAGCTGAGATGGTTTCAGGAATGATTTATGAGCCTTATGAGGAGGGGTAATAATATAATGCACCTTGAGCACCACACAGTTGGTGGATACGTGCGCTATATAAGTCCACACATTATTATTATTATTATTATTATAATATGTCAAATTAATGACTGCTTGCGTAAAACATGTTTTGTTCAGTTAATTTCATCTGAACATCAATCTGAATTGCTCATTCATTTCTAAGACCAGTTTGAAATCAATGATCAAAACTAGCTTTGTAATATGTGACTAATGTAAGCTACACAACATTTTATACATAGTCATAATTGATTTCGCATTTCAACAATTATATGTTGTATGCAACATCACATTATACAGATTGATAATTACACATACCTTTAGTCTGACTGAGTCATTGAGTCAGGATCTGGTATCTGAATTATCTTAATCTTAATACGTTTCAGGCACACTTAATCTGATCTCAATTTCCAAATTGTATTTAATGAAAATTAAGTTATTGAATATTTGATGCTATTTTCACAATAATCTAAGGTTTGACATTTGCTGAGCAATTTTACAAAGTGCAAATCCATAATTATTTAGAAGAAAAATGAGTAATTGAAAAAAAATCCATGACTGCTTGTTTGAAGCCATGTTGTTTTCTTATGATATTATTATCAGATACTGTCCCCACCCCCACTCTGTATTCGTTTTTTATTACAAAAAATACGTATTTTTTTATATTTATATGTATTTTTAAATATCCAAAAAATTCAAGTTAATTTTGAAGTGTTTCTTTAAATTTGAGTTTTGTGCAATGCAGTATCAGGGGTATCTGGGCACAAAGACATTGAATTTTCAGAACAAATAAAGTCTAAAAGTCTCATGGGGAGGGTCTGTAAATACACAAGACAATTGTGATCACCATTAACCCCCCCCCCCCCCCATGGCTACACCTCTGATTGTAGAGTCCATTCAAATGCGTAATAAGTGATGTGAAAGTAGGTTTACAAGACTTCTCTTATTTTCATGCTGCATTTCTTCAGTGAGTAACTGGGTCCTTTCCATTGTCTCCATTGTATTCCCTGTGTACGTGCCACATCTCCATAATGGTAGTATTTACCATTCAGATGTGCATGAAAGCAAGCCTTAAACCACCAGGCACCTTCTTTGCGCACTGCACAATTAACTGACCATGCATCATTGTCCTGATCCTTTGTCGTGAATGGACGTCCGTTGTGCGTTTCCAATGCATCACCTGCTGTACTCTCAGCATCATATGAACCAACATGGAGAGTGTACTTGTCATCTGAAACATTAAACTAACCATAAGCAGACCAAGCTCTTTGGTTTTCCCAATCTTCCATATCTACTCTCAGTTGCCATTGTCCTGACCCAGTTAGTGTACGTAGGATGTCATTCCCTATCCAAAATTCACCAGATGGATTGCCAAACCCTGATTGGTATTCAGTCCAGCTACGATAGAAATTAACGGAGCCATCTTGTCTCCTTTGAAACACGATCCAGCCTCCTCCGTCCATCTCCATGTCACAGTAACATTTTATCCTATGAGGCAGACCAGCAGGAAAGATAGTGTAGATGCCATTGACATAGTAACCAGCCTGGGATAATATCAGACAACTGCTGTAACGTACAGTGTCAGGTGCTGAAAATGAAGGAGTGTCCAAGTTATCGTCGTAGTAGGCACTTTGTTTCAACTCAACAAAGTCAGCAGGGTAGTGAGCTCTGGTGGCATTATTCAATGCACAAACATGGTTACTTGTGTGATAGTTGAATGATGCACACTGTGGATTCATAGAGCAGTCTCGTCCACAGATCACAGGAGAAGATACAGTCTTCCACTGAAATGCATGACTCAGTAAGGCTCGGTTGTTGGCTGGATTCAAATTTGAAGTGAACCGTTGTGGACACTCACTCTGACAATGATGTATCAAGCAAGTCAGAAACAAGGTTGCTATGATAACTTTCATGATGAAGGTAGCTGTATCAATGACTTCAGATATCTGAAATGAGTTGGTCTTCATTCTGGAGATGTCTGATTATTTCAAAGGTATCAAAGATGGTTGAGATGTAGTAGTAATATCTAAGTCATCCACAGTCAAGAATTTCTAAGTCTTTAGTAATACCTTCTCTGACTGCAGTATATTGACGTTATTACTGGTACATGTATCTTACCGAAGTGATGAGCGCTCAGTCAATGGAATTTGCTATCATGAAGTCGGTGTTGTTGATCATGGCAAGATAAGGGTTACCCATAGTAACGGGTAAACAGAGATACTGTGTAGCATTATGATTGGTTGCTGATGGTTTAGGTTGATAATGAAATGAATATTCAGTGCGTTTCTCATCATCAAGCAAGTCTAGCGCTAAGCTTCACTGCATCATATTATTGCCATCTGTATAAATGGATCCATCAATAGCATCCATTAAGCCATGAAACTTATTAAATATACAAGTATTTATGCATTTTTAACGGCTGCCTTTGTGATTACCCATAGTAACAGGTAAACAGAGATACTGTGAAGAATTTGATTTGGTTGCTGATGGCGTACATGTAGGTTGATAATGAAATTTAATTCATTATTGGGTGATATCATCAAGCTACACATAAGTCAGCTCCACTGTATCAGATTATTGACATATTAATAAATGGATCCACTGTGCCATCTTGATAGCGTCAGTTAATTAGCCATGAAAATTATTAACACAATTTAAGTATTTTGTAACAGTTGCCTTGGTGGTCCAAATGGTTACCCATAGCAACAAGGTAAACAAAGATATTGTGTAGCATTTGAATTGGTGGCTGATGGTTTCGGTTTATAATGAAATTAAAATTCATTACGTTTCTCATCATCAAGAAAGTCTAGCACTAAGTTCCATTGCATCAGATTATTGACATATTAATGAATGGATCCATTGTGTCGCCTTGATGGCGTCAGTGAAGCCATGAAACTTATTAAATCAATTGAAGTATTTTATAACGGCTGTCTTGGTGTTATTACATTGACTCTTTGGCAGTCGAGTCATTGCCCATGGACAATTTAAGTCAGTGCATACCAATGTCTGATATTGCGGTATCCACACTTACATGTAAGAACCATCAGATATGTTCACAAACGATTCTATCAGTGCTTCAGCTTATTTCATGGTGGAATTTTTAGGAGAAAATATAAATCATTTTTACACACACAAAAATCTAAAAAAGATTTAAAATCTTTGTTTCAAATTATTGTAAATATTGATTTTTTAATGGTATTTTCAGAACCATGAAATTCATCAATATTACGATGCTTTACTGCCACAGAATTACCAAACAATCAAATCATTTTTTTAAATACAGCAATATGATGATTACAATGACCCTTTGTTATTGAGATATTAATTCCTGAATGGAATTCAACTGATTCTTTAGTGATCTTGTTAGATTTCAGACTTTGTAGGTAGGGTTGATGATACAGAATTGATGATGTCATTGTAAAACACCATTTTGTCTTAAACATTAAATCCCCAATACACCTTTGGTTAAAGTCATTATGTTCATTTATACTTGATGAGTATCAAGAAATATGTATAGAAACCAATCTGTAAAAGTTGCAGCTCTCATTCCAAATGTTTTCCTTGATGAAATGTTCATTAACAAAGCATATAAATACAATAAGTGGCTGAAATTATACATTTTGATATTGACTTTTGTTTTCCTGTTTTCTCTTCAATTAAATCACTTCATATTAAATATTTTCTGAGGATAATTGTTACCTTACCAACTTTGATCAAGTCAACTTTTAGATGATAATTTTATAATTGGATAATTACCAAAGGTGTACTGCATATACAATTTGCTCACAAAATACCATTAAGTCCTTAAAAATGAGAAAAACAAATGATTTGATAACATTTCAAATCCGTGACTGCTTGCCTAAACAAATTTTTGTTCAGATATTGTCATTTGAACATGAATCTTATTAAATTCCTCATTCATTACCAAGACCAGTTTGCAAAGAATGACAACAACTAGCTTGGAAACATTTAACAATGTAAGCTGTATAACGTTTCATTGAGAGCACTGAAGGTGTATTTCATCAGTCAAAATGCTGTCAATTCATTCAGAGATATCACTCTTAATCCAACTGTTTCAAGGAGTCAGGATTTGTAATCTTAAAAATCAACACATAATAAAATATGTTAAAATATAAAGATCTTAAAATTTAAATTGAAGATATATTAAGTGATTTTTGTCTAATTTACTGGTTAATATAATTAAAACATAAATTTCTTTTCAAATGAGATATTTTACAAAATGATTGAAAGAGAAACTTGGGCATTTTTTGTTTGGTTTTGTTTTTGTTTTTTGTTTACATGAAATTAATATATCCTGCTATTATTATCTAGTCAATGGTTTGAGAAACTACTTGTTTAAACGTAGTTCACTTAATTTCTTGAAGGAAATGGCTAGGTATGGAAATTACAAGAAAATCACAAGTAATGTCTTTCAATTAATGTAATTATGAAATATTTGACCCTAGGTTTCAGTAATCTAAATTGTAATCTTTATACAGTGAATAAAATACCATTAAGGCCTCACAATAAAGAACATAAAATAACAATGAATTATTAAAATGTGAAAATCCATGACTGCTTGCGTAAAACTGTTTTTGTTTAGATAATTTCATCTGAACATCAATCTCAATTCCTCATTAATTAACAAAACTAGTTTGAAGTTAATGATCAAAACTAGTTTAGAAACATGCGCCGAATGTATGCTGCAAAACATTCCATACACATTATTGAATGTCTATTTCAACAATTATAATGCAACAAAATCTAATTTCAGAGGTTAATAATTTATCAAACACTTTGTCCAGCTGGTTCATTGAGTCAGAATTTTCTATTTAAATTATCTAAATCTAAATCATTTTTATGTACACAAATCTCCAAAAATCTCCAAAAAGGTTATTAAAATAAAATGAATGAAAATATTGATTTCTATACGCTATATTCACAAAAACTTAATTAAGGTTTTACTTTTGCTTTACAATGAAGTCCTTAAAAATTGCGAAGAAAAAATTTAATTGATCAAATGTCAAAATCCATGACTGCTTGCGTAAAACCATTTGTTGTTGTGATATTAATATCAGAACATCAATCTGAATTCCTCATTCATCACCAAGATCAGTTTGAAGTCAAGCGAAACCTACTAGTTCAAGTCAGGATTTGTAATCTAAATTTTCTAAATCTAAATAATTTTAAACACAACAAATACATTTAATATGTTTTGTTTTTCCTCACAAGTACAATGTACAATTTGCTTTGTAAATTAACAAAGATTGAGAAGAAAAATACTATTTGATAACAGGTGCTACTCATGCAAACATTTAGTCAATCTGTCATAAATACATTCGTTGCATTTTGAATTCCAAAGTACAACATCTATCAGTAGCCAATTAGTGTCATTATTTATTATCGAGGATGCTGCTATATAAATTTAATTGTGATATATTTTTTAATCGCGATATATTTTTTTAATTGCGATTTGCCGATATCTCGATAACTAGAAAAGTTCTCCATATTGTAATTGAATAAAAAAAAAGTATTACGATATTCGGTGTTATCGCCCAAGCTGTTTGCCTCAATTTGGATCTGAAAAAACACCGAACATGTTTTCCCGTTGGATCTAGGGCGTTGAGAAGGCATTTGTTTGTTTAGTGTTGTCAAAATAATGTGGGTGTGTCTTACAAGTCTAAAGGATCTCTTTTAATTTCATGCTGCATTTCTTCAGGGAGTAATAGTCTCCTTTCCATTGTCTCCAAATTATTCCCTGTGCAAATTTAACATTTTTATGATGGTAGTATTTACCATTCAGATGTGCATTAAAACAGCCATCAAACCACCAGGCACCTTCAAATCTCACCGCACAATTATATGATGACTTGGCATCATTGTCCTGATCCTTTGTTGTGAATGGATCTCCATTGTGTCTTGCCATTGAATCACCTGCTGTACTCTCAGTATCATATGAACCAACATGGAGAGTGTACTTGTCATCTGAAACAGCAAACTGACCATAAGCAGACCAAGCTGTTTGGTTTTCCCAATCTTCCATATCTACTCTCAGTTGCCATTGTCCTGACCCAGTAAGGTTACGTAGGATGTCATTCCCTATCCAAAATTCACTAGATGGATCGCCAAACCCTGATTGGTATTCAGTCCAGTTACGATAGAAGTTGACAGAGCCATCTTGTCTCCTTTGAAACACGATCCAGCCTCCTCCGTCTGTCTCCATATCACAGTAACATTTTATCCCATCAGACAGACCAGCAGGAAAGATAGTGTAGATGCCATTGTCATGGTGACCAGCTTGGAACAACATCAGACAACTGCTGTAACGTACAGTGTCAGGTACTGAAAATGAAGGAGTGTCCAAGTTATCATCATAGTAGGTACTTCCTTGTAGCTCAACAAAGTCAGCAGGGGAGTGAGCTCTGGTGGCATTATTCAATGCACAAACATGGTTACTTGTGTGATAGTTGAATGATGCAAACTGTGGATTCATAGAGCAGTCTCGTCCACAGATCACAGGAGAAGATACAGTCTTCCATTGAAACACGTGATTCAGTAAGGCTCGGTTGTTGGCTGGATATAAACTTGAAGTGAACCGTTGTGGACACTCACTCTGACAATGATGTATCAAGCAAGTCAGAAACAAGGTTGCTATGATAACATTCATGATGAAGGTAGCTGTATCAATGACTTCAGATATCTGAAATGAGTTGGTCTTCATTCTGGAGATGTCTGATTACTTCAAAGGCTTCAAAGATGGTTGAGATGTAGTAGTAATATCTAAGTCATCCACAGTCAAGAATTTCTATGAAGTCTAAGTCTTTAGTAATACCTTCTCTGACTGCAGTATATTGACGTTATTACTGGTACATGTATCTTACCGAAGTGATGAGCACTCAGTCAGTGGAATTTGATATCATGAAGGCAGTGCTGTTGATCTTGGCAAGATAAGGGTTACCCATAGTAACAGGTAAACAGAGATACTGTGTAGCATTTGATTGGTTGCTGATAGTTTATAATGAAATGAATATTCATGATGGGTGATGTCATCGAACGTAGCTCATCATGAACCTCCACTGCACCAAATCATGTATGCTTTAATTGTTCAATTGTGCCACTAAGGAACCTCATTAAAAAAATATGTTTTTCCCCAAACATTCAAAATTTAGGACAACATTAGGTTTGTAAGTCCTTCAAGTGTAGGAATGATGTTAGTACAAAATGCTTATAGTCACAAATTGTCCATCTCCATAGTTCTTCCTGTTGTGTGGTTATGTGTTTCTGTGATTTCTAAAAGAGTCATTTTGATTTCAAATGTAATAGCTTTTGAAATTAATACACAATTCGTGATCATGACAGTGCAGCTTGATCACTTGTGAGGTATTTGTAGACAGTAAAGTCATATCTCACTGAGTAATTATTGGTTTGTGTATTGTACAGCTTGATCACTTGTGTGGTATTTGTAGACAGTAAAGTCATATCTCACTGAGTAATTCTTGGTTTCTGTATTGTACAGCTTGATCACTTGTGTGGTATTTGTAGACAGTAAAGTCATATCTCGCTGAGTATTTCTTGGTTTCTGTATTGTACAGCTTGATCACTTGTGTGGTATTTGTAGACAGTAAAGTCATATCTCGCTGAGTAATTCTTGGTTTCTGTATTGTACAGCTTGATCACTTGTGTGGTATTTGTAGACAGTAAAGTCGTATCTCACTGAGTAATTCTTGGTTTCTGTATTGTGCAGCTTGATCACTTGTGTGGTATTTGTAGACAGTAAAGTCGTATCTCACTGAGTAATTCTTGGTTTCTGTATTGTGCAGCTTGATCACTTGTGTGGTATTTGTAGACAGTAAAGTCATATCTCACTGAGTAATTCTTGGTTTCTGTACAATGTTTGACCATTCTTCATCTCAGCACATTACAATACAATTACAGTTAAATATGATTTTTCCCTGGTGGTGATAGCCATTGCTGTCTAAAACTCAGTTTCAATTTGATGTACAATACAGTTGTATAATAGCCATTAGAATAGAAGTAACAGGTTTGTTGTTTTAACTGAAGCAGTTCCCTTTGTTGCAATTGTTTTAAACACATGTAAGTGTTGTACTCTCAGACAGGACTCAATATTATAAGTATGGTTGAGGTAGTGCGAGATAAACACAACTTATTTCTGTTTGGCCCAATAGAGGAAAGAAGAGGCAAGCAAGATGGTTTTTAATCAATATTTCCCTCCATCTGACTTGTTGACTGGTAAAATATTACTATTAAACAACCTTGGCATTTTACAACAGGTATGGCAGTCGTTTGTTTGTAGAGTTACTGACAGCAAAGTCAATATTTATCAATTTGGTCATTTCAGTCAAGCATGGTTTCCACTGCGCACAGTTCCAGTTATTCTCTGTCTGCATCATTTATTAGTAATTGCATGCAGTTGAGGTGTGAACTGATATGCACAAGTGTTATGGCGAAAAAAAAATTGTCCGTGATGCAATGTAGAGTACTGTAAATGACACACTTTACAAGACTACAGCAATGGAGTTATTTATATTTCAAGCTTTTTAATTTGAGATGTTTCACATAAAAAGAGTTGATGTTGATAAGCCTCTCTGTGGGTATCAACTTGAAAATATGTCTTGTATTTCTAGTTTGCTATAACTGTTCAAATGAGTCAGCATTTCCTCAAAACCACAAAACCTCAAAACAGCATAGACATTTGTAATTGTTTTTAATCAGGCAAAAAAAAATGTCAGTACAAGTAGCCATTTGAAATAAATACAATTTGAATAGGGGTGTCGATCTGAAGAATATGTGTGTGTATGTATAGGCTGAGTCAATACCCTTCTCTCTGTAATATCCTCTTGTGCAGTGGCGTAAATCCGTGTTGGAAAGTGCAGGATGATATTGAAATTTGTTGGCATAATGTATGATGAAGTACTGGATCTCGAACAGCACTCAACTGATGGATACTCACCACACCCACCAAACACCGCTTCAAACATTTGTTTAACAAAAATTGGCTTGCCCATGGGGGGGGGGGGTGAGAGGGTTTGAACCTCGTGTACTCCCAGCAGTGTTTTTTTTTACTGGAGGAAAAAGTCTGCAGGATGGTCCTATGAACCATCCCCCCTCCCCCGGGACAAATAGTGGTATATATCCCACATCTCTCCCCCCCCCCTCTTCTGGGATTTACGCCCATGCTGTGGTGAGGGTGTAAGGGATTAATCAGTACTATCAACAACTTAGATTTATGGACCATGAAAATGTAATTTAGCCTTTAATTTGCAGGGATTTGTGTTTGAAGGACATGTTAAAGACATAACCTGCAAAAAGTTGTTGCTTTCCTTCTTAAGTAACGATGGCTCCATTGGTCATTTTAACTTACGACAAGTAACATGTCGCAATTGTTTGACTGCACAGCTTGTCTTAAGTTTTGTGAAATCATTTATAAAACACGTCGTAAGTTATGACGCATCTTAGCATTTCATGATATCGGCCCCAGAATCAATGAGATTTCATTTGTCAAAACAACTTATTCTGATGAGGCTCTGTGCATTGTTACTTTATCATAGATATACCATCATGGAAAGACATCTGTAACATAAAATGATATTTCTTATTTTGATCATCCTATAAAAAAAAATTAAAAAATTCTTGATGATATGCAAATTTCATACAATATACATCAAGGAACACTTATTTTGACAAATACGAATTTGTAAACTATCCACAGTATTTATACATTTAAGTAAATCTAAGGTCTGTTTGCAATTTCAGTGTTGAACATACTTTGACTTTTTTTTGCTGGGTTTAAAAAATAATACTATGTTAATAGTCACATTAATAATTTGAAACATCTGAAGAAATGTGTGCACATATTACGATGCTTTATTGCCACATAATTACCAAACACAAATAAAACAATCAAATGATTGAATAGAATAATTAATTACAGCAATATGATGATTACAATGACCCTTTGTTATTGAGATATTAATTCCTGAATGGAATTCAACTGTTTCTTTAGTGATCTTGTTAGATTTCAGACTTTGTAGGTAGGGTTGATGATTCAGAATTGATGATGTCATTGTAAAACACCATTTTGTCTTAAACATTAAATCCCCAATACACCTTTGGTTAAAGTCATTATGTTCATTTATACTTGATGAGTATCAAGAAATATGTATAGAAACCAATCTGTAAAAGTTGCAGCTCTCATTCCAAATGTTTTCTTTGATGAAATGTTCATTAACAAAGCATATAAATACAATAAGTGGCTGAAATTACACATTTTGATATTGACTTTTGTTTTCCTGTTTTCTCTTCAATTAAAACACTTCAGATTGAATATTTTCTCAAGATAATTGTTACCTTACTAACTTTGATCAAGTCAACTTTTAGATGATAATTTTATAATTGGATAATTCCCAAAGGTGTACTGCATATACAATTTGCTCAAATAATAATAATAAACAGTTTAGATTTGAACAAAATACCATTAAGTCATCAAAATGAGAAAAACAAATTATTTGATAACATTTCAAATCCATGACTGCTTGCCTAAACAAATTTTTGTTGAGATATTGTCATTTGAACATGAATCTCATTAAATTCCTCATTCATTACCAAGACCAGTTTGAAAAGAATGACCACAACTAGCTTGGAAACATTTAACAATGTAAGCTGTATAACGTTTCATTGACAGCACTGAAGGTGTATTTCATCAGTCAAAAAGCTGTCAATTCATTCAGAGATATCACTCTTAATCCAACAGTTTCAAGGAGTCTTAAAAATCTTAAAAATCAACACATAATAAAATATGTTAAAATATAAAGATCTTAAAATTTCAATTCAAGATATATTAAGTGATTTTTGTCTAATTTACTGGTTAATATAATTAAAACATAAATTTGTTTTCAAATGAGATATTTTAAAAAATGATTGAAAGAGAAACTTGTTTAAACGTAGTTCACTTAATTTCTTGAAGGAAATGGCTAGGTATGGAAATTAAACGAAAATCACAAATAATGTCTTTCCATTAATGTAATTATGAAATAATTGATCCTATTAATAAGTTTCAATAATCTAAATTGTAAACTTTATACGGTGAATAAAATATACCATTAAGGCCTCACAATAAAGAACAGAAAGTAACAATGAATTATTAAAATGTGAAAATCCATGACTGTTTTTGTTCAGATAATTTCATCTGAACATCAATCTCAATTCCTCATTCATTAACAAGACTAGTTTGAAATCAATGATAAAAACTAGTTTAGAAACATGTGCCGAATGTATGCTGCAAAACATTCCATACACATTATTGAATGTCTATTTCAACAATTATAATGCAATAAAATCTAATTTCAGAGGTTGATAATTTATCAAACACTTTGCCCAGCTGGTCCATTGAGTCAGGATTTTCTGTTAAAATTATCTAAATCTAAATCATTTTTATATACACAAATCTTCAAAAATTATTGAATGTTTTAAATAAAATGAATGAAAATGTTGATTTCTATACGCTATATTCACAACAACTTAATTAAGGTTTTACTTTTGCTTTACAATGAAGTCCTTAAGAATTGTGAAGAAAAAAATTAGTTGATAAAAAATATTAAAATCCATGACTGCTTGCGTAAAACCATTATTTTTGTTGTGATATTAATATGAGAACATCAATCTGAATTCCTCATTCATTGCTAAGATTTGTTTCAAATCAAGACAATCCAACTAGTTCATTGAGTCAGGATTTGTAATCTAAATTTTCTAAATCTACATGTAGATTATTTTTAATATAATAAATATATTTAATTATTATTTTTAAACAAATATCTACGGTTTACATTTTGCTTTGTAAATTACAAAGAAGAAAACAAGTTACTTGATAATATGTCAAATCAGTGACTGCTTACGTAAAACATGTTTTGTTCAGTTAATTTCATCTGAACATCAATCTGAATTCGTCATTCATTTCGAAGACCAGTTTGAAATCAATGATTAATACTAGCTTTGTAATATGTGACTAATGTAAGCAACACAACATTTTATACATAGTCATAATTGATTTTGCATTTCAACAATTATATGTTGTATGCAACAACATCACATTATACAGATTGATAATTACACGTACCTTTAGTCTGACTGAGTCATTGAGTCAGGATCTGGTATCTGAATTATCTTAATCTTAATACGTTTCAGGCACACTTAATCTGATCTCAATTTCCAAATTGTATTTAATGAAAATTAAATTATTGAATAGTTGATGCTATTTTCACAATAATCTAAGGTTTGACTTTTGCTATGCAATTCAACAAAGTACAAGTCCATAATTATTAAGAAGAAAAACGAGTAATTGAAAAAAGAAATGTTAAAATCCATGATTGCTTGTTGTTTTCTTCTGATTTTAGTATTGGATACTGTCCTCACTCCCACTCTGTCTGAAAAATCCCTACATTCATTTGTATTACAAAAATTACATAATTTTTTATATATGTATATATTTTAATATTGAAAAAATTCAAGTTAATTTTGAAGAGTTAGTTTAAATTTAAGTTTGGTGCCAACAGTCTCATGGGGTGTCTAAAAATACACAGGACAATTGTGATCATCATTAACCCCCCTCCCATGGCTACACCTCTGATTGTAGAGTCCATTCAATTGTGTAATAAGTGATGTGAAAGTAGGTTTACAAGACTTCTCTCATTTTCATGCTGCATTTCTTCAGTGAGTAATACCTTCCTTTCCATGCATACCATTGTATTCCCTGTGCATATGGCACATCTCCATGATAGTAGTATTTACCATTCAGATGTGAATCAAAGCAGAAATCAAACGACCAGGCACCTTCCCACTTTACTGCACAGTTATGTGGTGCTGCATCATTGTCCTGATCCTTTGTCGTGAATGGACGTCCATTGTGAGATGCCATTGAATCACCTGTTGTACTCTCAGCATCATATGAACCAACATGGAGAGTGTACTTGTCATCTGAAACAGCAAACTGACCATAAGCAGACCAAGCTGTTTGGTTTTCCCAATCTTCCATATCTACTCTCAGTTGCCATTGTCCTGACCCAGTTAGTGTACGTAGGATGTCATTCCCTATCCAAAATTCACCAGAAGGATCGCCAAACCCTGATTGGTATTCAGTCCAGTTACGATAGAAGTCGACGGAGCCATCTTGTCTCCTCTGGAACACGATCCAGCCTCCTCCGTCTGTCTCCATATCACAGTAACCTTTAATCCCATTAGACAGACCAACAGGAAAGATAGTGTAGATGCCATTGTCATGGTGACCAGCTTGGAACAACATCAGACAGCTGCTGTAACGTACAGTGTCAGGTACTGAAAATGAAGGAGTGTCCAAGTAGCTCAACAAAGTAAGCCGGGTAGTGAGCTCTGGTGGCATTATTCAATGCACAAACATGGTTACTTGTGTGATAGTTGAATGATGCGCACTGTGGATTCATAGAACAGTCTCGTCCACAGATCACAGGAGAAGATACAGTCTTCCATTGAAACACATGATTCAGTAAGGCTCGGTTGTTGGCTGGATATAAACTTGAAGTGAACCGTTGTGGACACTCACTCTGACAATGATGTATCAAGCAAGTCACAAACAAGGTTGCTATGATAACTTTCATGATGAAGGTAGCTGTATCAATGACTTCATTCTGGAGATGTCTGATTACTTCAAAGGTATCAAAGATGGTTGAGATGTAGTAGTAATATCTAAGTCATCTACAGTCAAGAATTTCTATGAAGTCTAAGTCTTTAGTAATACCTTCTCTGACTGCAGTATATTGACGTTATTACTGGTACATGTATCTTACTGAAGTGATGAGCACTCAGTCAGCGGAATTTGTAGTAACAGGTAAACAGAGATACTGTGTAGCATTTGATTGGTTGCTGATGGTTTAGGTTGATAATTAAATGAATATTCAGTATAGTTTTCATCATGAAGCAAGTCTAGCAGTAGCTTTGATGGATCATATTATTGACATCTTCATAAATGGAGCCATCGATAGCATCCTTTAGGCCATGACACTTCGTAAATACATATGCATTTAACAATGGCTGTCTTGGTTGTTACCCATAGTAACAGGTAAACAGAGATACTGTGAAAAATTTGATTGGTTGCTGATGGTTTAGGCTGATAATGACATTTTAATTCATTATGGGTGATGTCATCAAGCCAGGGCCGGACTTAGGTTGTGGGGGGCCCGAGGCCGAAATTAATCAGGGGGCCCTCTGATGAGCAGGTGAGTATATAACACGTGTAGTTTGCTAAACGCTGGCCGCAGCATGCCATGTTAAATTAGAAGGAACCATTTATATACCAACATTGTGTAATGACGAGGGCATATTATAGAGATATACTAAGGAAAGCTAACGCGCAATCTGCGCGTAATGATAAGTTGAAGACTTGAAGTGCACTTTATATTAGATTATACGTCAACTTAGTCACTGTCACAGGATCATTTTGGACACCAGGCTAAAATGCCAATTTCTGGCATTTAAATTTACTACCATTTAAGTGGATCCGAAGTTTACATCCATTAATAAATAGTTTTTTTTCTAGCCTTCTCGTTGGTAAATTGCTTAATGACAATGTCAACATCGATGTTCTTTAGCACATCAGGCTCAGTGGCAAGAATGCTCAGATATACAAGTCTAGATTGACCCATTTCGGAACGAAGATGATTCTTTATCAGCTTCAGTTTCGAGAACGATCGTTCACCACTGCAATTAGATACCATAAGCGACAAGTAAATCCTGAGTAGTACTTCGACGTTTGGGAATGCATCAGATATGTTCTTCTGTAGCAATAATCTGTACATATCAATTTCAGTTGCCTCCGTCAGGGGAATGCATTGTTGAATCAGTGCTTGAAATGAATCATCTCATCAGAGAGTTCTATAGCCAGATCATCATTGTAAACTCCAGTTAGCTTTGAGCATGCTTCCCGTATGTCTGCCACGGCCATTTTCTTCAAATTGCGAAGAAATCCGAATATGTTACTCAACTCCATGTATGCGTTAGTGCGTTTTTGTAACTGAGAGAGCAATATGTCGACAATGTAGACAGCGCCATTCACTCGAAAAGACTCTTCAGGGCTCATACTTGCTTCGGGCGCGCGTCCATAATCCAGCGGATCCAGGCGCACATTTCGATTCCTATGTCGTGTATGATGGGCAAATGCGTCTGTACCCGATCGTTTAATTCCCTCAGCGACGAATTCTTGGAAGCGTTCATCGTCTCTCATTGATGCTACAAACACTGATAACGATTGCAGAAGTTCCACAGCCGTGTTGAGGTCAATTGTTGCAGATTGAAGCGATTTGCTTGTACGGTTAAATCTTTCCAGGATGGTTGCCCAGAAACCAGCATAGAAACCAGTCTCTAACTTACACATGGAGCTGTACAATCCATATGCAGTGTTTCTAGTGTCACCCTTCTGAAGATCATCATTTGCAAGTTCGTCAAGCACTTTCATAAATACATGGTATCCGTTAACAAGTGCCCTAGTTGCATCGTGATGTGCAGACCACCGGGTATCACTTAGTCGTTTGGGAACTTGTAAACCTTCCCCCTGTAGGGCAGTTTTCAGTAAAGTAAATCGCATTGTAGATCCTGTAAAAAATACGTAAATTTGCTCCACAAAATCAAAGAAAGCTATCACCGATCTACATGATCCAACTGCAGATTGACCCACTAAGTTCAATGAATGTGCGAAACAAGGCACAAACTGGGCCAATGGATTTTCTCGTCTTATTATAGCCTGCATACCATTATACCGGCCACTCATGTTTGCCGCATTGTCATATGATTGGCCTCTGCAGTTTGCAATATCTATGCCTATAGTTCTGAAGAAACTTAACAGAGCTGTCGCTTGTTGCTCGCCTGTATGGCCGGTATTATCTAAAAATGTTAAGAACCGCTCCACTGGCACACCATTCTCAATATATCGCACTACTACAGTCAGCTGATCGGTATGACTCACGTCAGGGGTAGAGTCAACTGTAAACGAAAAGTATTTGGCTTGCTGCAGCCTTGACACAATGTCTTCTCTTACCCTCATTCCTAGAATCGCAATCAGTTCTTCACAGATAGTCGAAGAAAGATAGTTAGTATGACCTGTGCCTTTGTTTGCATGTGTCTGAATATGTTTCGCTAGAAAGACGTCATATTTTGCCAGGAACTCCAGCATACCAAGATAATTTCCGTTACGATGCGTTCCAATAATTTCATCGGTTCCACGGAATGATAGCCCACGTTCAGCAAGGAATGTGATGACATCGATGCATCTCTTAAGCACTTCCCGCCAGTACCTTTGGATTTCACCACTTTGCACAGCAAGCTCATGGTCAATACGACCAGAAACCGTTGATCTCTTCGAAAAAGTGACAAAATTTTCACAGTGACAAGTTGAGCGCTCATGATCTTCTAAAGTCCGAGTTGCATTTTTCCAGTTATCAAATCCCTCAAAAGACAGGGCACCGACACCACCAAACAGTTTGCACATAAGACAGTATATGTTACCAGTTGAACTCGAATAGCAGAGCCATGACCGCTTAATAATTTCACCATTGTGAATTTTCCTATGAAATAGTCCTTTCGTGCACGAGCGGGACTTTCGTCCCTTTTCACCTGTTTCTCTGACGGATGTCTCGAAAGGGCCATCACATTTAAGTAGTCCAGTTATATCACAAGAAACCCAGTGGTCAATCATGTCTGATGTGGTCACAGAAGGCCATACACCGATGTCATTACTAAACCCGAGTTCTTCTCCAGTATCATCAGTGTGAGTCACAGTGTCTGACTCATCCAGGTTTGGATTGGTTGAACACTGGGATGCATCATCATCATCAGGTGTACCACTACTTGATGTACATGGTAACAGTTGCGTATCATTATCAACGCCACCAATAACGCTTGTAGTTGATTTTGTTTCAAAATATTCTGACAGTTTTTTAGTCTTTCTCGTAAGTGACGTTTCTCGTTCATCCTTGTTTTTTAATCTCTTCCTTTTTTCAGCTCCACTGAGATATTGCCTCGGAGCTCTCGATTTATGACGATCTTCCATTCTTCCTGGTCCATGACTCATGCGCAAGTGGGTGGATTATCTGGTCTGGTATAATCCTGCAATTAACAACAGAAAGAAGACACACATTAACAAAAATGAAAAACAATATTATATTATTATTATTCCAACTCTTCATAACTACCATAAGTACTGTAGCGTCTTAATCTTACAGGCTACAGGTAGAGAACAGTCGAAACGCGCTCTTTTGGAATGTCATCGAATATGTATTTAGCTTCTCCAACATATAATGAATGAACCGGGCAACCGGCGAACGAGCGGTTTACTGAAATAAACATAAACATGAGCATGTCTTAATACATAGCCTACCCAAGATGGTATAAGAAATTGTATAATGGTTAATGTAAATATATGTGTTAATGTATAATGATTAATACAAATATATGCATGCCCAAAGGCAAACTGTGGCAGGCAAACACCAAGGATGTCTCTCAATTACCTAATAATCTGCAATAACCATATTCTGGCATAGCGCCCTCATTCGGATAAATAAATGGACGTGAGCCATCATCTGTCATCACATGAAACACGAACTCACAAACAGCTGGTCTGAGCTGGAGTTTGGTCGCCATTACGCTAACACATTACCGTGGGCTATACTGCGGGGATTACAGACAGTGAACCCTATATATGCAATCACTGTGCTAATATTCGTTTTCATATCACGTTAAAAACCGAAGTTCTAACATCATATGCTACGACCAGATCTGACCATTTAACTAATTAATCATAATTAATTAGTGAATATATATGTATTAAGTTACTCACCAACTGTTTGTTGACACAAAAACGGATTGGAACTTCATGAAATATATGAAATAGTACGGACGACCTTTTGGCAGCTTTAACTTTTGTCTTAGCTATCTTGGATAAAAATAGGTGGCGCTATAGGTAAATACCCTGCCGCTACAAGTACCATACCAAATTATTTGTTGTTGTAAACTATTATAGTCGTTATTATGAAATCAATATTGTCAAAGATACTAGCAGTGACAAAATGATACTAAGTTTGAGGAGGTGGATTGAGGGGTTTGGGAGTTATAAATGTGTGTTAAATATTTTTGTTATCTAATGTGGGGGGGCCCCTAAATGTGGGGGGCCCGAGGCCAAGGCCTCGGTGGCCCTGCCTTTAATCCGGCGCTGCATCAAGCTAAGCTCGCTCCACGGCATCAGATTATTGACATATTAATAAATGGATCCATTGTGCTAACCTTGATAGCGTCAGTGAAGCCATGAAACTTATTAAATCAATTAATTTCATAATGGCTGTCTTGGTGTTATTACGTTGAGTCATTGGCAGTCTAGTCATTTTCCATGGATAATTTAAGTCAGTGCACACCAATGTCTGATATTGTATCCACACTTAAGAACCATGAGACATGTTCACAAATGATTCTGTGAATGTTCCAGCTTATTTCATGTTGTAATTTTTAGGAGAAATAAGTGAAATGCATTTTGCTTATTTGTATTCATTGTTATGTGGAAATGGATCACCAACTGGGTGATCCATTTCAGATGGAATCACTTGTCTGTTAGTTTTATCAAAACATCATCCACGGTCACAAATTTCTATGAATTCTAATCTTTGGCAATACCTTCTCTGACTGCAGTATTTTGACTTCATTACTGGTACATGTATTAGACCAAATTCAAGAGCACTCATTTAGTGGAATTTGATGTCATGAAGGCAATATTGACTTCAACATAATAATGGTTTATATTGATCATGCAAAGCATGTTCATCATGGGTTCTTCATCAAGCATGTCTTAAGTTTATCTATAGCACGACCGACCATGGTATCGTAATTACAGCAGAATCAATATTTGTAATAGTAGACTTTACTTCCATTTAATTGGCGATGCTTAACTTGGTCTATATCACCTAGCAACACCTACGTAATCTGTCCATCAAGTCTGACTTATACAATTATACAGTTATAGCTACTGCTCCTTTGCATGAAATGTGTATAGATTGAGATTGATGGTATCACTGTAGGTTGAGATAATTACCTTGACAGCCCAACCAATAATTTAGACGTTTTTTGCCAAGTGCTGCAAATATGAAATTTACATGTATGTAGGTTTCTTTGAGTAATTTTTGGAATAAATTTTGTATATCAATAACACTGTACAATATTTCTTGGCATTTATTTACGAGGTGTCCTAAAATGTCAAAATATTTGGTTGTAACAACAAAATAAAAGAATTAGAAATGAAAAGAAATTTATCTGAGTCTGAGTCAATACCCTGTTTAGCAATGCCTTTACACTGATCCTAAATGGAAGTGCATATACAGATGTGACAGTTGGTACATACAGGTATTGGTGGTGCCAGCTCCAAAAAGCTGGGGGGGGGGGGGGGGAGGGGGTAAGCTTAAATTTTAGGTTGGGAAAAAACTAATTTTTAATGGCAATTAAGGTAATCTGATATTACAACACACAAGACATTGGGATTTACACCAGTGGAATTCTTGTATTTTGGATCGAGTCCTTATAATTATATAGTAATAATGACTAGGCTCAGTTGCAAAGCATTTGTGATCAAGTCCATATATAGTAATAATGACTAGGCTCAGTTGCAAAGCATGAGAGATAAAGTCCATATATAGTAATAATGACTAGGCTCAGTTGCAAAGCATTAGAGATAAAGTCCATATATAGTAATAATGCCTAGGCTGAGTTGCAAAGCATTAGAGATAAAGTCCATATATAGTAATAATGCCTAGGCTGAGTTGCAAAGCATTAGAGATAAAGTCCATATACAGTAATAATGCCTAGGCTCAGTTGCAAAGCATGAGAGATGAAGTCCATATATAGTAATAATGCCTAGGCTGAGTTGCAAAGCATTTGTGATCAAGTCCATATATAGTAATAATGACTAGGCTGAGTTGCAAAGCATTTGTGATCAAGTCCATATATAGTAATAATGACTAGGCTGAGTTGCAAAGCGTTTGGGATCAAGTCCATATATAGTAATGACTAGGCTGAGTTGCAAAGCATTTGGGATCAAGTCCATATATAGTAATAGTGACTAGGCTGAGTTGCAAAGTGTTTGGGATCAAGTCCATATATAGTAATAATGACTAGGCTGAGTTGCAAAGTGTTTGGGATCAAGTCCATATATAGTAATAATGACTAGGCCGAGTTGCAAAGTGTTTGGGATCAAGTCCATATATAGTAATAATGACTAGGCTGAGTTGCAAAGTGTTTGTGATCAAGTCCATATATAGTAATGACTAGGCTGAGTTGCAAAGTGTTTGTGATCAAGTCCATATATAGTAATGACTAGGCTGAGTTGCAAAGTGGGCATAAATTAGTTTTTCTTAATGTTCTTTTGCTAAGGGGCAGTGATTCAGGGCTGGAATTCTGCACTTGGGTGTATACTGGTGGGTTGAGGGGAAGAAATAAACTCATGCTGCCGCCACTGTGTTCAGGCTTAGTCAATACCAAACTCTACAATTCCTCTGCATTGGTGCTAATAACAGGACTGTATTTACAATCATGACATCACTCTCAAAAGGAGTGTATTGTGGGTGACTTGTCAGCATAAGTGATAGCTTTACTTTGTCCATGAGTTAAGTTTGTATTGTGCTTTAAAGGTTCCAATAAGCTACACTAGTAACTGTAAATAGAGTAGTCATAGAGACCGTAAATCATTACATCTACTTGGGAAAGATCACATTTGAAAATGAAACATGCGAAGAAGTGAAAAGAAGAATCGAACTGGCATGGGTTAAATTTGGAAAACTCGGCTTCATCCTACGAGACCAATGTCACTAAGAAGAAAGGTCTTTAACCAATGCATCATACCAGTAATATCCTATGGTGAGGAGACCTTGTCTACCAAAAAACAAATTACAAAGAAGCTGCGTGTTGCAGAAAGGGCCGTGGAGAGGATAATTGTGGGTGTTACAATTAGGAGAGATCTCAAGGAGACGACTAGAATACAGTAATCAAAACTAGAAAATGGAGATGGGCTGGACACCTCGCCAGACGGACATGACAATAGATAGATACACCAAATTACAGACTGGACTCCAAGAACACAAGTCAAAAAGAGATGCCGACAAAAGAGAAGATGGAGAGATGAGATCAGAGACTACCGTGGAAAAACATGGTGGAACAACTGGCACAAGAGCAGTGGAATATTGGTGAAGAGATCTTCCTTCAACAATGGGGTGAAAAGCTACGTGTTGTCTGTTGCGTGAGTTTCTGCTAGCTGCATCCAGTCACATCTAATTTGTACCCCATTAAGTTCTGAACTACCAAGTGACATCCATTGCTTATACCATGAGGCTCTCAAGCAAATTAGCCAAACTCATGACAGTGCTTATCGTGTATGCACTTATTTGGAGTATAATACTGTGGACTGGGTTATAGAAGTTTAGTACACTTCATATAGGCATTACAATTTTGCGTACAGTGTGTATTAGTCAAGACACGCTTCAGAATGTTTAAACAATCCATCATATTTATCAATATTATTTCATTTGAGGTTTCATTTGAATTTTAATATTGAAATAGTTTTGCTCTATTTGTAATTTTATTAATACGATTTTATTGACTAATAATTTGACAAATTTGAAGAGAGTTGTTCACATATTACGATGCTTTATTACCACAGAATTACCAAACACAAATAAAACAATCAAATGATTGAATAGAATAATTAATTACAGCAATATGATGATTAGAATGACCCTTTGTTATTGAGATATTAATTCCTGAATGGAATTCAACTGTTTCTTTAGTGATCTTGTTAGATTTCAGACTTTGTAGGTAGGGTTGATGATACAGAATTGATGATGTCATTATAAAACACCATTTTGCCTTAAACATTAAAGCCCCAATACACCTTTGGTTAAAGTCATTATGTTCATTTATACTTGATGAGTATCAAGAAATATGTATAGAAACCAATCTGTAAAAGTTGCAGCTCTCATTCCAAATGTTTTCCTTGATGAAATGTTCATTAACAAAGCATATAAATACAATAAGTGGCTGAAATTATACATTTTTATAATGATTTTTGTTTTCCTGTTTTCTCTTCAATTAAATCACTTCAGATTGAATACTTTCTCAGGATAATTGTTACCTTACCAACTTTGATCAAGTCAACTTTTAGATGATAGTTTTATAATTGGATAATTACCAAAGGTGTACTGCATATACAATTTGCTCAAATAATAATAATAAACAGTTTAGATTTGAACAAAATACCATTAAGTCCTTAAAAATGAGAAAAACAAATTATTTGATAACATTTGAAATCCATGACTTCTTGCCTAAACAAATTTTTGTTCAGATATTGTAATTTGAACATGAATCTTATTAAATTCCTCATTCATTACCAAGACCAGTTTGAAAAGAATGACAACAACTAGCTTGTTAACATTGAACAATGTAAGCTGTATAACGTTTCATTGATAGCACTGAACGTGTATTTCATCAGTCAAAATGCAGTCAATTCATTCAGAGATATCACTCTTAATCCAACTGTTTCAAGGAGTCAGGATTTGTAATCATAAAAATCAACACATGAAATATGTTAAAATATAAAGATCTTAAATTTAAATTAAAGATATATTAAGTGATTTTTCTCTAATTTACTGGTTAATATAATTAACACGTAAATTTGTTTTCAAATGAGATATTTTACAAAATGATTGAAGAAGAAACTTTTGCCAATTTTCACATGAAATTAATGTATCCTGCTGTCATTATCCAATAAGTGGTTTGGGAAAACTATCTGTTTCAAAGTAGTTCACTTTATTTGGTTGAAGAAAATAGCTGTGTTATAATTTGAAGTGAAAAGTAAACAAAAATCACAACAAATGTAATTATGAAATACTTGATCCTATTAATAAGTTACAGTAATCTGAATTTTAAACTTTATACAGTGAATAAAATATACCATTAACGCCTCACAATAAAAAACAGAAAGTAACAATGAATTATTAAAATGTGAAAATCCATGACTGCTTGCGTAAAACTGTTTTTGTTCAGATAATTTCATCTGAACATCAATCTCAATTCCTCATTCATTAATAAGACTAGTTTGAAATCAATGATCAAAACTAGTTTAGAAACATGTGCCGAATGTATGCTGCAAAACATTCCATACACATTATTGAATGTCTATTTCAACAATTATAATGCAACAAAATCTAATTTCAGAGGTTGATAATTTATCAAACACTTTGTGCAGCTTTTTCATTGAGTCAGAATTTTCTATTTAAATTATCTAAATCTAAATCATTTTTATGTACACAAATCTCCAAAAATCTCCAAAAAGGTTATTAAAATAAAATGAATGAAAATATTGATTTCTATACGCTATATTCACAAAAACTTAATTAAGGTTTTACTTTTGCTTTACAATGAAGTCCTTAAAAATTGCGAAGACAAAATGTAATTGATCAAATGTCAAAATCCATGACTGCTTGCGTAAAACCATTTGTTGTTGTGATATTAATATCAGAACATCAATCTGAATTCGTCATTTATTACCAAGATCAGTTTCAAGTCGAGCCAAACCTACTACATGTAGTTCAAGTCAGGATTTGTAATCTAAATTTTCTAAATCTAAATAATTTTAAACACAACAAATACATTTAACATGTTTTGTTTTTCCTCACAAGTACAATATACAATTTGCTTTGTAAATTAACAAAGATTGAGAAGAAAAATACTATTTGATAACAGGTGCTACTCATGCAAACATTTAGTCAATCTGTCATAAATATATTCGTTGCATTTTGAATTCCAAAGTACAACATCTATCAGTAGCCAATTAGTGTCATTATTTATTATCGAGGATGCTGCTATATAAATTTAATTGTGATATATTTTTTAATCGCGATATATTTTTTAAATTGCGATTTGCCGATATCTCGATAACTTGAAAAGTTCTCCATATTGTAATTGAATAAACAAAAAAAGTATTACGATATTCGGTGTTATCGTCCAAGCTGTTTGCCTCAATTTGGATCTAAAAAAACACTGAACATGTTTTCCCGTCGGATCTAGGGCGTTGAGAAGGCATTTGTTTGTTTAGTGTTGTCAAAATAATATGGGTGTGTCTTACAAGTCTAAAGGATCTCTTTTAATTTCATGCTGCATTTCTTCAGGGAGTAATAGTCTCCTTTCCATTGTCTCCACATTATTCCCTTTGCAAATTTAACATTTTTATGATGGTAGTATTTACCATTCAGATGTGCATTAAAACAGTCATCAAACCACCAGGCACCTTCAAATCTCACCGCACAATTATATGATGACTTGGCATCATTGTCCTGATCCTTTGTTGTGAATGGATCTCCATTGTGTCTTGTCATTGAATCACCTGCTGTACTCTCAGTATGATATGAACCAACGTGGAGAGTGTACTTGTCATCTGAAACAGCAAACTGACCATAGGCAGACCAAGCTGTTTGGTTTTCCCAATCTTCCATATCTACTCTCAGTTGCCATTGTCCTGACCCAGTTAGTGTACGAAGGATGTCATTCCCTATCCAAAATTCACTAGATGGATCGCCAAACCCTGATTGGTATTCAGTCCAGTTACGATAGAAGTCAACGGAGCCATCTTGTCTCCTCTGAAACACGATCCAGCCTCCACCGTCTGTCTCCATATCACAGTAACATTTTATCCCATCAGACAGACCAGCAGGAAAGATAGTGTAGATGCCATTGTCATGGTGACCAGCTTGGAACAACATCAGACAACTGCTGTAACGTACAGTGTCAGGTACTGAAAATGAAGGAGTGTCCAAGTTATCATCATAGTAGGTACTTCCTTGTAGCTCAACAAAGTCAGCAGGGGAGTGAGCTCTGGTGGCATTATTCAATGCACAAACATGGTTACTTGTGTGATAGTTGAATGATGCACACTGTGGATTCATAGAGCAGTCTCGTCCACAGATCACAGGAGAAGATACAGTCTTCCATTGAAACACGTGATTCAGTAAGACTCGGTTGTTGGCTGGATATAAACTTGAAGTGAACCGTTGTGGACACTCACTCTGACAATGATGTATCAAGCAAGTCAGAAACAAGGTTGCTATGATAACATTCATGATGAAGGTAGCTGTATCAATGACTTCAGATATCTGAAATGAGTTGGTCTTCATTCTGGAGATGTCTGATTACTTCAAAGGCTTCAAAGATGGTTGAGATGTAGTAGTAATATCTAAGTCATCCACAGTCAAGAATTTCTATGAAGTCTACGTCTTTAAAAATGCCTTCTCTGACTGCAGTATATTGACGTTATTACTGGTACATGTATCTTACCGAAGTGATGAGCACTCAGTCAATGGAATTTGATATCATGAAGGCAGTGCTGTTGATCTTGGCAAGATAAGGGTTACCCATAGTAACAGGTAAACAGAGATACTGTGTAGCATTTGATTGGTTGCTGATAGTTTATAATGAAATGAATATTCATGATGGGTGATGTCATCGAACGTAGCTCATCGTAAACCTCCACTGCACCAAATCATGTATGCTTTAATGGTTCAATTGTGCCACTAAGGAACCTCATTAAAAAAATATGTTTTTCCCCAAACATTCAAAATTTAGGACAACATTAGGTTTGTAAGTCCTTCAAGTGTAGGAATGATGTTAGTACAAAATGCTTATAGTCACAAATTGTCCATCTCCATAGTTCTTCCTGTTGTGTGGTTATGTGTTTCTGTGATTTCTAAAAGAGTCATTTTGATTTCAAATGTAATAGCTTTTGAAATTAATACACAATTCGTGATCATTACAGTGCAGCTTGATCACTTGTGAGGTATTTGTAGACAGTAAAGTCATATCTCACTGACTAATTTTTGGTTTCTGTATTGTACAGCTTGATCACTTGTGTGGTATTTGTAGACAGTAAAGTCGTATCTCACTGAGTAATTCTTGGTTTCTGTATTGTACAGCTTGATCACTTGTGTGGTATTTGTAGACAGTAAAGTCGTATCTCACTGAGTAATTCTTGGTTTCTGTATTGTACAGCTTGATCACTTGTGTGGTATTTGTAGACAGTAAAGTCGTATCTCACTGAGTAATTCTTGGTTTCTGTATTGTACAGCTTGATCACTTGTGTGGTATTTGTAGACAGTAAAGTCATATCTCGCTGAGTAATTCTTGGTTTCTGTATTGTACAGCTTGATCACTTGTGTGGTATTTGTAGACAGTAAAGTCATATCTCGCTGAGTAATTCTTGGTTTCTGTATTGTACAGCTTGATCACTTGTGTGGTATTTGTAGACAGTAAAGTCATATCTCGCTGAGTAATTCTTGGTTTCTGTATTGTACAGCTAGATGACTTGTGTGGTATTTGTAGACAGTAAAGTCATATCTCACTGAGTAATTCTTGGTTTCTGTATTGTACAACTGAGTAATTCTTGGTTTCTGTATTGTACAGCTTGATCACTTGTGTGGTATTTGTAGACAGTAAAGTCATATCTCGCTGAGTAATTCTTGGTTTCTGTATTGTGCAGCTTGATCACTTGTGTGGTATTTGTAGACAGTAAAGTCATATCTCGCTGAGTAATTCTTGGTTTCTGTATTGTGCAGCTTGATGACTTGTGTGGTATTTGTAGACAGTAAAGTCATATCACACTGAGTAATTCTTGGTTTCTGTATTGTACAGCTTGATCACTTGTGTGGTATTTGTAGACAGTAAAGTCATATCTCGCTGAGTAATTCTTGGTTTCTGTACAATGTTTGACCATTCTTCATCTCAGCACATTACAATACAATCACAGTTAAATATGATTTTCCCTGATGGTGATAGCCATTGCTGTCTAAAACTCAGTTTCAATTTGATGTACAATACAGTTGTATAATAGCCATTAGAATAGAAGTAACAGGTTTGTTGTTTTAACTGAAGCAGTTCCATTTTGTTGCAATTGTTTTAAACACATGTAAATGTTTTTCTATCAGACAGGAATGAATATTATAAGTATGGTTGAGGTAGTGAGAGATAAACACAACTTATTTCTGTTTGGCCCAATAGAGGAAAGACGAGGCAAGCAAGATGGTTTTTAATCAATATTTTCCTCCATCTGACTTGTTGACTGGTAAAATATTACTATTAAACAACCTTGGCATTTTACAACAGGTACGGCAGTCGTTTGTTTGTAGAGTTACTGACAGCAAAGTCAATATTTATCAATTTGGTCATTTCAGTCAAGCATGGTTTCCACTGCGCACAGTTCCAGTTCTTCTCTGTCTGCATCATTTATTAGTAATTGCATGCAGTTGAGGTGTGAACTGATATGCACAAGTGTTATGGCGAAAACATTTTTGTCCGTGATGCAATGTAGAGTACTGTAAATGACACACTGTACAAGACTACAGCAATGGAGTTATTTATATTTCAAGCTTTTTAATTTGAGATGTTTCACATAAAAATAGTTGATGTTGATAAGCCTCTCTGTGGGTATCAACTTGAAAATATGTCTTGTATTTCTAGTTTGCTATAACTGTTCAAATGAGTCAGCATTTCCTCAAAACCACAAAACCTCAAAACAGCATAGACATTTGTAATTGTTTTTAATCAGGCAAAAAAAAATGTCAGTACAAGTAGCCATTTGAAATAAATACAATTTGAATAGGGGTGTCGATCTGAAGAATATGTGTGTGTATGTATAGGCTGAGTCAATACCCTTCTCTCTGTAATATCCTCTTGTGCAGTGGCGTAAATCCGTGTTGGAAAGTGCAGGATGATATTGAAATTTGTTGGCATAATGTACAACGAAGTACTGGATCTCGAACAGCACTCAACTGATGGATCCTCACCACACCCACCAAACAGCGCTTCAAACATTTTTTAAACAAAAATTGGCTTGCCCATGGGGGGGGCGGGGGTGGGAGGGTGTACTCCCAGCAGGTTTTGTTTTACTGGAGGAAAAAGTCTGTGGGATGGTCCTATGAATGATCGTTCCTCCCCTCCCCCTCCCCGGGACAAATAGTGGTATATATCCCCCATCTGCCCCCCCTTTCTGGGATTTACGCCCATGCTGTAGTGAGGGTGTAAGGGATTAATCAGTACTATCAACAACTTAGATTTATGGACCATGAAAATGTAATTTAGCCTTTAATTTGCAGGGATCTGTGTTTGAAGGACATGTTAAAGACATAACCTGCAAAAAGTTGTTGCTTTCCTTCTTAAGTAACGATGGCTCCATTGGTCATCTTAACTTATGACGAGTAACATGCGCAATTGTTTAACTTCATGACTTGTTATGTTTTGTGAAATCATTTATAAAACACGTCGTAAGTTGCGACGTATCTTAGCGTTTCATGATATCGGCCCCAGAATCAACGAGATTTCATTTGTCAAAACAACTTATTCTGATGAGGTCCTGTGGATTGTTACTTTATCATAGATATACCATCATGGAAAGACATCTGTAACATAAAATGATATTTCTTATTTTGATCATCCTATAAAAAAATACAAAAATTTTCTTGATGATATGCAAATTGCATACAATATACATCAAGGAACACTTATTTTGACAAATACGAATTTGTAAACTATCCACAGTATTTATACATTTAAGTAAATCTAAGGTCTGTTTTCAATTTCAGTGTTGAACATACTTTGATTTTTTTTGCTGGGTTTAAAAAATAATACTATGTTAATAGTCACATTAATAATTTGAAACATCTGAAGAAATGTGTGCACATATTACAATGCTTTATTGCCACAGAATTACCAAACACAAATAAAACAATCAAATGATTGAATAGAATAATTAATTACAGCAATATGATGATTACAATGACCCTTTGTTATTGAGATATTAATTCCTGAATGGAATTCAACTGTTTCTTTAGTGATCTTGTTAGATTTCATACTTTGTAGTTAGGGTTGATGATACAGAATTGATGATGTCATTATAAAACACCATTTTGCCTTAAACATTAAAGCCCCAATACACCTTTGGTTAAAGTCATTATGTTCATTTATACTTGATGAGTATCAAGAAATATGTATAGAAACCAATCTGTAAAAGTTGCAGCTCTCATTCCAAATGTTTTCCTTGATGAAATGTTCATTAACAAAGCATATAAATACAATAAGTGGCTGAAATTACACATTTTGATATTGACTTTTGTTTTCCTGTTTTCTCTTCAATTAAATCACTTAAGATTGAATATTTTCATAGGATAATTGTTACCTTACTAACTTTGATGAAGTCAACTTTTAGATGATAATTTTATAATTGGATAATTACCAAAGGTGTACTGCATATACAATTTGCTCAAATAATAATAATAAACAGTTTAGATTTTAACAAAATACCATTAAGTCCTTAAAAATGAGAGAAACAAATTATTTGATAACATTTCAAATCCATGACTGCTTGCCTAAACAAATTTTTGTTCAGATATTGTCATTTGAACATGAATCTTATTAAATTCCTCATTCATTCCCAAGACCAGTTTGAAAAGAATGACAACAACTAGCTTAGAAACATTGAACAATGTAAGCTGTATAACGTTTCATTGACAGCACTGAAGGTGTATTTCATCAGTCAAAATGCTGTCAATTCATTCAGAGATATCACTCTTAATCCAACTGTTTCAACGAGTCAGGATTTGTAATCATAAAAATCAACACATAAAATATGTTAAAATATAAAGATCTTAAATTTAAACTAAAGATATATTAAGTGATTTTTCTCTAATTTACTGGTTAATATAATTAAAACGTAAATTTGTTTTCAAATGAGATATTTTACAAAATGATTGAAGAAGAAACGTTTGCCAATTTTCACATGAAATTAATGTATCCTGCTGTCATTATCCAGTAAGTGGTTTGGGAAAACTACCTGTTTCAAAGTAGTTCACTTTATTTGTTTGAAGAAAATAGCTGTGTTATAATTTGAAGTGAAAATTAAACAAAAATCACAACAAATGTAATTATGAAATACTTGATCCTATTAATAAGTTTCAGTAATCTGAATTGTAATTTTTATACATTGAATAAAATACCATTAAGGCCGCACAATAATTGGGTGTTGTGGCCGAGCGGTCTAGCTTACCGGATTCAAGTTCTGGTGTAAGCAACATAATGTGGGTTCGAATCACGGCCGTGACACTTGTGTCCTTGAGCAAGACACTTAATCATAATTGCTTCTCTCCACCCAGGGGTTAAATGGGTACCTGTGAAGGCAGAGTTGGTTTGCTCTATATGCGCTAGAAATGGCAGCAATTGAGCTGTATACTCCCCAGGGAGCTGATATGGTTTCAGGAATGATTTATGAGCCTTATGAGCCTTATGAGCAGGGATAATAATATAATGCGCCTTGAGCACCACTTAGTTGGTGGATACGTGCGCTATATAAATCCACACATTATTATTATTATTATTATTAAAGATGGTTGAGATGTAGTAGTAATATCTAAGTCATCCACAGTCAAGAATTTCTATGAAGTCTAAGTCTTTAGTAATACCTTCTCTGACTGCAGTATATTGACGTTATTACTGGTACATGTATCTTATCAAAGTGATGAGCTCTCAGTCAGTCAGTGGAATTTGCTATCATGAAGGCAGTGCTGTTGATCTTGGCAAGATAAGGGTTACCCATAGTAACAGGTAAACAGAGATACTGTGTAGCATTTGATTGATTGCTGATAGTTTATAATGAAATGAATATTCATGATGGGTGATGTCATCGAGCATAGCTCATGATCATCATGAACCTCCACTGCACCAAATTATGTATGCTTTAATGGTTCAATTGTGCCACTAAGGAAGCTTATTAAAAAAAATAGTTTTTGTTAAATTGAAAAATACAAAGTGGGTAGGTGAATATGTTTTTCCCCAAACATTCAAAATTTAGGACAACATTAGGTTTGTAAGTCCTTCAAGTGTAGGAATGACGTTAGTACAAAATGCTTATAGTCACAAATTGTCCATCTCCATAGTTCTTCCTGTTGTGTGGTTATGTGTTTCTGTGATTTCTAAAAAGAGTCATTTTGATTTCAAATGTAATAGCTTTTGAAATTAATACACATTTCATGATCATTACAGTGCAGATTGATCACTTGTGTGGTATTTGTAGACAGTAAAGTCATATCTCACTGAGTAATTCTTGGTTTCTGTATTGTACAGCTTGATCACTTGTGTGGTATTTGTAGACAGTAAAGTCATATCTCGCTGAGTATTTCTTGGTTTCTGTATTGTACAGCTTGATCACTTGTGTGGTATTTGTAGACAGTAAAGTCATATCTCACTGAGTAATTCTTGGTTTCTGTATTGTACAGCTTGATCACTTGTGTGGTATTTGTAGACAGTAAAGTCATATCTCGCTGAGTAATTCTTGGTTTCTGTATTGTGCAGCTTGATCACTTGTGAGGTATTTGTAGACAGTAAAGTCATATCTCGCTGAGTAATTCTTGGTTTCTGTACAATGTTTGACCATTCTTCATCTCAGCACATTACAATACAATTACAGTATTTTCCCTGATGGTGATAGCCATTGCTGTCTAAAACTCAGTTTCAATTTGATGTACAATGCAGTTGTATAATAGCCATTAGAATAGAAGTAACAGGTATGTTGTTTTAACTGAAACAGTTCCCTTTTGTTGCAATTGTTTTAAACACATGTAAATGTTGTACTCTCAGACAGAAATGAATATTATAAGTATGGTGGAGGTAGTGCGAGATAAACACAACTTATTTCTGTTTGGCCCAATAGAGGAAAGACGAGGCAATATACATCAAGGAACACTTATTTTGACAAATACGAATTTGTAAACTATCCACTGTATTTATACATTTAAGTAAATCTAAGGTCTGTTTTCAATTTCAGTGTTGAACATACTTTGACTTTTTTTCAGTTTTTAAAAATAATGCTATGTTTATAGTCACATTAATAATTTGAAACATCTGAAGAAATGTGTGCACATATTACGATGCTTTATTGCCACAGAATTACCAAACACAAATAAAACAATCAAATGATTGAATAGAATAATTAATTACAGCAATATGATGATTACAATGACCCTTTGTTATTGAGATATTAATTCCTGAATGGAATTCAACTGTTTCTTTAGTGATCTTGTTAGATTTCAGACTTTGTAGGTAGGGTTGATGATACAGAATTGATGATGTCATTGTAAAACACCATTTTGTCTTAAACATTAAAGCCCCAATACACCTTTGGTTAAAGTCATTATGTTCATTTATACTTGATGAGTATCAAGAAATATGTATAGAAACCAATCTGTAAAAGTTGCAGCTCTCATTCCAAATGTTTTCCTTGATGAAATGTTCATTAACAAAGCATATAAATACAATAAGTGGCTGAAATTACACATTTTGATATTGACTTTTGTTTTCCTGTTTTCTCTTCAATTAAATCACTTCAGATTGAATATTTTCTCAGGATAATTGTTACCTTACTAACTTTGATGAAGTCAACTTTTAGATGATAATTTTATAATTGGATAATTACCAAAGGTGTACTGCATAAACGATTTGCTCAAATAATAATAATAAACAGTTTAGATTTGAACAAAATACCATTAAGTCCTTAAATGAGAAAAACAAATTATTTGATAACATTTCAAATCCATGACTGCTTGCCTAAACAAATTTTTGTTCAGATATTCTCATCTGAACACGAATCTCATTAAATTCCTCATTCATTACCAAGACCAGTTTGAAAAGAATGACCACAACTAGCTTGGAAACATTGAACAATGTAAGCTGTATAACGTTTCATTGACAGCACTGAAGGTGTATTTCATCAGTCAAAATGCGGTCAATTCATTCAGAGATATCACTCTTAATCCAACTGTTTCAACGAGTCAGGATTTGTAATCATAAAAATCAACACATAAAATATGTTAAAATATAAAGATCTTAAATTTAAACTAAAGATATATTAAGTGACCTAATAGATTACCATTAGCTCTTTGGGAAAACGAAAATAAAATAAAAATGTCGAGAGCGTGAAACTAACACCTGTATAATTCTGGATTTGCACGCACGCTATGAGGGAAACTTTTGCGTTTCAGTTGTGATTTTGAAAGTTGTGTTGATTTGAACATTTTCTCGAAAGGATTATTGTCTTAATTTATTAATTGCCTTGTGATTAATCGCTATGTTGTTGAAAATTTGAATGATTTGGAAAGTTTGAAATCTATGCTGACATACAGGACACATGATTTATAAGTATTTTGCGTTTTGAAGTTGACATGGTACGTTTGTTCCGGACCATAATGTCCGCAAGTACCATTATGTCCGCGAACCGATTTGGGCCCATTATGTCCGACCCATTACGTCCGCTGAACCATTACGTCCGACCCATTACGTCCGCTGAACCATTACGTCCGACCCATTACGTCCGCGGAACCATTACGTCCGACTCATTACGTCCGCTGAACCATTACGTCCGACCCATTACGTCCGCGGAACCATTACGTCCGACTCATTACGTCCGCTGAACCATTATGTCCGACCCATTACGTCCGCGGGCCCATTATGTCCGGCCCATTACGTCCGCGGAATCATTATGTCCGACCCATTACGTCCGCGGAACCATTATGTCCGACCCATTACGTCCGCGGAACCATTATGTCCGACCCATTACGTCCGCGGGCCCATAACTCAAATAATGTTTGAACACGTAACGTTTGGGAAGTTAAAACCAACAATTTCATGTCACAGCGCTCTACTTAAAAAATGCAAAATTGGGTTGTTAAAAACCACTGGTGTTAATTTAAGTGTTTTTGCACTGTAAGTACTTACAGTGCAAAAACTGGTATGTTAAATAGTACACCAGTGGTGCTCATATGAAGCACGATAATTCAGACACTTTACTAAATTAACACCAGTGGTTTTTAATAACCCAATTTTGCAGTAGAGCGCTGTGTCATGAAATTGTTCAAAGTAATTGGTTTTAACTTCCCCAACGTTACGTGTTCATACATTATTTGAGTTATGGGCCCGCGGACGTACGGTCGGTATAATGGTTCCGCGGACGTAAAGGGTCGGACATAATGGTTCCGCGGACGTAATGGGTCGGACATAATGGTTCCGCGGACATAATGGGCCGGACATAATGGGCCCGCGGACGTAATGGGTCGGACGTAATGGTTCAGCGGACGTAATGGGTCGGACGTAATGGTTCAGCGGACGTAATGGGTCGGACGTAATGGTTCAGCGGACATAATGGGTCGGACATAATGGGCCCAAATCGGTTCGCGGACATAATGGTACTTGCGGACATTATGGTCCGGAACATACGTTTAAAAAGTAGTTATTACTTGAAACTCGATGTTGTGTGGGAAAATTTACCCTTCGTGAAAACGTAAATTGCTTGTTAGCACTCATGTTGCCCTTGGCCAATTAGTGTAATTACAAAACTAATGAGATTTAGACCCTTTAATTTTGTCGGATGGTAGATTTGAATTAAGTAATTCAGAATGTCAAAACAAAATAGTGACCAATCAATTTTAAGTTTTCCCGCCCATTAGTACATTCAGGAAGAGACCTACCATTGTATCTAATCCACATGCATGTATTCCTTATAGTTTTGGAGACAGAGCATGCATTCAAATGACGAATGCTCTAACTGGCTATTTTTGTAATTTGGCAAAGTGGCCAATACCGCATTGGTCACTATGCCAACTTAATTTGGGATTGGTCACTATGGCAAATTAGGGACGAAGTGTCCCTTCGTGAAAAGGTGACAACATATACATACAACTCAAACATATAAAAACATACCTGAACATAAGATAACACAAAATTATGCAATTGTACAACATCACTTAAAATATTAAATTATTTTACAAATTATTATACAACTTCAAAGCAATGCATTAATTCGCCGAGAACGAGAAGGGCGAAAACTCCAAGAAAACCGTTTTTGGAGACCAAGTTTTTTCAACTCCGTAAATCAGCACAACTTTCAATTGAATGAATTAAAGGGTCTATGAAGTGTGTTTTTGTCTTAATTGATTTGTTATGTTTATTTTATCAGTTGATATGAATAAAAACCAATTTTAATTTTGTTTTGTGTCTTGAGTGGATTTTCATTATATTAATTTTAAAAAAATTTAAATGTTTAAAATTTTGCACGACGCGAGGTGGCGCTATCTGTGACGTTACACCCGGGCGCGATTTTTTTATCTGCAAACAAGAATTGCCATCCCGCGATATTTCAGCCAATCAGATGTCTTATACATATTCATGACCTATTCTATCAGTCTCAAAACACTTAAATCTCTGGCTAGCCCTAACCATGGAGGAAGGAAATACACTTCCTCCATGCCCTAACATACCAATGAGCTACCAAAACAAAGTCCCTAGGCAGACCAGAGACTCTGCCAGAAACTTGGAATGTAAACAAACCAACCCAAGGCCATACCTTGGCTGATGATAGTGAAGTAATCACATATCAGTTATACTGTACAAGGCATGAATAGACAATATACACACTGTGCGTTTGCAATACAGTATCGATAAAATCGATAGTGAATTTAATAATATAACTACCAGTGCTAACAATTGATATGGA
Source organism: Zoroaster sp. YZ-2022 (assembly GCA_029582265.1). NCBI lineage: Eukaryota > Metazoa > Echinodermata > Asteroidea > Forcipulatida > Zoroasteridae > Zoroaster > Zoroaster sp. YZ-2022. Next base: position 22,899,552 of record CM055817.1, read on the forward strand.
AACTAAGAAAACTGCAGTTTCATTCAGCTGAAGGCATAAGTCTAGATGGTCTTAACATCTGGAATACTTGAAACCAGTGATACAGTGAATTTAGGGTTTCTAATTCTCACAGTGACTGAACAATGGTGAGCTATGAATTTACAAATAACTCGGAAATAATATTTGTTTTATAACAAGGTTTACAACAAAATGATTAGTGGAAACTAGGTGAATTCTGAAACCTCCATTCATTACATTACAATAAAAGTGTAAGAAAATTGATCTAAATGAATCAGCAACAATACAAATGTGGGAAATGTAATTAAGTAAAATGATAAGAATTAATAGCCAGAAAGAAACTAAAATAATCCAGTCAGAATTAACTGAATCAACTCTAGGTCAACATCCAATATAAAAACGTACATCTCAACTAAATCAGAAAAATAGATGGAAAGTAACAGAAAATATATTTAAAAAAGGTTTTTCGAGTTACAACTGGTCATCAACTTAAAATGAACTATATATTTATTACACTTTTATAGCAGACACGTATTCCTCAAACCTTGAGTCTGAGTCATTTTATATGGTGATTGAAATCAAAGTTACAATGAAAGTCTATACACTTTTCAGAAAATATATACAAAAATAGGTTTTTCGAATTTTACCAGGATTTCCAGGTTAACAATTAAGACTTAATTTTAGCTTTGAACTCATGAACTGTACTAAGAAAGTCTTTTCTGAAGTAAAAAAACATTTTGTTAGTAATGTATTTTTTTATGCATAACTCCAGCCTATGAAAGCAGTCAGCAATAGTGAAAATACGTTCAGGTTGTTTGTATTTATTATGTGAAATTCAGTTTGTCTCATAAACTTTACAAATTTATTTGGAAAGAAATAGTTATACTAAAATTATAGACAAAAAACATATAATGATTGATGCTATACACAATTCAGTTTATATAAAAATAGAATCATCTGATTTGTACAATTTGTTTGTGTCCTTTTGCTTTTAAATATATTTCATCTAGCCCCCACGTACCCCCTTAAAATTACATTATCGTGTGCCCATGAATTTAGGGTATGGTTCTGCGTTAAATAGCTTGTTGTGAAAAGGGGCATCAGTATATAAAACGTACAGTTATTTTTAACCACGTTATTTCAACTCAGTACCACCATATAGAAAGTTTACATGCATAGCCTATGGTACTCGATCAGTACATACTGTACATGTAAGTTATTTCATTTCACTACATGTACATGCACATTGCATTTGGATTACATTCCGCTGAGTTGACTACGCACTAGTTCTTATGAATCTAGCTGCAAGAAGTTCATACATACTATGCACTGTATATTTACATTACATTTATGTACACGTATAATGTACAAATACTGTTAATAGAAAACATAATATGTGCGCGCGCACTTACCGGTACTGATCAGTGTGCCTAGCCTGCATCTAATATGCATATGTTAATAATATCCTACGTCATCTTTAAAAAAACGTACCATGTGATTAGCTGAAATATTGTGGGATGGCAATTCTCGTTTGCAGAAAAAAAAATCGCCACCCGGGCAGAGAACAAAGCAAACAAAGGTTTTCATCGTTTGCTAGCGCGTGCCTTTTTAACCCATTATTGTTGGCCATCATTGTTGCCACGAGGTAATAAAACAGTCATGAACTGCTAGCAACATGACTTGTAATAAACATGTACTTAAGTAAAACTTGTAGCTTTGCATGGTGAAGAGGATAAGTAAAGACTGTCGACTTTAAACACTTCGTGACACTTCAATAGTAAAGCATGACACAGAGTGCCACGTGAACACGGGCTAGTGCTAAAATCTCCCAGGTGTACGTCACGGCTTTTATGTTAATAAGGAGGAATGGGAGGAGCGTGGCGCCCCCTAAATTTAGAATTTATGTTTTAATTGTACAAACGGACGCAGAAAAAATGGACAAAGGGCAAATATATTCTCCAATAAGCAATTTTTTAAGCATACTTTATTGTTTACACTGTCAAAACAGTCTATTTCATAGACCATTTAAATGAAACTCCTTATATTAGCAGAAAATCACATCACTAACTGAACGTTTGACCAAGTTCAGATTTAAATGAAATTAGCTAATTCATAGTTTTCAAATATACAAGCAAATGATTCCATATAGCCTAATTGTAACAGTTAACGCAAAACTCGTTGATTAGCATTCCTCTTTCGCAAAAAGAATCTTCAACAACGGACTGCCGTGGAGTTGTCGATCAGTGAACACGGCAGTCCGTTGTTGTATTATTCTTGGTTCAAAGCTGTCTTTGTATGTTTTTGATCCGACGGCAGTACACGAAGGCTACAATCACGAACCGCTACCACACGCACGAACCGCTATCAAACGCAGTCTTGTGAACTTCGTATAATCTTCCCACGAAAACGTGTTCACTGATCGACAACTAACTTCACAGCAGCGCGTTGTTGTATATGCGCGTGCGCACCAAAAATGTGGGCCGCACTAGCACAACAAATCGACACATGCGTAGTGGTTTCCCCTGTTTCCCCTGTTTACGAAGATCCCAAGACTTTGTTTGATAGCGGTTCGTGCGGCGTGCGGCGTGCGGCGGGCTATCAAACGCAGTCTTGTGAACTTCGTATAATCTTCCCACGAAAACGTGTTCACTGATCGACAACTAACTTCACAGCAGTGCGTTGTTGTATATGCGCGTGCGCACCAAAAATGTGGACCGCACTAGCACAACAAATCGACACATGCGTAGTGGTTTCCCCTGTTTTCGGGGGGGGGGGGAGATTATACGAAGATCCCAAGACTTTGTTTGATAGCGGTTCGTGTGGCGTGCGGCGTGCGGCGTGCGGCGTGCGGCGTGCGGCGTGCGGCGTGCGGCGTGCGGCGTGCGGCGTGCGGCGTGCGGCGTGCGGCGTGCGGCGTGCGGCGTGCGGCGTGCGGCGTGCGGCGTGCGGCGTGCGGCGTGCGGCGTGCGGCGTGCGGCGTGCGGCGTGCGGCGTGCGGCGTGCGGCGTGCGGCGTGCGGCGTGCGGCGAAGGATCGTTTATCCAAAACATAAAAAACACAGTCCTGACCAAGACTAGCACCCTTCTGGTCATGTGCCGTGTCTGAAAAATAAGCGGTCGAGTCAGCAGGTTTCATGGAACATCAGATAATTCTAGTTTATTCGTAATCACAGTAATCAGTCATAACATTCATTGGAGAAGATAATCAAAATTAATCAGGAACAGTAATTGTCAATTGGTTGAGTAAATCAGAAGGTTCGACGATTAAGGATTTGCCAGGCTAAATGGATCACTCGGATTGGGAAATCAGGTAGTAAATTGTAGATTGGAGATGAACTTCTATGTTGAATACGTAGAGGAATACGTACAGGGATACGTAGTGGCAAACGTACAGGTATATAGTGGTATACGGAGGATATATATATAGTTTGCAAAATCAAGGAAAATGAGCAATAATTAGGAAATCATTTATGCAAAGTGATTAACAAAAGGCGGGTACAATATGAACCGACATGAGCTACAACATTACATGTAATCACATTGGTTTTGTGCATATATGGAAAAGGATGGTATTTCAGACACCTAAAGAATCGTAAAGGTTCTCTTGGAAAATCACAATAATGACACAACAATATTGTACTAAATTGGAATGATTAATAATCTTGAACATATATAAGAAACAATTATAGGCCGAATTGTATGACTAGATAATTATATATTCATCAATAATTATAACGTTTATGAGAGAAACTCACCATCATGGTGAGCATGTGAGAGCGCTTTTATTCGCCGCGCGGTGGCGCACTATCGCTGCGATTTCACAACAGTGTCCATACATTAAAAAAATACTAAATAATTATTTCCGTGATATTCAAGGTTCATATATATTTTCACATTAGGAGACAGGAGACAGTCTCCTGAAGATGACTAGAGCAGACTAGTCGAAACGGTGAGAAACAAACCGACCGGCTCTTCTCAGAGCCATCACTCTTTCCAAATAGAGATCATTACATGGTGTAACCCGAATTAACTCAAGAACATCTATCTCAACCATGCAAAGCCGCAAATCCTACAACAATAAAAAGTATTACAGGTATAGACACAATAGGAAGTAAAAGTGAGCACAAGATATGGGTGATACTGCAGAGGGATGCATTGAGAAGCAGAGTTTGTAAACATGGGTCCCTTAGCGTACATGTGCATTGAGTATTACAAGTATAGACACAATAGGAAGTAAAAGTGAGCACAATATATGGGTGATACTGCAGAGGGATGCATTGAGAAGCAGAGCTTGTAAACATGGGTTCCTTAGCATACATGTGCATTGAGTATTACAAATACAGACACAATAGGAAGTAGAAGTGAGCACAAGATATGGGTGATACTGCAGAGGGACCCATTGAGAAGCAGAGTTTGTAAACATGGGATCCTTAGCATACATGTGCATTGAGTATTACAAGTATAGACACAATAGGAAGTAAACGTGAGCACAAGATATGGGTATACTGCAGAGGGACCCATTGAGAAGCAGAGCTTGTAAACATGGGTCCCTTAGCATACATGTGCATTGAGTATTACAAGTATAGACACAATAGGAAGTAAAAGTGAGCACAAGATATGGGTGATACTGCAGAGGGATGCATTGAGAAGCAGAGTTTGTAAACAGGGGTCCCTTAGCATACATGTGCATTGAGTATTACAAGTATAGACACAATAGGAAGTAAAGGTGAGCACAAGATATGGGTGATACTGCAGAGGGATGCATTGAGAAGCAGAGTTTGTAAACATGGGTCCCTTAGCATACATGTGCATTGAGTATTCCAAGTATAGACACAATAGGAAGTAAAGGTGAGCACAAGATATGGGTGATACTGCAGAGGGATGCATTGAGAAGCAGAGTTTGTAAACATGGGATCCTTGACATCATACTCTTACAATGTACAAGACAACAACATGTAGATTTGTACAAATGGTTTGAGCATAATCATGTAATCTGCCATTAGCTTGTGAGTTAGACGGTGACCATACAATAAAAGACTGGTGTCTATACATGGATTAGGAAGGATCTTTTTTCAGAATAGCCTTGTTTTCTTATTCGGAAGTAGTGCACCTTGTAAATGATACAGGAATTGTAACAATGACCTATGAGTGATGTGATAGAAACCGAACTTAATTTACGAGATGTGTGATAAACTAGACAGCGGCGTAGCCAGGACTTTTTCAGTGTGGGGGGGGGGACAGGGGCGGCATTGCTTTTCAGTGGGGGCATTGCTTTTCAGTGGGGGGGGGGGCCAAGAGGTATGGGTTTTTACCCTTTTCTTTTTCTTTTCTGTTTTTTGGGGCACTATGAGGATTTTTCGTGGGGGGCACCTGGGGGGGCACTGGAAATTTGTGGGGGGCACGTGCCGCCCAGGTCCCCCCAAGCCCCCCCATGGCTACGCCGCTGAAACTAGACATGCTGGGGACAGATATAGGCATACATATAAACTGTTATTGACAAATGCCAAAATCACATTCTAATAATATTGACTGAGTGAATCTTTGACTTTCTAATATGATAATTCCTCATAAGAATTAATACAAAATATTGAAAGCATGTTTAGCTATTATCTCTACACTGCGTTCTAAGCTGAAACTTTCATAGGTTGCGTCTCAAATGCATTGATTCAGAGCATATTGTACATTATTTCACAAAAGTGACTGCAATTTATTTCTAGGGAAGATTGATACCATCATGATGATCAGCTTTAGACTGAGTAGTTATACATAAAAATTCGATCAACTGGTTATGACCTATTCCATACATTACCATTACTATCCAATTACAGTCCAAATTGGAAGATAACAATTTTACATCTACCTGTGATACAGGCACGTAGCCAGAGTTGGATTTTTATATTTATATATATTATTTTTTTTTTGGGGGGGGCGGCACATTCCGTTCATGCTCTTGTGAGCCAGAATTGTTCGCACAATTATTTGTTGGTATGGGGGGGGGGGATGGTCCACCCAAATTTAAACCAAACGTGCCTGCTGTGATATCCCTTGCTAACCGACCTGCTTAAGTTCTTCAGTTCTCTTCATTAGCGTCAATAATTCCAGTCATCCCCATTAATATCATATTAGGTCTATGCAGTCTTGAAAACCTCGTCCTGAGGGCATTCGAGCAATGCATGCGTTCCTCGTACCCACTTCAGCCTCTCCATTGAACGGGACGATCCCATTATCCAAACGCATCTTTGATATTATTTTGAATAAAGAGCTGTTAGTCATAATTTGGCGTATACAGTTAAGAACAAGATCGAGTGCTACAACAGAGAAGCGGGGACCTGACAGGTAGATATCATTTTCGCCGTAAATTGATTTGTTTTCCCTTCAAAACAATGGTATAAAAAACTTAACGTGCTAATCAGTGTTTGTTCCCACCAGGGTCTCTAGAAGTGAGAACGTGAAGGCGACGAAATTGGTGTCATGCCAGAGCTGACTATGGGCGTCGATCGGTGGGCGTCGATAGGCAGATATAATAACATCCATGGTACTACTGATAACATAAATTTATACATTGAGCAAAACAATTGAAAACAACTTTTAAAAATCAGGTTTTTTGGAAAATATTATTGCATTTAAACGTAATGGCGGCCATATTGGACTCCCAAAATGCATGGGAAGTGGTCACATGACTCAGTATTGTCCAGTTCATTAAAAGTTGACAACAAACCCCAAAACCCATATTGAATATTTAACAGTATCAAAATTCTAGTATTTTTAATCAAAAAGTGGAAATTCATTTGGACCTGTTTAAAATAAAAGGTTGCCATGGCAACCATAAATACCCATTATCATTGTTTTTTGCGTGATGGGGTCACAAAGAATAATTAGGAAAAGTAAGAAAATTTCAGCGTGTTCAGACGAAGCGTTCTGGAGATATTATTTTTTTAAATGTCAATGGGGACACATTATGCCCCCCAGGCTTGATAGGGTTAAGCGGGCCCGGAGCTCCTGAAGGTCGGTTCGAGCTGGATTAATAAATATTAATTAAATAAATAATAATAATTATGATTATTAAAATATTCCGTTTCTAGCGTTTTCACGAAGGGACAATTGTATTAAGAAATCAATTACGCCGTAAATAATTGTCCTGTCGTCACTTTGACGATATTACCTAAGTACCTGACTAAAAGGATTGATGCCACAATTCTGCCATTAGTGTGCCATACATCTATCTTTGATGACAGGTCTTACCGACGGCGGATGTTCCATGATTAGGTTGGAGGTCCCATGAGTGAGCTCGCGTGCTGATTGGGTATTTCGTTTCCGTCTCACTGTTAGGGTAAATTAATTGCCAATTGCAACTGCTCTGCTGGTCATCTCTTTGACAAAGTATTAAATACCATGTATAATTACACTTTATATGCTGTTCCCAGAATTGACCCCTAATGGACTATAAGACCCCCAAAAATGTATCCGGGTTCTGATCTCTGGTTTTGCTATGAAACGATGTCCAATTGCAGCCAAAATTTCTGGATCGATTAGAATTCTGCTGTGCTGTGCTTTAAACGACTTTTTTCACATAGGGATATGACATTTTGCCCGATTTATGAGGCCTCTCTTAGCCATCATACTTTGTATATGGGAAATTTCCCTGTTGGCAAAACAAAAGATGGCCGAAAACAAAATCAAAAATCAAAAACAAAAAATGCTTCACCACCCACATTTGGAAGCTGACCAATGACCAGAAACCAGAGATTTTTTCCCTTAGGATCGCTGAATTAAAAACTAACCACATTGATTGGAAATATAATTGGAATCTTGACATGATGGAGTGGATGAGAATGAAATAATTAATTTTTCGAAGAAAACAGATTCTGAGAGCAATCGGAGATCAGGATTTATGTTAACGTTTCTTGCGGTATATTTTGCCCGTCTTTCATTTTTGAGTTTAGATGTGCAGATCAAACTCAAGCCACATTGATAGTTTAGATGACGTCATCGACATTTTTAAACATCATTGAACACAAATGTTATTTAAGGTTATTTTCACATCAGTTCGTGTGTTGGGGAAAGAAAATTGTGAAAATTTAAATTCCACATTTGTTTTGGTAATTTATTAATAAGTCTTTTTTAATATTCGTTAATATAGTTTTGGATTATAATTTCACATTTTAAATCATGTGTTGAATATCACATATTTTTCTGTCAATGACGTCATTGAAAAGGTCCCAGTTTCAACATAAAGCGACCTAATATAAATCTAGCATATTTGTTTCTGATAAAGATAGACATCTTCCAACAAAAGTGTACTGGAAAAAATTCCTTATAGATAACACTAATGTGAATTTTGAGCAAGTTGACCAGGTGGACTAAAATGAGAATTTTGAGCAAGTTGACCATGTAGAGTAAACAGTTGCAATACACATGGTTGCAATTTCATTGTAAGTGATAAACTCAAAGAAATCTGACCCTAAATATTTACGTTAAGTTCCAAAACGCAAACCCAACATAAATATTTTCTAAGAGAGGTGAAACTTGTGAAACTTTGGAATTTGTTTCCCAAAGACAGATTTTCTTGGGAAAAATGGAAGTCCAAATGCGTTAACTACGTTAATTCCGATTTCGTTGGTGCATTTTATTGACACATTACATGCACAACGGTTGTTGTATGTTGCTGTTTATATTCAATGATTGTAATGCGTGAAGTAAAATGGGATCTTTTGAGGCCACGTCTGGTATCAATCGTCAAACAGTCGTAACAGTGTTTTTGGACGAGGCTTGACATTTCAAATTGTTACCGCAATATTTAATTAATTTATTTTTTCAATAAGAAAGCATATAAATGAATTAGTCCCTCCAGATGGTACAGAAAAATTTACTGGATCATGGACTATAGGTAATGACAACCTGACCAATTTTGTTCATCAAAATCGTAACCCCCTCTCCTTAACAAAAAGTAAATAATAAAAAAAATTTTAAGTAAATAATATAATAATAATAACTAGAGCTTAAGTGTTTGTTGTTGGAACAAACACTTAAACACTGAAACACTATGTGTCCGGGTTAACTTCCGGCTCAATGAAGTGGTCAATGAGACGTCACAATTTCATATTCAAAATTTCATATTCAAAAATCCTTTCACTTTTACGTTAGAATAATTATGTTGAATTTGAACTTCTTTTTTGTGCGGGAGTAAAGGTCAGATCACGTGATTTACAGGTCATATATCTGACACAGTAATACTTCCTCATGATTATGAAAACTAACGTTAGTTTGGTTCAACATTTATAATTAAAATATTTATAATTATAATATTTATAATTAAAATATTTATAATTATAATATTTATAATTATAATATTTATAATTACAATATTTATAATTATAATATTTATAATTATAATATTTATAATTACAATATTTATAATTATAATATTTATAATTATAAAATATTTATAATTATAATATTTATAATAATAATATTTACAATTATAATATTTATAATTATAATATTTATAATTATAATATTTATAATTAAAATTACATATAAAGTCAATTACATATAACGGTGAACACCTTAACTTCCGGTTCAGTCACGTGAGTAAATTTAAACTTCATAAAAATAACACATTGAATGCTTTTTTTATCATCGTGCTAAATTTGGTAAAATTTTCTAGGGGCGCTTTGATCTGTTATGACATCATCAAACATATTTGTTCACAGAGGCCCGATTCACATTGGCGGCAGACCCTATGATGTTGCTTCAGATTTTTTCTGTTGAACGTCCGGTTTCATCGGGAAGAAATGGTCAAAATGGTCAAAAATGGTCATGTCTGTGTACGAAATGTCAAATAATTCGAAACCTTAAAGATGATGCAAACATTGTTACTTTATCTGTTCATGGTGAGATGAGTTTTGAAATATTATTAACTCTTTCTGGACAACGAACGTTTTAAAAGACTTGAACGTCATCACCTGACAAACAGGTCTTGTTTTGACTTGTTTTGAAAACAGTCCGCACAATTGACCAATGCGAAACATAACCTTTATGTTGATACCTTACTCTCTTTGTCCAAAAATAAACAAATTATTAATAATTTCCAAACTTGACCTTGATTGTTTACAGTATAAATTTACAATAATGAAAACAATTAATTCTGGAGGGAAAGAGTTAAGCTTGATCCAACTTTCAGACAACATTGAGTCATGTGACCACGGCCATTGCATTTTTGGAATGCAATATTTTAAAGGTTTTTTTTCTTTCCATTGTGATTTATTTTGACTGTTGTGATTTCTTTGGACGGTCTACAGCCACTCCCCTTACTTCAGGCCAACTTGTCCAGCCCATCTCCCCTCCTCTCTCTTTCTGTCCCTACGCTCCTCCTCCCAGGAGATGAGGATACGTAAACTAATTCACACTTTGGATTCAGATGATATTTCACACCTGATTCCCAAATTGAAAAATATATATATTAAAAAAAAATTCTCTCGTAACAACTAATACGGGAAGATGTTCCAGCCCGATCAAGAATGCCACATTCCAGCAACTCACCAAGCATTCCTTGTTTAATTCTGACATTATTTCCCCACAGATTTACCAGCTTCTTTATCTGTGTGGAAGTGCTGACCGTATCAAATCATCAGCAACCCTGGGAATACTCGGGGATCAGGCGTGGCCACTCTGACCAAACCCAGTATCTCTGTTTTAAACACTGCTGTTAGTTTTCAAAGCTGTGCTCTCTATGTGGAAATAGAACACGATTTAAAAACAAATATCTTTTTTTAAATTTGCTTATTCCCCAGGAAGGCGTAGAGGCGGGAAGACTTTTTGAAGCTCCAGAGCACCACTGGACACAATATGATCAAGGTGATATAATCCCTCCATTGATCGTCTCGGTATATCCTATGAAAAACGTCACAAAATAGCAACCACCCTTCTCAATTTGATTAGTAGGTATTCTCTGTATGATATCTGGCGTGCACGTAACCCAGACCAATAACACTACTACGGGGACTATGTCAGTATGTCCAAAGCTAGACTTGATCGTTTATACATACCTTCTCGTCTGGCTCCCACCGTCACGAAATGTAATAATAATAATAATAATAATAAAGATTTTTAGCGCGTACATATCCACCCTGCTGGGCGCTCAAGGCGCGGAAACAAAGAAAGAACATTAATACAAACAATATACAATGATAGCATAGGGAAAACAAAACAAATTATGTACCGAGATACATGTACCTACAATGCAATTACAAATATACATCATCTTTGAAGAGTTGTGACATAAGATGAGTTTTAAGCATCGACTTGAATCTGGTTATACTATGACAAGATTTGAGTTTAGTTGGAAGATGATTCCAGAGTCTCGGAGCTGCGACAGAAAACGACCTATCCCCCCCAGTTCCGTTTTGAAGTTGGTTCCTTGAGGAGTGACATGTTGCTGGAGCGCAAATTGCGTGATGGAGTGTAGACTTTAAGTAGTTCAGAAATATAAATTGGAGCAATGTTATTAAAAGATTTGTGAACAATTAGCATAAGTTTAAAAACAATTCTCTGTGAAACAGGAAGCCAGTGCAGTTCTTTCAAGATTGGCGTGATATGGCATGACTTTCTGGACAAAGTCACAACACGAGCTGCTGTGTTTTGTATGTGCTGAAGACGAGATATTTGATTCTGCGGAAGACCGTAAAGGAGAGCATTCCCGTTATCGAGCCGTGATGTGACAAATGCATGTATAATTTGTTCAGCAGCACTTTTATTCAAGTATTTCCTAATTCGGCTTATATTTCTGATATGAAATGATGATATGCGAACAATGTTGGAGATATGTGGTTTTAAAGTCATTGTCGAGTCAAATATAACACCCAAATTACGTGCATGTAATGAGGGGGCATCTGCGAGTCACCAATTGTAATAAATGGAAGAGAAACTTTAGACAATTGCTGACGTGATCCAAATAGAACAAATTCTGTTTTTCATCGTTCAATTTCAGGAAGTTTTGTCTCATCCAACTTCGAATCTCTTGAATACATTTCTCCAGTGTTTTAATGCAGGAATCAGCAGGTTCTTGAGAAGATTTAAAAGTAATGTAAAGCTGCGTGTCATCAGCGTAAACATGGTAATTTAAATTATACTTCAAAATGATATCACGAACTGGAAAGGTATAAACAGTAAACCACTGTGGGCCGAGCATAGAGCCTTGGGGTACAGAATAGTCAAGAGTAACAGGCTCGGAGACAGCGTTACCAATACAAACATGCTGAGGCCTATTTAAAAGGTAGGACTTACACCAATCCAGGGCTGTGTCATGTATTCCAAGATGATATTGAAGGCGGGAGAGAAGGATTTTATGATCGACAGTGTCAAAAGCGGCGCTTAAGTCTAACAAAACTAATGCAGTGATTTTCCCCTCATCCATGGCAGATAATGTCATTGTTGACGCGAAGAAGAGCAGTTTCTGTTCCATGAAATGGTTTGTAGGCTGACTGAAATGTGTCCGACAGGTTATTAGCATGAACATGGTCAGAGATCCGTGATGAAACAACTCGCTCGATTGTTTTTCCAAGGTACTTTAAATTCGCTACTGGTCGGTAATTTTTGAAAACTTCCTTGTCCAAATTGGGTTTCTTTAGGAGTGGTTTAACATGAGCAACCTTCTGGCTATTAGGGAAACAACCGGAAGAAAGAGATCTGTTTACAATAATTGTGATATACTTAGCAAACACATCAATATTTTGTTTTATTAGCGAAGTTGGCACTGGATCAAGTTCACATGATTTTGATGGCGACTTCATGATGAGTTTCTTGATCTCCGTAACACTAGTAGGCTCAAACATGGACAGTCTACATTGTGGATCCTTGCGTGATGGTGTTTGTGATAGAATGGCAGGTACTGAGGAAAAGAACGACGGATATTCTCAATTTTGTGACAAAAAAGTTTGAAAAAGCATTTGCGAGGTCCTGATCGGAGTGTGTAAATGGAAGCACTGGAGCTTTGGGTTTATGAAGCAGCTTTTCAACAATGTTAAAGAGTTTTCTGATCACCAGAGCTATCTTCCACAAGAGATGAGTAGTGAGTTATTTTTGCCTGGTTAATCATGTTCTTCACAATATCACGTTGGTTACAGTATTCTTGCCGATGTACTCCAAGTTTCCCATTGTCACGCCATCTTCGCTCAAGTTGACGGCGGATTTTCCTTGCAGCACGGATATCATCATTGAACCAGGTGGATTCAGATTGTAGTTTAACAGTTCGAGTTTTTTGCGGAGCATGATCATCCAAGATGTTACGGACAGTAGATTCAAATAGACTGACACAAGAATCCAGCTCACCATCTTCAAGGTTTACATTTTCCAGTTGAGATTCAATATCATGACATAAATCTTTAATATTTACTTTTTTCCAGTGGCGAGTAGTTACAGAAATGGTAGGTATGGGAGGTTTTTAAGGTTCAAATTTACCATGATTGCATAATGATCAGATAATCCAGGATGAATAGTTATATTCGAGATAAGAGGTGAAGTATTTTCACGCGTTATCATGAGGTCAAGACAGTGACCATACCGATGAGTGGGTGCTGTGATGTGCTGTAATATAACACCCCGCTCGCTGTCTGACCATAGTGCAGTCAATGTCACCTGCAATTTTGCCTCTCAGTGCCACAGCGGGAGTCCTTATTGGCACTTCAACATCTCTTTCCTCCAAGAGAGAAATCGTTTCTTACCATGATATACGCATTTGGTGAGACAAAGGAAAAACCCATATCAAAAATATCACCCAGACGTACAGTAAAAATGTGCTCAGGAAAAACGCATCCTTATTCAAAAACTTCAAACCGACATTGACAGCATTCAATCCTAACCTCACGCCAGATATGACTCAGTTTCTATCCGGACAAAGATATGCACAAACAAGACGCACAAGGAGCCCTAGTCCGTTCTCGTTTCCAATACGAGAATGAGAGCGACTCCTGTTCTCCATTTTTGTCAACCTAGAAAAACAAACATCTTCTACCAAAATTAACCGAGGAATTCGTTTGAGTGGTGGCACACTTACAGAGGAATCGGCCGAAATACGAAACCACGTCCACTCCTTTTACAACTGCCTGTATTCGCACGTTCCCACTTCCAAAAAAGCCCAAAACTACCTCCTAAAAGATATGCATTTTCTAGACCCCGCGGATTCCCAAACTTGCGAAAGACCTATCTCGATAGATGAACTCGAATAAGCAGTCAAACATCTCAACAAAAACACAAATTCCGGTCTAGATGGCCACACCAGTGAAATTTACCAAAGCTTTTGGCCCTTCCTCAAAGACGACCTTCTTAAAGTCCTCCAGAAATGTATCAGATCGAATGCTCTGCCCGTATCATGCAGGAGAGCAGCAATAACACTCCTATCCAAACAAGGCGATATATTGGAGATCTCGAATTGGCGGCCGGTTTCACTGCTCAATACGGATTACAAGTATAGTCAAAACTCTCGCCAACAGACTAAAAACTGTCATCGATGACGTCATACATCTCGATCAATGTTACGCGGTCCCCAGGCGCTCCATTCAAGATAACATAAGTGTCATCAGAGACAGTCTGATGTACAGCAATCATTCTGATCTGCCTCTCGCTTTATGTAACCTGGATCAAAAGAAGGCGTTCGATAGCATAGATCATGATTACTTATTCAAAACGTTACAAGAAATGAATGGGGTTCGGTGAATATTTTATTTCCCTCATCCGGTTACTATACATAAATGCCGAAAGTACGGTTAAAGTTCAATCTTCACTCACAGCCCCCTTCCTTTCGAGAGGGGTATCCGACAAGGATGTCCCCTCTCTGGGCTGTTATACCGTATTCAATTGCTATCGAACCCCTCCTTCACACAATTAGATGTAATATGTTTAGGTACAGCCTAATCTTATCTGGGTCTAATAATGTTTTAACTAATTGATTTAATTTTGCCCAACACCGACGTGTGTATAGCACTGTATGCTCAGTGCTTTCCGAGTGTCTGTGAAAAAACTACACAGGCGACTCAGGCGGGATTCGAACTCACGACCTCCTGCTTACTAGTGCAGACGTCTTACCTCTCGACCACCGAGCTTGCCCGATGACGATTGGCCGGCTAGAATCCTATATAGCAGCGGGTTCCGCGATATATATAGATTGGTGAAATTCTTGCGTCGGGAGATAAACAATTGATTTAATTTCACCAATCATTGTTCGACGTTTGAGACAATTTGTATGTGGATAAATGCAAAGGATGTAACGAATCAAGTTAATGGCCATTCCATTAAATGTGTGCAACGATTCTCAAACGATTCAACAAACGAAAACAAAGAACATCGTATTGTAGAATCAACCCATATGTGTGCAAACCCTGTAGCTTGCGCTATGTCCAAATACTACGTCGTCACGTAATCATACCAACGTGTACAGTCCCTATGGAAATTTCCCTTTCTGCAAAACAACAGAACGTGCACTATTTTTATTACTATCGTGATAAAGGGTGAGAAAGGATGGTACCACATCCTACCCATAGTTGGTAAATTCGAACAATAACATTTCGAATTTTATATTGACTACATCATAATCTTCGCAGATTAGACTAAAATGTTAATGAAACACCATTTGCTGACGTAATGATGACGTAATTGGTTTTATATGGTGCATGTTTTGTTTTTATGCGAAAATTTCAAGTGCTTATATGACAGCTCGTGGTCGAGTTTTGTTTAGGTCGAGTTTTCACAAGGGTCGAGATGTCTTAACCCCCCCCGCAGGGTCACAGTATTTGTTTAGGTCGACTTGTCCGTTGTCACCAATCTATACGTCCTACAAACTGAGTCAAATTACGAGATTTCATGTTGCATATTTTGTATTTATGTGAAAATGCGAAGTTTGACTCGTAGGTCGAGTTTTGCTTAGGTTGAATTGTCACAAGGCTCGAGTGCTGTCGTGGATCCTAGTTGTTCGTGTCGAGTTGTCACATAAGTCGAGACGTCTTAACCCCCCGCAGCGTCACACTAAAATATGAATAACATGATGTTTACTGAAGTTATGATGACGTACATTGTTTTAGACACTAATTCACATTACGGGCTTTCATATGGTGCATGTTTTGTATTGATAAGTATGACATCATCCATCGACAACTTTCACGTGTTAAACCTGTGGGGTTTTGGCGGAAACAAGAACTAGAGCTCATGTGTCTGTCAATTTCCGCTTCAATCAAATTATCATCGATGATGTCAATCATATTATTTACAAAGGTGTATCATCTTTTATTATAACAATATCAATTTCATATTCAAAAGTCCTATCAATTTTGCTTTAGAATGTGTTGAATTTGAACTTCCTGTTTGGACCGGAAGTAAAGGTCAGATCAGGCGATTTGAAGGTCATATATATGACACAATAAAACTTCCAGATGATCATCAAAAAATAACGTTAGTACCTGCTTTGGTTCAATATATGAGATTGGAAATTATTCCCTTTTTTAAAAATGCCGCTAGGGGGCGCTCTGAACTTTGAGACGTCATCAAACATATTTTGTTTAAAAGATAAGATGTCACAATAACAGATACTGGTCAAATCACATATTCAAAATGGACAATCTCACTCAAACAAACAAACCAATGAACAAAATCAACTGTTTGGTATACCAAATATATCCATGGATAAGACAGGAGACAACCCGGTTCTTTTGAACCATTACCTAGCGTTAAAAGCTTAGCTATTGCTACCCAAGGATCTGAAAAAAATATCCTGTCTCTTAACCAAAAAATTCAATCTTGTGGTAAAGCTGGGGTAAAGGAGGGGTTAGTGAGCCACACAATAGGTAGATGTGGCAGCTTGTGGTAAAACTAGGGTAAAAAATGGACATCACACAATGGGATATGACAACATATTTATTTATTTATTTATATAGGTTGGTTCATGCAGTGCGTACCCATACTATCTTGTACAGCCCCCGAAAGGTACTTACAAATATACAATAACTGCAATTGTGTGAAAAATACAAATTGATATAAAATATTTCGTTTAACAGGCCCTTCCATCATGATCCAATCATAATATTAATTGAAATATTATTATGCTGGTTGTCACTGTGTATACTATTGGGTTAACGAGGTTATTTACTAAGAACTGTCAGTGTGATGCAGGTAAATTTTTGTTTATCACTGTAATAATTTTTTATCTCATTGTCTCAGTCTCCCTTACGTACTACGACAACTTACGCAGAATTTTTCTTTGAAATCGATACGATCATAAACAGAATACTTTTTTTGTACAATTGTGTGCTTTTGACATGTAATTATATTGATGGATAAACAATAAAACGCCTGGAAAAGGCAAAAGAGAAAAAAAATAAACAGAATACTTTGATTATTATACCGATAAGGATTATACCCGCATCACTTCTGATCAATGACTGACTGTATGTGTGCAGTGTAACCCATTCTGTGCAGATGCGCAGAATTCCAGTGTACAGCCACCCACACGAATAAACATGTCAAGTATATGCATCTTCGCATATGGGGCGAACGTCATTAACTGAAGAATACTGTAGTGCGGTGTTGAACTCTCATAATTGTATGAGCCATGGGCTTTAATAACCCGCACCATAATTACTTTGTCAGTCAAGGGAGTAATTTCACGTGAAAACCATTCTGTCATGCTGTTTACATGTACTTTTGGAGTGTAGCTCTATCAACATTTCTGTGTCGATTTTAGTACTCAATCGGTCTTTCTGAATCGTCTTCGATATAAGCAAAAGAAGGTAGGCATTTTATTATTTTCCCACTATGAAATGATGTCCAATTTCAGCCACCATATTATATCGTCATCGTCATCATCATCATCATCATCATCATCATCATCATCATCATCATCATCATCATCATCATCATCATCATCATCATCATCATCATCATCATCATCACCATCATCACCATCATCAGCATCATCACCATCATCACCATCATCACCATCATCACCATCATCACCATCATCACCATCATCACCATCATCACCATCATCACCATCATCACCATCATCACCATCATCACCATCATCACCATCATCACCATCATCACCATCATCACCATCATCACCATCATCACCATCATCACCATCATCACCATCATCACCACCACCACCACCACCACCACCACCACCATCATCATCATCATTATATTTATTTTGTTTGTGTTTTCATAATTTTTGCTTGGCTAACTTGCCTCGGGACTTCACTCATTGAACGGACCAATGTATCGACTTGGAAACTGGCACAAACAATGGTCTCAATAATTATGTAGATTCATAAAAAATGGGCTAAAACAATGGAAATTAAAAAGCCCTATAACTTCAGAACGAAATGATGTTCAGACTTATAACTTGGTACAAACATTTATTATGATAATATGTAGATGTACCTAAAATTCATTACAAAAAAATCATTGGTTCCAGTTTAATGGACTAAAACAATGGAAATGTAAAAAAGTACAAATACTCCAAAATGGAATGGCGTAGAGATTTGTAATTTTGCACAAACATTTTTCCTCCTTTTTTCACATGCTAGGCTCCTATTGTAGATTGTTGACTATTTTTTTGATATCTTCCCCTATAAATGGATGTATTTTTATGTTTATACTTTGTCTATGCCTCTGACGAAAGTCCGGATGTGGATTGAAAGCTAAGTCCACCCTCCTTGCCACATAGAAACTTAGATAATTGTCATACGTTCACAGACATGACCCTAATCTGACCTCTTCTTTCGGTCGAAACCGGAAGTTTAAGTGAAGGAATATTTTGAAGCACT
Organism: Zoroaster sp. YZ-2022; assembly: GCA_029582265.1. Classification (NCBI taxonomy): domain Eukaryota; kingdom Metazoa; phylum Echinodermata; class Asteroidea; order Forcipulatida; family Zoroasteridae; genus Zoroaster; species Zoroaster sp. YZ-2022. Next base: position 22,918,363 of record CM055817.1, read on the forward strand.
ATTCTGTACATATTTTGCACAGCCCATTTCGCAAGCACACAGCTGTTTTCCACACATAGGCCTATATTATTTGTGCACACATAGAGCACTAGGCGGTAGTAAATAGTCTCTTCTCAAGTCGCACACGGCACCACGGATGTGAGCTGTCGTGAAACGTTCCTAAAGAGAAAACCATATTTGTGACCTTTTTGACTAACTTATAACTTCACAAATACATTTACGTTGACATGGAGGTAAATATATTTAATTTCATAATAAAGTTGTGATGTCACAATGACGTCATCAGATATTTAAAAGGGAATTTGTTATATCTCAGAAATTATCGAATAAAATTTCATCAAATAAAATTTCATCGCCTTGAGCACCACTTAGTTGGTGGATACGTGCGCTATATTATTATTATTATTATTATTATTATTATTATTATTATTATTATTATTATTATTATTATTATTATTATTATTACATTTAGTACGATGATAACAAACAGACATCCAATGTATTTTTAACAACTGTAGGTGAATATTATTGATAAAGGAAACTTCAAAGCCATGATCGTTTGCTTTCCCTTTTCCCTGTAAATAGATGCCGGTGGTTTTTATTTATTTATTTATTTGTTTGTACTTTTGTCTATTGCTCTGACGAAGGTCCAGTTTGGATCGAAAGCTAAAGCTACCTTTTTTACGTTGGGAGGGTGGCCTGAGCTTTCGCTCCAGTGGGGGCGCTATACTCATTGCAGGGAATGTTCATAGTTGTCCGCGTTAAAGAGGAATATACCAACATTAAACGGGTGTGGCTTCAATTGTAACCGATACACAATAATACATCAAGGAATTCAAATTTAAATTATTTGTATAATAATATGCTTGTCATTATAGCGGCCACATGTCAAGAGATGTATGCGTCAACGTTGCTCTGCGCCTACATATCATATACGTGTTTTTATTTGATTGAAGGGCAAATGAGTTATTGTGGTGGTAAGTTTTTGAAATGTGTTGTTCTTTCAACCAGTAAACAATTTTGTTAAATGTATTTAAATAAATCCATACTGTACAAGAACAATGACGTTATACGTGTGGCAGTCGGGGAAAACCTGTCGGAAGTCGCCACGCACATTTTGTAATTATGGACCGATTTACGTAAAAATTTACCATAGCTCCTTTATGTGAAAAATCTTAGTTGAAAGAAATGAAAAACACTTTTACACTATTTTTACTATAATGTCAATTTCACCTCAATTCAAGGGATTTACGTTTACTGCATAGCCAACTTTGAAGCCTAATTTCTCCGTTTGTGGGTTTTAGAACCGTCTTTGAAAGGTCATAACTTTAGTTGTGGTTTGAATATTGAACTCGTTAAAACTGTTATGAGATCAGTAAAGGGTGTATTACTTGATTAAATGCTCAACAAGAATTGTAAACATTTGACCATGTGTTGGGTTTTCCTGGACCGCCACACATATACATCGTCGCAGTTTTTACGAAGTGACATATTGCTAAATAAAAATCGTATTTTTTGTAAAATTAATTTAGTCAATATTTGGACTTCAAATACTGTTATCTTTCATTTCACCAAGTTGTAATCCTCAAAACCATCTAGTTTTCTAATTAAAGTAATGAAGTTTTTGTAAAATTGAAGTCAACTGTGGTTTTAAGTGTTCACGAAGTGATCGGTTGCAGCCTTGTGTTCAGTAGACCGACTGATTTCATGGCTGTAAGCGAAAAATCGGCGCCAAAAACAGAAAATTATGTCCCCGACGTAATGGTTTTTAAACCCAATCGTAATTTTCAGAGAAGAACATGAATGAAGTTGCGTTCGTTAATGTTTTCACTTTATAAACAAGGGCGTATTTGACTTTTATTTATATACCGGTAATCACCTATTATGAGACATCTTATTAAACAACTGAAGAGACCTAAAACTTAGTATTTATATGTTTTTCGCTTTGAAAAATTTCCGTATGCAATGAACAATACGCTCTCATTTTCAAACTATTTAACGCGATACATGCAGTCTAATATTACTTCCTGCCGTGCAATGACCAATCAACATCGAAGATTCAAATTTGCTGGAGGAAACATTAAGCTGAACCTTTCACACGTTCACATTAAGCATATTCATCAAAGCAGATGTGGAAATATTAGCATTTCTACGGAGACAATGAATTTATGTTCAGTTTTTAGATTTGGGAATTAAACCAAGATTATGAAGGCATAATATGCGTCATAAATACTTAGGTCATAAAAACATTTTCTGTACATCTTACTTCTTTCGAGCAGAAAGCGATGGTTATGATAGAACACCGTTCCCTTGCGGTGATGGTATGTGTGTTCCAGCCGAGTTTCACTGTAATGGAATACCAGAATGCATATTCACACATACAGATGAGCAATTCTGCGGAGGTAGGTTGGACACTTTAATATCGATATCAAACCAGGGCACATATCCCACTGAATTGTTTGTATAATGTATCCAATATATTTACAATAATTCGACTAGATTGAGGCCATAAAGTTGTGCGCTTATAATGTGGTATCGATGTATCTCACACGACTGTGAAGTTACAGGCCAGATCAATCTTTCACATCAATAAAAAAAAAACGGTTAACGGAATATTTCTGTAATGCGTAGGTTTTAGACTGGTCAGAGAAAATTAGCCAGGGGAAAAATTAATAATGATAATAATAATGATAATAGTGATGATGACGACGACGACGACGACGACGACGACGACGACGACGACGACGACGACGACGACGACGATTGATGACGACGGATGATGATGATGATGATGATGATGATGATGATGATGATGATGATGATGATGATGATGATGATGATGATGATGATGATGATGATGATGATGATGATGATGATGATGATGATGATGATGATGATGATGATGATGATGATGATGATGATGATGATGATGATGATGATGATGATGATGATGATGATGATGATGATGATGATGATGATGATGATGATGATGATGATGATGATGATGATGATGATGATGATGATGATGATGATGATGATGATGATGATGATGATGGTGATGGTGGTGATGATGATGGTGACGATGGTGACGATGATGGTGATGATGGTGATGCTGCTGCTGATGATGATAGTGATGATGATGATGATGATAATAATAATGATGATACTTATGACGGTGATGGTGATAATGATAATGATGATGATGATGGTGATGGTAATGGTGATGCTGGTGATGATGATGATGGTGATGATGACGATGATGATGATGATGATGATGATGATGATGATGATGATGATGATGATGATGATGATGATGATGATGATGATGATGATGATGATGATGATGATGATGATGATGATGATGATAATAATGATGATGATGATGATGATGATGATGATGATGATGATGATGATGATGATGATGATGATGATGATGATGATGATGATGATGATGATGATGATGATGATGATGATGATGATGATGATGATGATGATGATGATGATGATGATGATGATTATGATGATGATGATGATGATGATGATGATGATGATGATGATGATGATGATGATGATGATGATGATGATGATGATGATGATGATGATGATGATGATGATGATGATGATGATGATGATGATGATGATGATGATGATGATGATGATGATGATGATGATGATGATGATGATGATGATGATGATGATGATGATGATGATGATGATGATGATGATGATGATGATGATGATGATGATGATGATGATGATGATGATGATGATGATGATGATGATGATTGATGATGATGATGATGATGATTGATGATGATGATGATGATGATGATGATGATGATGATGATGATGATGATGATGATAATAATATATACAAATAAAATACTTTGACACATTCATCCAAATTTAACCAACTGAAATGAAACAGGTTCGAATCAGTGGTGTATTGTAACATACAATTACTTGACTGTAACATTGCAAAAAGTATGACAATAAATGCAAGTATGATTCCTTAATACATTCAGAATTGGAGTTCCGTGCCCAAGGTCGCAAGGCAACGACACTCCACCCAACAAAATGTTCCCTCAATTAAGATTTTAGCACACGTTAAAACATTTGAATTTTGCCTTGAATACTTTCCAGATTCTGACTGTCCAACATATCTCAAATGCAAGTACTCGGAATGGCCGTGTCTTTACGAACAAGACATTTGCTCAGGAAGGGTAGACTGTCTTTTGGATGCATCAGATGAGCTAGGATGTGGTATGTATGACAATGGTAATTATTACGTTCACGAAGCGTGTATGCAAATGCAAGTCGCGTAATAACCTAATCAACAGCGCAGTACACCAACCAAGTGGAGGATGGGTTATGTAAAAGTGCGCCACCAACGCTCAAAATTGTCTCGTTCTAATAATACTGACTGGATACGGGTCATGCGCTTAATACGTTGTATAGTCACTGTTTGCCATGTTACCACTCTTGTTGGAACTAGCCCTTTTTGGACACATGGGGGCGCTGTTTGAACTCACCGTTTAGTAAAGTTTTTCAGAACTAGATTGGTGGCGCTGTTCATTACCTAACTTTTTGCCAAAACCCCATTTTGTTAATGTTCAGGACGTGCCAGTTGGCACTGCAAATTTCCATTTGTTCCGGGAATCCTGACTTTTGTGTAACCTGAACTGGGTGAGTTGTATTTAAAGATGTTATAATGTTTATGAACCCAATAAGGCAGGAATAACATGTGGTTTAGTAGTTGTTATTGGCATCCAAATATATTTGGGATTTAGGTCATCGTTTAAGGTCTTTCCAATGATTACACACACATATACATGTAAATGCAAAGTGTGAGTACTGTGCCTATAGCTGTAAGCTGGGCAGTTGCATATAAAGTTGTTATGTCAAGCCTTTACTAGAATATTATAACTGTGGTTGTAGCTATACTTGACTGTACAATGCACCGGTATATTTTGAGACTGATATAATTATGTATTATTGCTTTGTTCTCATATTTACAGCATAAACTAAACCAAATGAACCAAACCCAGAAACAAGAAACAAGGACTTAAGATACACCAGGAACCAGAAATAAACAAGTTGACTTTCAGTGACAGTACATCACATGAGGATTCCATGAGTGGTTTATTTCTGCGATGTATCTCCTTCATGTTTATCGGCCAGCAGTTACACTTAAATAAACTATGTCACAGAGATTTTAAAATATCCAACCAGTTGCTATAGATAATAGCTGCCTTCAGTCCTACAACTCTCATAAACCACACATTGCAATGGGAGATAATATTATCCCAAATACCGGGCTTTGAAACTGGTGGTCGCTTGCTTGGCATGGAAGATAATATTATCCAAAATACCGGGCTCTGAAACTGGTGGTCGCTTGCTTGGCATGGGAGATAATATTATCCAAAATATTATGCGCAGAAAAGTACGGCAGCTTGCTTAGCATGCTTCAAGACAATAATTCGGGGTATTTTTGTGAAATTTGAAAAAAGCCGTAATTGCCAAAAAATGGACAGTTCACATAGTTCACATTGAGAATATTTGGTGTTTGGTACACTAAGGAAGAATTAGCCTCCCCCTGTATGTGAATTCCTTGTGTTCCTGTGTGCATTTCTTTTTGTTTTAGATCAAAGGGTTGGTGATAAAATATTCCACAAAGAATCAGTGCATCCCCGGTTGACTTGGCTGCCACGTGAGCGAGATTTACTTAATACACGTTGTACTATAATGTGGCGAAAGGTGAAGAATATGCCTAGGCGCTACTGTTGATTTTTGTCATCTTCGGTGACCCATATCATTTGTATAACAATCACATCTCTTTTTGTATAGATCCGTGCCTAGCAGGTCAATTTCGTTGTGAAAACGGGACATGCATTGATTTTACTCAACTGTGTGATGGAGTAGATGACTGTGGGTCATGGTCGGATGAAGAATTCTGCGGTAAGTTCACAGTGACTGATTACCTCTTTTTGAGGTACTACTGTACAATTCGTCACCATTTTCATGAAGTGCCAATTGGGTCACACAGCACAAAGCACACGTTTCGAGATAATCTAGTGTCAAGTTGCTCACTTTTTATTTACGGCGTAATTAATTTATTAATACAATTGGCCCTTCGTGAAAACGCTAGAAACGGCTTATTTTGCTCTCAATGGCAGCGCGCGCCAATACATACATATAAATAGCTCACAATTGACAATTCGTAAAAACGGAAAAACGCCTCGCGTGTGAGTTTTGTCCTCACAGCGAGTGTACAAAACCATGCGGAATTATTGACATGTCGTGGACCAGTGTGAAGTTGGTACCCGTTTAATTCTGAATTTACACGCACGCTATGAGGGGAAATTAGGGACGAAGTCGTTTTTTCGTTTTCACGAGAGACAATCGTCAAGCGTTTTCACGAACTGACAACTGGGAAAGTCGTGGCGAATTGAGCGTTTTCTCGAAGGGATTATTGTGTTTTAAATTATTAATTAATTTGTGATTAATCGTCACGTTGCTGAAAAGTGTATACATTTGAAAAGTTTGAAATCTGTTCTTTAACATAGGGCACACATTTTACATGTTTTTTGCGTCTTGAATGTGATATGGTACGTTTAAAACATAGATATTACTTAACTCGATGTTGTGTGGCCCAATTGTCCCTTCGTGAAAACGCAAATTGCTTGTTTGCACCTATTCAGAATATCGGGGGGGGGGGGGGAATGAAACTAAAAAAAAATACGATTTTCTCCAATTAGCCCTTCGTGAAAACGGTGACGATTTCTTGGTGATTCGTTGATGATAATTTATTAACTCCCTTGGAATATCTGTGTGTAAAGAAGTGCAATTCTTTAGCAGTTGTGTTTAAATAGAATTCATAACATACTTTCCCAAACATTCCTCATTAATATTAATTGATTCGAATGCGTTTTCACTATTCGTCCCTAATTTGCCATAGTGACCAATCCCGAATTAAGTTGGCATAGTGACCAATGCGGTATTGGTCACTTTGCCAAATTACAAAAATAGCCTGTTAGAGCATTCGTCATTTGAATGCATGCTCTATCTCCAAAACTATAAGGAATACATGCGTGTGGATTAGATACAGTGGTAGGTCTCTTCCTGAATGTACTAGGCCTAATGGGCGGGAAAACTTAAAATTGAAAAAAGTCGGATTGGTCACGATGGCAAGTTAGGGACGTATTGTCTCGTTTAACATTCTAAGGTTGGTAACGTATATATTTCATTGACGTTTTGATGCATTTTATAGACAGTTACCAAAATTGTAACCTTACGATAGGCTAATTAATTAACTGATTGTAGTACCAATTACCCTTTTGAAATCCTCTAATAAAATGATACTTTCTGCCATAGTAAGTTCCATATTCATTTTTGAGTTCTTTTGGGAGAAAGGCTAGAGTATACTAGTCGAAATGTTGAGAACAAACCAACCGGCTCTTCTCAGAGCCATCACTTCTTCCAAGAAGAGACCATTACATGGCGTCACCCGAAAGAACTCAAATATCAATCTCCACCATGCAAAGCCTCAAAATCCTACAAAAATGTTAAGCTTGATTACTTGGTAAAACTTGTAGCTTTGCGTGCGGTGAAGAGAATAAGTAAGACTAATTGCGGTGACACCATGTGAAAATCTCTATTGAGTAGTAATTAGTTCTGAAACTAATTACTACTGCAGTTCTTTTCAGAACCTACAGTTCAAAGCCTCAAATCCTACATCAAGTCCCATATTCCTTCATAAATTGGAATAATATTGAGCTCAATCTATGCATATATTGGATTTTGTTTGTTACCAGGAACAAATTACCATTTTATGGTTTAATTTGGCGTCTTTTTCAGATAGTTATTGTTCCACAGAGGACATTATTTTGCATCCGTCGCAAACCTATCTCTTCACCCATTTTGATCTGGAGTCCCGACCAACTGGTCTTTACAACTGTATCTGGTCGATAGTGAGTGACGTACCGTCATACATGTTCATCGAGGTCAAGGAAATAAATATAGTCCCTATCGGAAAGTTCCGTTTGTCGATTGGCACAGGTGAATATCCTACGGTGGCCGAGAGTGTTATATTTGCAACAGAGAGTAGCGCAAAGACAGGCGGAAACCATTATGTGGGGGGGAAAAGTACGGTGGCTTGGGTGAACATACGGTCAAGTCGACTAGCCACGGAGTGGGAGGACGCTCCGAGTATTGCAATGGAAATAGCTTTTCACTTGCAAGATGAAAGTAAGTTAAGTGTGACAAGGCTTAGAACCCGTGCAAATATCATCATTATAACTGTATTTGATTTAATTTTGCCCTACACCAACGTGTGTATAGCAATGCATACTGTGAGTGTCTGTGAAAAAAAAACTTCACAGGCAACTAGGGTTGGATTCCTGCAGGAGGTCGTGGGTTCGAATCCTGCTCTAGTCGCCTGTTATTTTTTTTCACTGACACTCGGAAAGCACTAAGTATGCAGTGCTATACACACGTCGGTGTAGGGCAAAATTAAATCAATTGTTTATCACCCAACGCAAGAATGTCAATATATAACTTTATTTGTCGTTTACGATAAAATATTCAGTGATGCATTCAAATTTAAGAGCATTTGTTAAGTTAAAATTGTAATTCTGTTATTTACATTTTAAAACAAATTACGCGTTCACGTAGGGTGTATAATTGGTAAAAAATACAAAAATATCGTTATCAAAATCGGACTGGCGTGTTTGAGAGTTGCCTACCAGTTAATAAACATGCCGAGACGAATACGTGGATTTATTTTGGTGTTTTTTGGGTTTTTTTGAAAATAAAACCTCGACGATTCGTTTTCTTTAGATGAATCGTTTTATAGACGGTATTCGTATAGAAAAGTCGTCGGCAATGTCCCCATACACCCACCCCCTTGTCATAAAAGCTTCAATTCATCAACCTTTTTTTATGATTCTTAACAGGGGTTTGTTCATCTGAATTGATCAATTGTCCTTCAGCATCTCAGGTGATGGTTTGTTTAAACACATCAGCTGTTTGCGATGGTCATTTTGATTGCCCCGACTACTGGGACGAAGATGTAAACCAGTGTGAGAATAACACACAAGGTAAAGTAATATCCACTCCGTGCATGCGCGAATTGCTGAGGGCGCGCTTCACGCAAGAATCAGCTTGTCCCCAGGAAACAGTATTTAATTTTACATTTAATTCCGTTCCTTAAGGTGCATTTCCGGACGTTTTACCATGAGTGCATGCACACTTTACGTCTCAAATCTTTATTGTTTTGGTGGAATGAAAACAAAATAATGAAATTAATTGGCGAAAAAAAATAACACAGTTCAAATGGAGTCATGATCAGATTGTTTTCCCCCGGAAAGGCATGTTTGTATTCTCTAAAAGTTTTAGATTGAAAAACACTCCAACTGATTGAAAGCAGGGACAAACATAGATATGTTTCTATATTCAATCGATAACTAAATGTCAATCTAAATATTATAAGAGAGTGTGCACAGTAGTTGGAAATACTTATGTGTTGTACAGAGAAAATTTCAATTGGACCCAGAAACTGAATCATCTAGAAACTGATTGACCTAAATTCTGGAATATGACTAACCTCATTGACCCAGTAACTCGATCATGTAAAACCTGTCTGAGAAACTGGATCATGTCGATTCTTTCCAACCGCGAAAGTGGATCAGGCAGAATCCGAAAAATCCGTCTGACCCAGAAACTGGATAATGGACAATCCGTTTGATCCAGAAACTTGACAATGGATTATGTGACTGACCCAGAAAACTGGACCTAAAGAATCCCTGTCGGTTATTGCAGGTCTGGATTCCGGGTTAAGCTGGCCTGAAACAAATGTCCGGTACCCATGGGTTTTATTAATTAATTTATTTATTTATTGTTTATTTTGTTGTTATGAATGTTTACAATTTTACAATTTGTTTTGACATTTATTACTGATAGATGACTGTGGACATCGAATTATTTCCCTTAATGCTGAAACCACCTCTTCAATTGATGTGAATAACCCACTACGTTCTCCGTTAAAGTTTGACCTTGACTGTATCTGGTTGGTTAGCGTACCACCCCATTCTCTGCTGGAAATAGTAGTAAATAACTTGGTGACAGACGGTAGCACAGTAACGGTCGGAACAGCCAGTGAAAACAGAACAGTTGACTTGTCAACGTCGTTCTCGACGTTCACCAGCAACCGTCAGTATGTGCTACCAGTGTATTCGCCCAGACCTGGGGTACCAGTATGGATAGCCATGCATCTGACCTCACCAGTATGGACAGCCGCATCAAGTGAAAATGTATCAATAATTTTGAGAACATTTAATGAATTAGGTATGTGTCTTTATTTATTCATTTATTTATTACATTTATTTACCCCCAGGGTCACGGGCCATTTGCGTGGTTTGGCCTCTGACCTGGCCCCATAGAGCAATAGATATTTGGCATAAGTGGACCGCCCGCCAACATAAGGGCTGGATAGCTCAGTTGGTAGACCGCTCGTACGATATTCGAGAGGTCACGGGTTCGAGTCCGGCATCAGCCAATTTTTCTTTGCTCGATTCCCTTACCAACTGAGCTACCTCTCCCTCTCCCTCTCCCTCTCCCTCTCCCTCTCCCTCTCCCTCTCCCTCTCCCTCTCCCTCTCCCTCTCCCTCTCCCTCTCCCTCTCCCTCTCTCTCTCTTATTGTTTATAATATTGTTAATATATTGTTATGTGTTTTTAGCTCCATGTGGACGCAGAGAAATTGATCTTTCTCAGCACTTTCAGACAACAGAAGAACCTGTTCTAACATCTCCAAACTACCCTCTAGATTACTATGATAACTTAGACTGCGTTTGGCAAGTAGTGGCACCCCCGGAAACCCATGTCTTCGTAACGATAAACGCATTTGAACTCGCACCACGCCGAGATTGGATTGCCTTCGGCTGGGGTGAGACTTTTGAAAACAAGACCTCACAGATTGTACCAAGATTGGAGGGTGAAACCATTGGCTTAGTTTCAGTAGCATCAAGGAATAGATACATGTGGATAGAGTTCCACACGGACGGCTCCGAGACAAGAAGTGGTTTCTCACTACATCTTGAGTCAAGACAGACAGGTAAGAATGGAGTGGCTGTCAGTATTATTCAAAAGAACATATTTCCCCAGTGTTAAAATAGGCTATCGCCCGCTTGTGGCCGGTTCCCGCCAGGTAACACTCGCTGAACATTTACAGTAAACTAGACTTGCCTGAGGAATATTGCAATATGTTTATTTCCAATGTGTAAAGATGACTTGAATTATCATTTTCTTATTCATAACTTTGTATAAAAAGGAACTGATGCAAAACAAACATAAGTGTCACTGATGTTCATTCGCCACCCATGTGTTACGATAAAATACTTAACTTCAGATCCATGATTGAGTAGAGTGTCGTGGCCGAGCGGTCTAGTTTACCGGACTCAAGTTCTGGTATTAGCAGCAGAATGTGGGTTCGAATCCCGGCCGTGACACTTGTGTCTTTGAGCAACACACTTAACCATAATTGCTTCTCTCCACCCAGGGGTTAAATGGGTACCTGTGAGGGCAGAGTTGGTTGATTAGCCCTATATGCGTTGTAATGGCAGCAATTGAGCTGTATACTCCCCAGGGAGCTGAGATGGTTTCAGGAATGATTTATGAGCCTTATGAGCATTATGAACAGGGGTAATAATATAATGCGCCTTGAGCACCACTCAGTTGGTGGATACGTGCGCTATATATAAGTCCACACATTATTATTATTATTATTATTATTATTATTGATCAGATGTCTATTTATGGGACACGTGATTACAAATAGAAGTTAGAACATGTTTATTGCAATGACAGGAAAGTTCGAAGATGTGACATGAGTTGGAATGACAGATGTTTTGACCAATATTAAAATGAAAAGAAAAAAAACAATGAAAAAACTAATACTATTTAGACCATCACATCATGGGCGGATCCAGAATATTTTTTGGGGGGTGGGGGGGGGGGCTGAGAATCAAGAACGATTTTTCAGTACTACAAAAATTACAATAAAATAATCAGAGGGAGAGAAAAACAAAGCACAGTGAGGGGGAAATGAGGGGAAACATGAGGGGGAATACCTTACAGTTTGTATCAGATTCTGTTTTTGGGGGTTTTTTTTTACGGATCCGCCAATGCACATACACTACCAAATCCAGGCTGGACACACGTTGCATTAATAACATATTTTTGAGTATGTTTCGGAGCAATATGCTGAAACGCCATTTCAAGCTAAATAAGCAACGGACACATTGTTTTCTCCAATTTGCATGGATACAGGAAAACAAACCCAATTGTAATTGGTAGTTCATGTTACTTTTCAGTGAGGTGTGAGGATGATCAAATACCGTGTGGTTCTCCTGATCTGATATGTCTGGATGGAACAGCAAGCGAGTCCACACAGTTGTTTATCTGCGGATTTGGTAGGTTACGGTGCTCGTAGCCTACTGAAATATTTTAACTTGATTCATTTTAAAGCCTCTTATGCCCGTTTGAGGGAGGTTAACTGAAGGAAATCAGACCCAACGGATCCCGATTGAGCAGAAGTTAGTCAGGTGTGAAATGAACACAATAGAAACATAGATACAACCAGCAGAGTCAAGGGAAAGGACAGAAGAGGAATTACGCGTGATGAGATGAGTCAGACAATCAATCAGAAAAACAGATCAGAGTAACAAGCACAACAAATGTAAAACAAATATTAAAATGTCTGTGGAGAAAGAAAGAAGAGCAGAAGGGAAAAATTGGTCATTCCATTCCTGTATGTTGAGATCTAGCTAGGATGATCCTATTGTTATGTTTTCACATAAGCACTAGGATAAAGAATGTACAAAAAACGTAGATGCATGTTTTACGTGCATGTTTTACGAAGAAATAAACACATTGCACTGTAATACCTTAAATCTATGAATCTACTATGAATCTATACTGTATTGTTATTATGTGTATGCCTTTGATCATAAACAATATTGTAACTTACACTGTGTTTTTGACCAATTCTTGCCTTGTTTTGATCTTCTCTGCGGTTCGATTCTGTCCGCACGATGTGATCACATGTCATACACCTCCTGTTCCATACGTTTTCACGGCCATAGGTGCAATTACTGGAGCCGAGCAGAGCCGTATATTGGGCCGGCTCTGGAGCGGAGCGGCAAACAGCGCCCCCGCCCGACTCAATGTGTTAATTCGTGGTGAAAACTTATGCAATGCAAATGATAATGGTTCCAATGGAAATCTAAATGTTCCATCTATTGAATAGCGCATTTCTGCCATTGAACATATTGAATTAAACTGAAACAGCCGTGGGTTTGTATTTTGCACAAGTTCTCAACACGAATTAACACATTGAATCGGGCGGGGGCGCTGTTTGCCACTCTGCTCCAGAGCCGGCCCAATATACGGCTCTGCTCGGCTCCAGTAATTGCACCTATGACCGTGAAAACGTATGGAACAGGAGGTGTATGACATGTGATCACATCGTGCGGACAGAATCGAACCGCAGAGAAGATCAAAACAAGGCAAGAATTGGTCAAAAACACAGTGTAAGTTACAATATTTTTTATGATCAAAGGCATACACATAATAACAATACTGTATAGATTCATAGTAGATTCATAGATTTAAGGTATTACAGTGCAATGTGTTTATTTCCTCGTAAAACAGGCACGTAAAACATGCATCTACGTTTTTTGTACATTCTTTATCCTAGCGCTTATGTGAAAACATAACGATAGGATCATCCTAGCTAGTTGAGACCATGGGGGCGAATGGTGTGGATACGCCTGATCCGCAACTTTTCTCTGCTGAGACGGACCGATTCCCTGCGGTTACCAAGCGCCTGAATGCCCTGCAATATCATGTCAGAAATGGAATGATTAGGTAGACCGAAGTGCTGGCCCACGAGAGTGTCAAGCTTATGGGTTTTGACTGTGGATCTGTGACCATATAACCGTTTCTATAGTGAGTTCTTAGTCTCACTGATATACTGAATACCACATATCCTGTGATATACGTCTGGTGCGCTTCAGTGGCAAGTGCGTATTTCAATTTAAATTTCCCAGACTTCATGCGTGCTATATCAAGTGATTTGTGGGCAAGCTTTCGCATAGAAATTTTCGTTTATGATAAGTCTGGTGTTTTTACACCATACGAATGCATTAAAACCAGAGAGTATACGTATAATGGACTTCCCTACGGTTCCTATACGAAAACGTACTCGAATCATGTGGTATAGCAACACAGTGTCAAGTCTGCTAAATTCAAATTTGAATATACACTTGTCACTAACATGAGTCAGTGTACCAGACTATGTCAAAGATTACACGCATATCTTGGCTTATTCCCGCCTCACTCGCTTTGTATTTGTACACTGCAGATGTTAATTGTTAGTGTCTTTTGTTGATGATTTTATTCAAACAGATGTATGCATTGAAAGGACTATTTACCTGGAGGAAGATTCCCCGTACTTGTTAACCTCTCCAAATTACCCACACTCCTATCAAAACGGTTTACAATGTAAGTGGGAGATATTGACCACGTCGGATACCAGTTTCATTGTCATTGACATTCTTGATTTTGAAACGGAAGCTAAATACGACAAAGTGACAATTGCAAGTTCCGGTTTAGATCTCGGTGAAATTAGTACTTCAGAAGATGATGCAGTGTTCACGATCACTGGTTCTGAGCTGGTTATTTCTGGAATGAGGAAAATCTCGAGAGTAATGTCAACGAACCGGACGATTTATATCTACTTTACAACAGACCATTCTGTAACAAGACACGGATTTCTGATGAGGATTATGTTAAGACGCACAAGTGAGTACAGAATAAATCTTAAGCGTCGAGTGCTGAATAACTATACCAAAAACAGATAGTGCTGTACATCAATCAATCAATCAATCAATTTATTGGAGTTACACTTTCAAATCAGTAGCACACGTCAAAGACGGTGCATCCTTAAACATAGTACAAAACATAAACAATAAATATAAACTAAGACTTAAAATACAAAACACTAGTACAAAGTACACAAGAATAAAAAAATAAAAAAATAAAAAAATAAAAATAAAAATTTGATTCCCTGAGAGAACAAAGCAAACAAAAGGTTTTTCACTGTTTGCTAGCATGCCTTTTTAACCCATTATTGTTAGCCACTAGGTAATAAAACAGTCATGAATTGCTAGCACGTGTGTACACACGACTTATGTAATAGACATGTACTTTCAAGCATCGATCATCATTAGCCCGGCCATGCCGGCAGGGAAAGAATGTCGTATCCGACCGCCACTTGTTAAGGGTTTTTGGAGAATTATTTTGCAACCACTAACCAGTTAAAAATGATTAATCGATTTCTGGGGGTACAGAAAGCGAAAACTATCTTTAAAATCCACTTTCATGATGGTTTTCGGACTTTATTTCCCTTCTAAAAAAATCCTCCCCTTCAGAAAATAGAAGGATCCTATTATAGTTGCCACTGCGTATGTACAATGACCGTGTTGGTCACTAATGGGGGAGTTGACAAGATCAAACTGACATGACTGAGGAAGTCATCATATACCAAAAATGCCTGATTTTTCATGAAAGAAATATCCTGGAATAATTTGAAGTATATGTCCATCATCATCCATATGTTCTCCACTTTACTAGGTAGGTAAGACTACATTATTGGTTATATTGAATGAGAAAAAGTGGCGGTCGGATACGACATTCTGCCCGTGAAATAAAAATAGTTGAGTGCGTTACAGTATTTAGAACAAAAAAAGATGGACTGTTGACATTAAAACTTCGTGAAACTTAGTAAACACGGGTTAGTGTTAAAATCTCCCAGGTCTACCTCACAGATAATATGCTAATAAGGAGGAATGGGAAGAGCGCAGCGCCTCCCTAAATTTAATTTTTTTTTTTTTAATTGTACAAACAGACGCAGAAAAAATGGACAACGGATAAGCTTATTCGGTTCCCAAATATAAAAGCATGTCTGAAATACGGGTTCAGTAATTCCAAAAATTGCCTTCCAGTACCCCAGTGGGTTTAGTGAAGGGTGCGACTATTCAAGTTTTGATTGTGGAATAATTCTGTAATGTTTAATTCGGTTTTGTGTTTACAGCTGAAGAAGGCATATGTGATAGAAACGTGGGTTTCGAATGCGAGAATACCACCGTGTGTGTGACTGAAGATGCAGTTTGTGATGGGTTCGTCCATTGTGGCTATGGATCAGATGAAAACCAATGTTGTAAGATATATTTTTAAATTCTCACTTGTTTTGCTTGATTCTTTCGATTGATTGTCTTGTTGTTTTACTTATAAACAATTCATGTCTCTATATAAAATGCAAGCCCTTCAGACGAAATAACTTACGAAATGGTTATCGAGTGACGTAACTATGGGGGCACGGGGGGATTCAAGTATTGACATGCCCCCCTAGAAAAAGTGATTCATCCCCAAGTGCCCCCTGAAAATTGGATCCTAGTTAAGCCACTGTAGTTATCTGATTTGGATATCATTGCAGCATTTACTTCAGCTCACCCTACATATAAACAATTAATGTCTCTCTATAAGATACAAGCACTTCAGACGAAATAACTTACGAAATAGTTACCATATCTGATTAAGTCCATAACTGGCTAACTGGCTAAGTCCAAATTGTGAGTAAATTCATTTCTCTGAATGATCTCTCTTAGCATCCGTAAGTTGTCCCGAGTTCTATGAGTGCAGCTTGTGTAGTCAGGTTCTTATGACATGAAATGAAGGCGGCTTCTATACACATTATTTATGTTGTCACTTGTCTATGACATAAAACATAATTATGGGGAAATTTATTTCTCTGAATGTTCTCTCTTAGCCTCCGTCAGTTGTCCCGAGTTCTATGAGTGCAGCAGGATAGGCCGTTGCATTCTTTGGGAGCAGGTTTGTGACGGAACTGAGCATTGCTTGCTGGGAGATGATGAAACTGACTGTGGTAAGTAAGATGGAAGGAAGACGTAAATGATAACCTATGATTGTATCAATTATATTAGTGTCAATCCACTTATATTGTGTAACGCCGTCTATTGCCTTCGAGTAGCAACATATCATGAACATTCCCGCCATCTTGATAATTCACACATTATTATTATCATCATCGCCGTCGTCGTCGTCGTCATCGTCACCATCATCTAAAACCTTAAACATCATAATTTTTTTTAAACATTAGTTCCCGGCTCTATACGCTAAAAGAATGGAAAGTTGACAGTCCAATAACTCCCGAACGAAACAAGGTACAGATTTCTAACTTGGTACAAACATTTATTTATGATATGTAGATTTACCTAAAATTCATTTAAACAAATCTAACCAGTTAAACCGGTTCCGGTTTAATGGGCTAAAACAATGGAAATGTAAAATCTACAATAACCCCTAAATGGAATGGCGTAGAGACTTGTAATTTTCCACAAATATTTGTCCCGATATGTAGACATATCTTAAATCATAAAATCCATCCAACCTTAATCAGTTCCGCTATTATGGGCTAAAACAATGAACGTTAAAAAGCCCTATCACTTCAGAACGAAATGATGTGCAGACTTGTAACTTGGTGCAAACATTTGTTATGATATATAGATGTACCTAAAATTCATACAATATCCACAATAATGTCCAAATGAAATGGCGTATAGAGACTTGCAAGTTTGCACAAACATTTGCACCAAATGTAGATATACAGCGACGGTATACAGCGACGTATTGTAATAGTAGGACATGACTTGGCATCATCTCTGGAACCCCTATCTCTCCGTCGCTCTGTAGCCTCATTGAGCCTCTTTTACAGATACTATAATGGTAGGTGCTCCAAAGGACTTTCACTGGTTGTTCCACCTAACCGTACCTTTGGCCACATCACACGTTTCTCTGCTCATTCACATCCTTATACTGTATCTGTCCCCAAAGCAAATACCTGGCGGTACTCATCCAGTTTCTGTCCACGTACTGCCTTACTTTGGAATTCATTACCTGTATCCTGCTTCCCTGCCACCTATAACCTGTCTCAATTCAAACGCAACATCAATATTTATCTTTCTACTTTTTTGATTTCCTCTTCTCTTTCGCATAGAAATTTTCGTTTATGAAAAGTCTGGTGTTTTTACACCATACGAATGCATTAAAACCAGAGAGTATACGTATAATGGACTTCCCTACGGTTCCTATACGAAAACGTACTCGAATCATGTGGTATAGCAACACAGTGCCAAGTCTGCTAAATTCAAATTTGAATATACACTTGTCACTAACATGAGTCAGTGTACCAGACTATGTCAAAGATTACACGCATATCTAGGCTTATTCCCGCCTCACTCGCTTTGTATTTGTACACTGCAGACGTTAATTGTTGGTGTCTTTTGTTGATGATTTTATTCATACAGATGTATGCATTGAAAGGACTATTTACCTGGAGGAAGATTCCCCGTACTTGTTAACCTCTCCAAATTACCCACACTCCTATCAAAACGGTTTACAATGTAAGTGGGAGATATTGACCACGTCGGATACCAGTTTCATTGTCATTGACATTCTTGATTTTGAAACGGAAGCTAAATACGACAAAGTGACAATTGCAAGTTCCGGTTTAGATCTCGGTGAAATTAGTACTTCAGAAGATGATGCAGTGTTCACGATCACTGGTTCTGAGCTGGTTATTTCTGGAATGAGGAAAATCTCGAGAGTAATGTCAACGAACCGGACGATTTATATCTACTTTACAACAGACCATTCTGTAACAACACACGGATTTCTGATGAGGATTATGTTAAGACGCACAAGTGAGTACAGAATAAATCTTAAGCGTCGAGTGCAGAATAACTATACCAAAAACAGATAGTGCTGTACATCGTACAATCACTTCCAACTAGATTCCCCGAGAAAACAAAGGTTTTTCACTGTTTGCTAGCATGCCTTTTTAACCCATTGTTGTTAGCCACTAGGTAATAAAACAGTCATGAATTGCTAGCACGTGTGTACACACGACTTATGTAACGGACATGTACTTTCAAGCATCGATCATCATTAGCCTGGCCATGCCGGCAGGAAAAGAATGTCGTATCCGACCGCCACTTTTTAAGGGTTTTGGAGAATTATTTTGCAACCACTAACCAGGGGAGTCAGATAGCCACACTAATGTGGCAGAAGTTATTTATTTCATTGTTTTTCCCAGAAAAAAAAGCCACACATGCCTGGGAGTCATTGATATCCTAAAGTGGACCATTCCACATATCTTAGAAGGGGTGTCAGTTCCCAGAGCTGTGTAGTTTTTTTTTCTGGGCTGGAAAAGTAATCGCTGCCATATGTCTGTGCACAAAATCAACCATCCATTGTGTACACATAAAGACCTACCCAGATCTAACCCTCTGATAAGTGGAACCATCTGTTTGGCATCAGGCTGTGCTCTTTGATGTCTTGCGGCATGCCAGTGCCAGGCATAACCCTTCCCCCCCCCCCCCCCCCCCCCCAGACAGAGTGTCTGGGTTCTGTTACATGCTGGAGAGATATGGCTGAGAGATATGCTGCATAAGTATATGGCTGTTTACTGTGTGCCAGGTCATACAGGAGAGAGCTACACTACACAGCCGTTGTGTGTCATCTAGGGTTGAAAATGATGCTAGACCATAGCAGGGCATGTGTGGAAGTTATTTGGATGTAAAAAATTAATTGGGAATGCATAGATAATAATTTTAATATCATTAATAGGGGTGCCACTGAAAAGTGGTAAGGTACCACGTTCGAATAAAGTGGTAGGTACCTCCCTCGTCGGATTTTGGGGGTACAGAAAGCGAAAACTATCTTTAAAATCCACTATGATGGTTTTCGGACTTTATTTCCCTTCTAAAACAAATCCTCCCCTTCAGAAAATAGAAGGATTATATTATAGTTGCTACTGCGCATGTACAATGACCGCGTGTTGGTCACTAATGGGGGAGTTGACAAGATCAAACTGACATGACTGAGGAAGTCATCATATACCAAAAATGCCTGATTTTTCATGAAATAAATATCCAGGAATAATTTGAAGTATATGTCCATCATCATCCATATGTTCTCCACTTTACTAGGTAGGTAAGATTACATTATTGGTTATATTGAATGAGAAAAAGTGGCGGTCGGGTACGACATTCTGGCCGTGAAATAAAAATAGTTGAGTGCGTTACAGTATTTAGAACAAAAAAAGATGGACTGTTGACATTAAAACTTCGTGAAACTTCAATAGTATAGCATGACACAGAGTGCCACGTAAACACGGACGCAGAAAAAAATGGACAACGGATAAGCTTATTCGGTTCTCAAATGTAAAAGCATGTCTGAAATACGGGTTCAGTAATTCCAAAAATTGCCTTCCAGTACCCGAGTGGGTTTAGTGAAGGGTGCGACTATTCAGTTTTGATTGTGGAATAATTCTGTAATGTTTAATTCGGTTTTGTGTTTACAGCTGAAGAAGGCATATGTGATAGAAACGTGGGTTTCGAATGCGAGAATACCACCGTGTGTGTGACTGAAGATGCAGTTTGTGATGGGTTCGTCCATTGTGGCTACGGATCAGATGAAAACCAATGTTGTAAGATATATTTTAAAATTCTCTCTTGTTTTGCTTGATTCCTTCGATTGACTATCTTTTTGTTTTACATATAAACAATTCATGTCTCTATATAAAATGCAAGCCCTTCAGACGAAATAACTTACGAAATGATTATCCAGTGACGTAACTATGGGGGCACGGGGGGATTCAAGTATTGACATGCCCCCCTAGAAAAAGTGATCCACCCCCAAGTGCCCCCCTGAAAATTGAATCCTAGTTTAGCCACTGTGGTTATCTGATTTGGGTACCATGGCAGCATTT
This sequence comes from Zoroaster sp. YZ-2022, assembly GCA_029582265.1. Lineage (NCBI taxonomy): Eukaryota > Metazoa > Echinodermata > Asteroidea > Forcipulatida > Zoroasteridae > Zoroaster > Zoroaster sp. YZ-2022. The sequence goes on from CM055817.1 coordinate 22,939,272, forward strand.
ACTTCAGCTCACTCTAAGGCTAAGTCCAAAGTGAGTAAATTCATTTCTCTGAATGATCTCTCTTAGCATCCGTAAGTTGTCCCGAGTTCTATGAGTGCAGCTTGTGTAGTCAGGTTCTTTTTTATGACATGAAATGAAGGCGGCTTCTGTACACATTATTTATGTTGTCACTTGTCTATGACATAAAACATAATTATGGGGAAATGTATTTCTCTGAATGTTCTCTCTTAGCCTCCGTCAGTTGTCCCGAGTTCTATGAGTGCAGCAGGATAGGCCGTTGCATTCTTTGGGACCAGGTTTGTGACGGAACTGAGAATTGCTTGCTGGGAGATGATGAAACTGACTGTGGTAAGTAAGATGGAAGGAAGACGTAAATGATAACCTATGATTGTATCAATTATATTAGTGTCAATCCACTTATATTGTGTAACGCCGTCTATTGCCTTCGAGTAGCAACATATCATGAACATTCCCGCCATCTTGATAATTCACACATTATTATTATTATCATCGTCGTCGTCGTCGTCGTCGTCGTCGTCGTCGTCGTCACCATCATCTAAAACCTTAAACATGATAAACAATTTTTTTTTAAACATTAGTTCCCGGCTCTATGGGCTAAAAGAATGGAAAGTTGACAGTCCAATAACTCCCGAACGAAACAAGGTACAGATTTCTAACTTGGTACAAACATTTTGTTATGATATGTAGATTTACCTAAAATTCATTTTTAAAAATCCAACCAGTTAAACCGGTTCCGGTTTAATGGGCTAAAACAATGGAAATGTAAAAGCTACAATAACCCCTAAATGGAATGGCGTAGAGACTTGTAATTTTCCACAAATATTTGTCCCGATATGTAGACATATCTTAAATCATAAAATCCATCCAACCTTAATCAGTTCCGCTATTATGGGCTAAAACAATGAACGTTAAAAAGCCCTATCACTTCAGAACGAAATGATGTGCAGACTTGTAACTTGGTGCTAACATTTGTTATGATATATAGATGTACCTAAAATTCATACAATATCCACTATAATGTCCAAATGAAATGGCGTGTAGAGACTTGCAAGTTTGCACAAACATTTGCAACCAAATGTAGATATACAGCGACGGTATACAGCGACGTATTGTAATAGTAGGACATGACTTGGCATCATCTCTGGAACCCCTATCTCTCCGTCGCTCTGTAGCCTCTTTTACAGATACTATAATGGTAGGTGCTCCAAAGGACTTTCACTGGTTGTTCCACCTAACCGTACCTTTGGCCACATCACACGTTTCTCTGCTCATTCACATCCTTATACTGTATCTGTCCCCAAAGCAAATACCTGGCGGTACTCATCCAATTTCTTTCCACGTACTGCCTTACTTTGGAATTCATTACCTGTATCCTGCTTCCCTGCCACCTATAACCTGTCTCAATTCAAACGCAACATCAATATTTATCTTTCTACTTTTTTGATTTCCTCTTCTCTTACCCCCTTTCCCTTATTTAGCCCTCACATTGAGTGGCCTGTAAGGCCTTGTGATTGGCAACTACTCATAAAAAAAAATTAAATAAATAAATGCCTTAAACCATAAAATCCATACAAACTTAAGAGTAAATTGTAAATCCCTATAACTCTCGAACGAAATGATGTCCAGACTTAGTAACTTAGTACAACCATTTATTATGATATGACATGTACCTAACATTCATAAAACATGCATCGGTGCTGGTTTAATGGGCTAGAACAATGGAAATGTAAAAAAGCCTATAACTCCTTAATGGAAAGGCATACGGACTTGTATCTTTGCACTATCATCTGTCCTCATATGTAGATGTGTCTAAAATCATAACATCCATACAAACGTAAACGGTTCTGGCACAACAGAGTGAAACAATGATCATTGAAACGAAATGAATGATCATTTAAATGGATTGAAACTTACACAAACATTTCGTATTATCTTTAGATGTATCTTAACTAAAGTCATAAAAACGTCCATCTCTATCGGTAAAATGGGCTAAAACAGTGTTAGTTTAAAATCACAAAACTTACAATTGGAATGACGTACAGATTTGTACTTTGGTACAATATTCGATTGGATTTACTCTAACACGTTGAGGAAGTTCGATGGTCATGTGCTGCATGTTCCTGACTGATAATTAGAACGTCCTGAGTTCGCGACTCGCCATGACCATGATGGCATTTATTTCAGTACTGTTCTTTCTTTTCTTATTTATCCGTTAACAGCTCTCATCCGCGGCAGGTAATAGTTCCGAAAAGCTTACTAAAAGCTGTTTTTATTAAACTTACAGACTTACAGACTTGTAACATGGCACAATAATCGACTGGATTTACTGGAAGCTCGGTGGCCCAGTGGTGAATTCGTATGAATGCTAGTTCGAAATCCAACAAGAAGGCACGAATTTTATTACTGTTCTTTATTTTCTTCTGTATCTGTTCATGGATGTCATCCGTGGAAAGGTATATAATCAGTTCCAAAAATGCACTGAAATGTTTTATACATTATCGCTTTTAAAATGTTTTTCCGACTTGTTTAACCAAAAACCTTAAGTTTTTAACCTGACAAAACGTACTTCTCGTTTTCTTTGAATCAATAAATCAATTTAACAACACACCAAGGCATGAGAAAAGTGTGAAAAGCATTCACTTTGGAAACATTATGTTATATACTTTAAAAATGTAACCTTACCTACAGCTGAGTGAATGTCGTCTCATAAACTAATTTTCACCTGGGATTTGAACCAGACTATGGTGGCCGTGAAGGAACATCACAATATTTTCTTTATTATTTATGTCAAAATTAACGAGAATGCAGCCAACTGTTTTTGGCTCAAAGTCTCAAAGTTTCGTAAATAATGTTTTGAATTTGATGTTAACATTGACTGAAACAGTCATGTTTGGAAGCCGAAGGCGAGGTGAACATTGATGCACATTTTTGTTGGAAATTAAGCCATGAGTTTGAGCGTGAATCAATTTATTCTCGTTTACTACAAACGTGAATAGTTTAAAATATACTGTTTTATTAAACATGTTGATGATTTTATTCAAACAGATGTCTGCGGTGAAAGGACCATTTACCTGGAGGAAGATTCTCCGTACTTGTTAACTTCTCCAAATTACCCAAACACCTATCAAAACGATTTGCAATGTAAGTGGGAGATATTGACAACATCGGATACCAGTTTCATAGTCATTGACATTCTTGATTTTGAAACGGAAGCTAAACATGACAAAGTGACAATTGCAAGTTCCGGTTTAGAGCTCGGTGAAATTAGTACTTCGGAAGATGATGCAGTGTTCATGATCACTGGTTCTGAGCTGGTTATTTCTGGAATGAGGAAAATCTCGAGAGTAATGTCAACGAACCGGACGATTTATATCTACTTTACAACAGACGATTCCGTAACAAGACAAGGATTTCAGATGAGGATTACGTTAAGACGCACAAGTGAGTACATAATAAATCTTAAATGTTGAGTACAGAATAACAATATAAAAAACACATTTTCCACACTTATTTAGTCCAAAATTATTTGTCCATCTATGTTGCTATATCACGGCTGAAGGGTTCGTTGTCATCCAGGGTACTTCAAAATGGTACCCATGCAATACTAAAAGTCATCTAAAGTACATATGATTGAGATTGTCAGGGTTGAGATTGTCAGGGTTGAGATTGTCAGGGTTGAGATTGTCAGGGTTGAGATTGTCAGGGTTGAGATTGTCAGGGTTGAGATTGTCAGGGTTGAGATTGTCAGGGTTGAGATTGTCAGGATTGAGATTGTCAGGATTGAGATTGTCAGGATTGAGATTGTCAGAGTTGAGATTGTCAGAGTTGAGATTGTCAGAGTTGAGATTGTCAGAGTTGAGATTGTCAGGGTTGAGATTGTCAGGATTGAGATTGTCAGGATTGAGATTGTCAGGATTGAGATTGTCAGGGTTGAGATTGTCAGGATTGAGATTGTCAGGATTGACAACGAACCCTTTAGCTATATTAGGTGAAACTTTGTGGAATTATTTGTTACATTCCAAGTTTAACTTCAAATTGAATCGCTGGTCACAAAAATCGAATTTACATGGGGTGAATGAGAAGCACAGTTTGTGATGAATAAATGTTAGCTTTTTGTTCAAACTTTGAATTACGCATGCAACTAATTGTAATGTTACTTACATCTGCGTGGTATTGTTTTGAAAACAAGACAACCAAATCGAAGTAAACTTTTACAGAATATAAAAGTGACATTTCTGTCAACATTAAGTTCTGAAAAAAGTATCATTTGTAGTTTTCATAGTACAGACCCATTTCATTTTTTTTGTATTCCAATTTTGTTGGAATTGGAATTGTTGGATCGATTGCAATTCAGCCGTCCCGTGTTTCGAACGATTTTTTGTTCATATAGGGGTATGAAAGTTTGTCTGATTTGTGAGGTCTCGCTTAGCCACCATACTCTGTGTAGGCCTATGGGAAATTTGGTCTGGTTCCAATATCTGCGTAAACATGTATCACGTACACTCACTGGCCAAAAGTATTGCAACATGCTTAAAATTAGCACTTTACAGTAACAGGTGAGATGATCATTTAATCCGATTTCATCGATCGTGTATTACATAATTTCCGAGCAAGAACAGTAAAAAAGAACATTGACTTCAAAACACAGGCACTTTCATGAAGTCTTAAGTAGTGTAAATAAAATAAAATTAATTATTGTAACACAGTTCTCCAAACTGAACTTTGGTGTGTGTTGCAATACTTATGGCTAGTGAGTGTATTTCACCGCACAGATTTTGAAGCCGACCTATAACCAGAAACGGGACACTTTTTTCGGCCTTAACCTCGAATAAAATGTTATTAGTGACAAAGTTACAAAGTGTATTTTCAAATGGACTTTAATATAATGTATACGGTTCCCCACCACCGGTTGTAGAACCGCTTGTTACAATACATTTTTAAAGCTAAAAAAGATGATTGCAAACCAAAGTGAAAGATATTTTTTCAACTAAATTCAGAAATAGAAAAATCTTAGTTTTGAAAATTGCCAACTTTACTCTCATTTTTGGGAACATTTACCACGATAGATCTTTCAAAGAAGATTTCAAGAACATGATGAGCAATCAAATAATATTTAAGCCATGTCTGAAATACGAATTCAATAATATTAAAAATTGCCTTCCAGTACCCTAGTGGGTTTAGTAAAGGGTGCGACTATTCAGTTTTGGTTGTGGAACAATTCTGTAATCTTTGATTTGGTTTTGTGTTTACAGCTGAAGAAGGCATATGTGATAGAATGGTAGGTTTCGAATGTGAGAATACCACCGTGTGTGTGACTGAAGATGCAGTTTGTGATGGATTTGTCCATTGTGGCTACGGATCGGATGAAAACCAATGCTGTAAGATATATTTTTTTAATTCTCTTTTGTTTTGCTTTATTCCTTCGATCGACTGTTAGCATTATTTATTTCGGCTTGCTAAAAGGCTAAGTCAAAAATTGTGACCAAATTCATTTGTCTGAATGATCTCTCTTAGCCTCCGTCAGTTGTCCCGAGTTATATGAGTGCAACAGGATAGGCCGTTGTGTACTTTGGGACCAGGTTTGTGACGGAACTGAGCATTGCTTGCTGGGAGATGATGAAACTGACTGTGGTAAGTACGATGTAGTTTCAGGGAAGACACGAATGGTAACTGTAATAAATGAACCTATGATTATAGCAATTATAATCTACTGATCCTGTATACCGCCCTCTGTCGTCATTGAGTAACCACGTCATGAACATGACCGACATTTTGGAAATACACACATACCTGATCTCTCCGTGTCACACATCTCCTTTGTGTTTGCTTATTTTCTTTGAATCAATAAATAGATTTAACACATTTGTGAAAGTTTCAGCTCAGTGCAAAGTCATGAGAAAAATGTGAAAAAAACATGGGGTGTCGTGGCCGAGCGGTCTAGCTTACCGGATTCAAGTTCTGGTGTTAGCAACATAATGTGGGTTCGAATCACGGCCGTGACACTTGTGTCCTTGAGCAAGACACTTAATCATAATTGCTTCTCTCCACCCAGGGGTTAAATGGGTACCTGTGAAGGCAGAGTTGGTTTGCTTTATATGCGCTAGAAATGGCAGCAATTGAGCTGTATACTCCCCAGGGAGCTGAGATGGTTTCAGGAATGATTTATGAGCCTTATGAGCCTTATGAGCAGGGATAATAATATAATGCGCCTTGAGCACCACTTAGTTGGTGGATACGTGCGCTATATAAATCCACACATTATTATTATTATTATTATTATTCACTTCAGAAACATTAAGGTATAGGCCTACTTTACAACGTTACCTTACTAGTACTACGGTTGAGTGAATGTTGTCTCACAGACTAATTAGTAATTTTCACCTAAAAACCTATAAAAAAAAACAGATTTGGACCAAACTATGGTGACCGTGAAAGAACATACATCACACGTACATCATTAATATTAACGTCAATATTTATGTCAAAATTAACGAGAATGCAGCCAGCCAAAAGTTGTTTGTCTCCAAGTCTCAAAATTTCGTAAATAACGTTTTGAATTTGACGTTGACATTGACTAAAAAAAGTCATGATTGGAAGCCGAAGTCGAGGTAAACATTGATGCACATTGTTTGCGTTATAAGGCAAGTAAAAATATACTTTTAATATTGATGTGAAGTTGTGCAATTTGTTGGAAATTAAGCAATGAATTTTAGCGTGAATCTAGAATAGAAATTTTGGAGGCAAAGTCCAGGATGTCGATATTTAAGTCTTTGATGTTCCTTGGAGACGGCCACACCTCATGCAGTCTCAACATTTTAATATACATGTACACTTGTTACTAACTTGAGTCAGTGTAGCAGACTATGTTAAAGGTTACAGGCATATCTAGGATTATTCCCGCCTCACTGGCTTTGTTTTCGTTTACTTCTTCTTTCGTATGACGATGAGCAGCTTAGAGTGCTAGTAGCTGCATACATCGGTTTGATGACATTAGTTGAAACAGGGTGGACCACGTGAAGGTTTTCATCTCCCACCCCTTTCGTTTACTAACGTGAATAGATTCCAATGTGCCGGGTTAGGGTCCGTTTTATTGAACATGTTGATGATTTTATTCAAACAGATGTCTGCGGTGAAAGGACCTTTTACCTGGAGGAAGATTCCCCGTTCTTGTTAACTTCTCCAAATTACCCAAACACCTATCAAAACAATTTGCAATGTAAGTGGGAGATATTGACCACATCGGACACCAGTTTCATTGTCATTGATATTCTTGATTTTGAAACGGAAGCTAAATATGACAAAGTGACAATTGAAGGTTCCGGTATAGATCTCGGTGAAATTAGTACTTCGGAAGATGATGCAGTGTTCACGATCACTGGTTCTGAGCTGGTTATTTCTGGAATGAGGAAAATCTCGTCAGTAATGTCAACGAACCGGACGATTTATATCTACTTTACAACAGACTACTCTGTAACAAAAAAAGGATTTCGGATGAGGATTATGTTAAGACGCACAAGTGAGTACAAAATAAAAGAATAAATCTTAAATGTCTAGTGCAGAATAACGATACCAAAAACAAATTTCCACACTTATTTAGCTCGAAATTATTTGTCCATCTATGTTGCTATTTTACAGCTGAAGGGCTCGTTGTCATCCAGGGTACTTCAAAATGGTACCCATGCAATATTAAAAGTCATCTAAAGGTACATAGGATTGAGATTGTCAGGATTGGGGAGTGCCAGAGGCGACAACGACCGTTTAGCTATATTAGGTGAAACCTTGTAAAATTATTTGTGACCTTCCAACTTTAACTTAAAAATGGATCGCTGCTCGCAGAACTCGAATTTACATGGCGTGAAACTGTGTGTGTGTGTGTTTTTGTTCTTTTGTTATTTGTTTGCTATGAAACGATATCCAATTGCAGCCAAAATTGTTGGATCGATGCAATTCTGCCGACCTGTGTTTTAAAAGTTTGTTTCACATAGGGGTATGAACGTTATCCCGATTTGTGAAGTCTCTCTTGGCCACCGTACCATGTATCACGTATTTCACTGATTGGCAAAAAAAAAAAAAATAAAATAAAATAACGTCACCACACAGATTTTAAAGCTGACCTATGACCAGAAACCAGAGACTTTTTGGCCTTAACCTCAAATAAACATTTTTAGTGACAAAGTTAAAAAGTAGTGTAGGCCTATTTTTATACATTTTTCAAGCTAAAAAATGTGTTTGCAAACCCAAGTGAAAGTTCAGCTACATTTGGAAATAGAAAAATCTTAATTTTGAAAATTTTCCACTTTACTCTCATTTTCAACATGTCATATTTTCCACTGAAGATCTGTCAAAGAAGATTTCTAGAACATGATCAGGAATCAAAATAATATTTAAAGCATGTCTGAAATACGGATTCAATCATTTGAAAAAATTGCCTTGCAGTACCCGAGTGGGTTTAGTGAAGGGTGCGACTATTCAAGTTTTGGTTGTGGAATAATTATGTTATGTTTGTTTCGGTGTTGTGTTTACAGCTGAAGAAGGCATATGTGATAGAAACGTGGGTTTCGAATGTGAGAATACCACCGTGTGTGTGACTGAAGATGCAGTTTGTGATGGATTTGTCCATTGTGGCGACGGATCAGATGAAAACCAATGTTGTAAGATATATTTTTTTATTCTATCTTGTTTAGCTTCCTTCCTTTAGTCGACTATCATTTTATTTTACATATAAACAATTAATGTCTCTCTATAAGATGCAAGCACTTCAGACAAACCTACGAAATCTGATTTGGGTACAATAACATTATTTTCTTCGGCTCGCTAAAAGACTAAGTCCAAATTGTGGGCAAATTCGTTTATCTGAATGATCTCTCTTAGCCTCCGTCAGTTGTCCAGAGTTCTATGAGTGCAGCATGACAGGCCATTGCGTTATTTGGGACCAGGTTTGTGACGGAACTCAGCATTGCTTGCTGGGAGATGATGAAACTGACTGTGGTAAGTATACGATGTAGTTTCAAACAAGACACGAATGATAACTGATTGTAAAGTAGGTCTGACGTCTTTGCCGGGGCTTACCTGGGTAAGCCTCAAGTAACCTGCTCACGAAACAGGTCACTTGAGACAGACCCAGGTAAGTGACGTCACTTTGAGAATATTCTAAATGGCCGCCATCTTCGTTTTCATAGAGCAATTTCGTGAAGTTCAACAGACATTTTCAACCCTTAAGCCCCAGTCACACATTCACGATTTTTGCCCCGTATTCCCACGAATATCGCCGATCCTATACTGCCACGGTTGCTCCCGATTATTAGCAAAAATCTGCATAAATCATCATGAATCAGCTTCACTTGCGATCCCCTCACGAGTACTCATGACTGTTGTAAGTCAATGCTAAGAATGCACTACGTTATCCAAGCCGATTTATCCCGAATGCCCAACGAATTAACACGAGTGTAGTACGACTTCTCTCGACAGCGTAACGGTTTATCCCGAACGCGTCACGAATTACCACGACTACAGCACGACTTCTCACGACAGTGTTACGGTTTACATCGACGACGTAGTTCTTGGTGGTTCTTGAAACAACCGTACTTGCCAGGTGGCACGATTACCCCCAAGAATATCCCCGAGTATCCCGAACGCGTCACGAATTACCACGACTTCTCACGACAGTGTTACGGTTTACCTCGACGACGTAGTTCTTGGTGGTTCTTGAAACAACCGTACTTGCCAGGTGGCACGATTACCCCAAGAATATCCCCGAGTATCCCGACCTTGTCTACGGTGCCCGTACGGCTACGGCTATTCACGATCCCCTCACGACTGGTGTAAGAATGCCTCAAGAATTCAAAAAATCGCGGGTGACTCACGATGGTTTTGAACATGTCCAAAACTATTGGGGGGCTATCAAGATGTTCCAAGAACACTCAAGATTACTCAAAAATGACCACGTTGCCAGTAGGGTCTCACCACGGATATAAAACAGATACCGCCGATTTTCCAAATCGTGGGAATTCGGGGCAAAAGTCGTGAATGTGTGACTGGGGCTTAAAACATGAATTTGTGAGTAGAGACTGTTCTTGTACTAGAAGACGTGTTATTTTGTACGAACCTGAATAAGTAATACGATCATTAGTTACTTTTTTACCCAGGAAATAATTATTTTGCGATAGTTTCGTTTTTGTTAAGTCTGTGCGAACTTTGACATTCTTCACATTGCTTTAACGACCACAAGAGGGCGAACGTTCGACAGGATGCTCGTTCGATTAGCTCGTGCTTGGGGTTCAACCGTGTGACTTACTTGGGTTACATCGGGGAAGCTACTCCAACGCACTAATATTAATAAAAGAAGCGGGATTTGGTTTTTTAAAATATGGTGGCCCTGAAGGAACATCACAGATTTAATATTAACCTCATTATTTATGTCAAAATTAACGAGAATGCAACCAAATGTTTTGGCTCCAAGTCTCAATGTTTCGTAAATAACGTGTTGAATTTTACGTAAACATTGACTGAAAAAGTCATGTTTGGAAGCCGAAGTCGAGGTGAACATTGATGCACATTTTTCGCGTTCTGAGGCAAGTAAGTGAAAAATGTGCTTTAATATTGATGTGCAATTGTGCTATTTGTTGGAGATTAAGCAATGAATTTTAGCTTTTATCTAGAATAGAAATTTAACACTTTGGAGGCATAGTCCTGGATGTCGATATTTAAGTATTTGATGTTCCTTCGAGACGACCATACCATATGCAGTCTCAACATTTGAATATGCACTTGTTACTAACTTGAGACAATTTACCAGACTATGTCAGAGGTTACACGAGTGTCCTGCCTCACTCAATTTGTTTTTGTTTACTACAAACGTGAATAGTTTCCAATGTACCGGGTGAGTGTCCGTTTTAAATATGTTGATGATTTTATTCAAACAGACGTCTGCGGTGAAAGGACCATTTACCTTGAGGAAGGTTCCCCGTACTTGTTAACTTCTCCAAATTACCCACACACCTATCAAAACAATTTGCAATGTGCGTGGGAGATATTGACAACATTGGACACCAGTTTCATAGTTATTGACATTCTTGATTTTGAAACGGAAGCTATATATGACAAAGTGACAATTGCAAGTTCTGGTATAGATCTCGGTGAAATGAGTACTTCGGATGATAATACAGTGTTCACGATCACTGGTTCTGAGCTGGTTATTTCTGGAATGAGGAAAATCTCGAGAGTAATGTCAACGAACCGGACGATTTATATCTACTTTACAACAGACCGTTTCATAACAAGGCAAGGATTTCAGATGAGGATTACGTTAAGACGCACAAGTGAGTACAGAATAAATCTTACATGTCGAGTGCAGAATAATAACGATACAAAAAACTAAATTTCCACACTTATTTAGTCCGAAATTATTTGTCCATCTGTATTACGGCTGAAGGGTTCGTTGTCATGCAGGGCACTTCAAAATGGTAGGCCTACCTATGTGCAACGTTAAAAGTCATCTAAACGTACATAGGATTGAGATTGTCAGGGTACTATTGGGGAGTGCCCGAGGCGACAACGACCCTTTAGGTATATTAGGTGAAACCTTGTGAAATTATTTGTGACATTCCAACTTTAACTTTAAAATGGATCGCTGCTCGCAGAACTCGAATTTACATGGCGTGAAACCGGTTTTTTTTCCTTTCTTTTTTTCTTATTATTTTTTGCTAAGAAGAAAAACGCAAATTTTTCGGCCTTAACCTCGAACAAATGTTATTAGTGACAGTGCATTTACAAATGGACTTTAATATAATGTACCGGGTATACATTTTTCAAGCTAAAGAAAGATTATTGCAAACCCAAGTGAAAGTTCTTTATATTCAGAAATAGAAAAATCTTAATTTTGAAAATTGCCAACTTTACTCGCATTTTGTGGGAACTTGTCATGTATTCCGCGGAAGATCTTTCAAAGAAGATTTCCAGAACATGATGAGGAATAAAATAATATTGAAACCATGTCTGAAATACGGATTCAGTAATATTAAAAATTGCCTTCAATTACCCTAGTGGATTTAGTTTTAGTATTCAGTTTTAGTTGTGGAATAATTCTGAAATGTTTATTTCGGTTTTGTGTTTACAGCTGAAGAAGACATATGTGACAGAAACATGGGTTTCGAATGTGAGAATACCACCGTGTGTGTGACTGAAGATGCAGTTTGTGATGGGTTCGTCCATTGTGGCTACGGATCGGATGAAAACCAATGTTGTAAGATATATTTTAAATTCTCTTTTGTTTTGCTTTATTCCTTCGGTCGACTATCTTTTTATTTTACATATAAACAATTAATGTCTCTATATAAGATGCAAGCTCTTCAGACGAAATAACCTACGAAATGGTTATCTGATTTGGGTACAAAAGCATTATTTGCCTCGACTTGCTATAAGTCCAAATTGTGAGCATATTCATTTGCCTGCATGTTCTCTCTTAGCCTCCGTCAGTTGTCCCGAGTTCTATGAGTGCAGCACGACAGGCCGTTGCGTTATTTGGGACCAGCTTTGTGACGGAACTGAGCATTGCTTGCTGGGAGATGATGAAACTGACTGTGGTAAGTACGATGTAGTTTCAATGAAGACATGAATCAGCGGCGTAGCCAGGACTTGTTCAGTGGGGACACGGGGTGGGGGAGGGCACTGCAATCAATGTACCTATGATTGTAGCAGTTATATTAACTCTTTAAACCCATCCCTGTAGAATATTGGACGCCGGCGTCCGATGAAATAAATCAGTTCTTACACAACATATATACGCCCTCTGTTGGCAAGTCAGGCACCATTAAAAAACTGAAAACATAAGCTTTCTAACCACAGTATGGTACCCGGTATCCTTTGTAAGAATTATAGAAAAATCTATACAAAGCTTCAAAATGGCCAATAAGAAAATAAGAAGCCTGATACAAGACAAATGTTGTCCAAAGTTCCAAAAGGACATTTGGAGACGAAGAAATTTTAGATTTGTTGAGTTTTGTTGATGACGTGACATGATCACTGACAAAACCTGGAAAAATCTAAATGGCCGCCAATTATCTTTTATTATATGGCAATGTATAACATCATTTTGGGGGATAAAATTCATATTTTCTCTTCATTTTTTCACTTTGATAAGGAGATCTGATGTTGTAGATTGCAAAAATGTCATCAAAAACTTTCTCAGCACTTTTGGAAATATATGAAATTTACTTAAAATATGAAAAATATGGAATTTGAAAATTAAAATAAAAAATGACCGCCATTTTTTCCAAAACCTCGTGGGGGGGGGGTCAAAACTTTGATGCAAGTGTAACCCCATATGTAAGCTTTCCAAATGTGATACAGTTTTTGAGAAGTAACACAGAATTTTTAATACAAAATCGCAGCACATACAAAATTGACCCGCAGGCCCAAGTTAATAAAGGGTTAATGTACATTCATTTATATTGTATACCGCCCTATGTCGTCATTCAGTAACCACATCATGAACATGACCGCCATCTTGGAATACACACACATACCCGATTTCTCCATGTCACATAGTTTCTTTGCATAGTTTCTTTGAATCAATAAATCAATTTAACAACACACCTGTGAAAGATTCAGCTCAATGCAAAGTCTAAGGCATGAGAACAAGGTGAAAAACCATTCATTTCAGAAACATTAAGGTGCATTAAAATGTAACCTTACTACGTTGAGCCATGGAGGAAAGAAAATCCTCCATGGTTGAGCGAATGTCGTCTCGTAGACTAATTTTTTTCACCTATAAAAAATACCGGGATTTGAACCAAACTATGGTGGCCCTGAAGGAATATCACAGATTTAATATTGACGTTATTATTTATGTCAAAATTAACTAGAATGCAGCCAATTGTTTTTGGCTCCAAGTCTCAATGTTTCGTAAATAATGTTTTGAATTTGATGTTAACATTGACTGAAAAAGTCATGTTTGGAAGCCGAAGTCGAGGTGAACATTGATGCACATTTTCGCGACATGAGGCAAGTAAGTGCAATTTGTGCAATTTGTTGGAAATTAAGCCATGAATTTTAGCATGAACCTAGAATCGAAATTTAACACTTTGGAGGCATAGTCCTGGATGTCGATATTTAAGTATTTGATGTTCCTTCGAGACAACCATACCATATGCAGTCTCAAAATTTGAACATACACTTGTTACTAACTTGAGTCAGTGTACCAGACTATGTCAAAGGTTACACGCATGTCTATGATTATTCCCGCCTCACTCAACCCTCTAGTGAGTGACCCACACTTTTTGCAACTGCGCTAATTTGCTTTTAGTTTTTTTTATTACTTCACTCATGAAAAAAAAAACAGTCTTCCGTGTTATCCTACTTCATATCATCGAGAAACAAATTGCCAAAGTTGAATGGCCTGACATACACGGTTGACCAGCTATGATTGTTTACATGTGCCTTGCTCGGTGTTCTCCCATTACTTTGTGCACACACATTCTGTAAAAAAAAAACAGTGGGCCTCATGTAACTTTCAGGCTGTAATTAGCAAATTAATTACCCAAAACAAATATTGGATATTTTTTCCCCTAAAATCATCCCTAGACCCTTTCAAAGGTGTTGGGCTTTTTAAAAAAATTGGAAATAGCTTCATTGACCCAGGTTTATTAAGATTTCCCTACATACTTTTTAAAAAAAAGTAGGGGTGCCTCAGGGGAATGCAAAATTTTTACAGACGCATGTAAGGGTCAATATATTTTCGTTTACTACAAACGTGAACAGTTTACCAGGTTAGAGTCCATTTCAAATATGTTGATGATTTTATTCAAACAGATGTATGCATTGAAAGGACCATTTACCTGGAGGAAGATTCCCCGTACTTTTTAACCTCTCCAAATTACCCACACGACTACCATAACGATTTACAATGTAAATGGAAGATATTTACCACATCGGACACCAGTTTCATTGTCATTGACATTCTTGATTTTGAAACGGAAGCTAAATATGACAAAGTGACAATTGCAAGTTCCGGTGTAGATCTCGGTGAAATTAGTACTTCGGAAGATGATACAGTGTTCACGATCACTGGTTCTGAGCTGGTCATTTCTGGAATGAGGAAAATCTCGAGAGTAATGTCAACGACCCGGACGATTTATATCTACTTTACAACAGACTACTCTGAAACAAAAAAAGGATTTCTGATGAGGATTATGTTAAGACGCACAAGTGAGTACAGAATAAATCATAAATGTTGAGTGCAGAATAACAATACAAAAAACCAATTTTCCACACTTATTTAGTCCGAAATTATTTGTCCATCTATGTTGCTATATTACGGCTGAAGGGTTTGTTGCCATCCAGGGTATTCCCAAATGATACCCATTCAATACTAAAAGTCATCTAAAGTACATAGGATTGAGATTGTCAGGGTACTATTGGTACTTTTACAAATTATAAAAATGACAGTTCTGAAAAAAAAATATGTCGTTTGTAGTTTTGATAGTACAGATCCATTTTGTATGTTCTTGACACTTGGCTGATTTTTTATTTTTTTTTTATTTTTATTTTTTTTAACCATGTCCAATTGCAGGCAAAATTCCTGGATCGATTACAATTCTGCTGTCCTGTGTTTTGAAACGACTTTTTCACTTTTTCACATATATGGAAAATTTTATCTGGTTCCAATAACCGCTCACACGTGTAACACGTATTTCACTGGTTGGCAAACAAACAAAACCAAACAAACAAACAAACAAACAAACAAATTAAAATAAAAAAAGGCAAAGAAAAAAAAACGTCACCGCACAGATTTTGAAGCCCACATATTGCCAGAAACCGGACAAATTTTTACGGCCTTGGCTCGAATAAACGTTATTAGTGACAAAGTTACAAAGTGTATTCTCAAATGGACTTTAATATAATGTATACGGTTCCCCACCACCGGTTCTAGAACCGCTTGTTACAATACAGTTTTACAGCTAAAAAAGATGATTGCAAACCAAAGTGAAAGCTCTTTTTTTTCAACTAAATTCAGAAATAGAAAAATCTTAATTTTGAAAATTGCCAACTTTACTCTCATTTTGTGGGAACATGTCATATTTTCCACAGAAGATATTTCAAAGAAGATGTTACAAACATGATGAGGAATCAAATAATATTTAAACCATGTCTTGAAATACGGATTCAGTAATATTAAAAATTGCCTTCAATTACCCTAGTGGATTTAGTGAAGACTATTCAGTTTTGGTTGTGGACAAATTATATTATGTTTCTTTCGGTTTTGTGTCTACAGCTGAGGAAGGCATATGTGATAGAAACGTGGGTTTCGAATGTGAGAATACCACCGTGTGTGTGACTGAAGATGCCGTTTGTGATGGGTTCGTCCATTGTGGCTACGGATCAGATGAAAACCAATGTTGTAAGATATATTTTAAATTCTCTCTTGTGTTGCTTTATTCCTTCGGTCTACTAACTTTTTGTTTTATCTATAAACAATTAATGTCTCTCTATAAGATGCAAGCACTTCAGACGAAATAACTTACGAAATTGTTTTCTAATTTGAGTACAAGAGCATTATTTACTTCGGCTCGCTAAAAGGCTAAGTCCATATTGTGAGTAAATTCATTTGTCTGAATGATCTCTCTTAGCCTCCGTCAGTTGTCCCGAGTTCTATGAGTGCAGCAGGATAGGCCGTTGCATTCTTTGGGACCAGGTTTGTGATGGAACTGAGCATTGCTTGCTGGGAGATGATGAAACTGACTGTGGTAAGTACATGTAGTTTCAAGAAAGACGAAAATGATAACTGTAATAAATGTAACTCTGATTGTATCAATTATATTAATGTCAATCCACTTATATTGTGTACCGCCGTCTATTGCTTTCGAGTAACAACATCATGAACATGACCGCCATCTTGGAAATACACACATACCCGATCTCTGCTATATATGTGTCTGCTTATTTCCTTTGAATCAATCAATCAATTTAACAACATACTTATGAAAGATTCAGCTCAATGCAAAGTCTAAGGCATGAGAAAAAGTGTGAAAAAGCATTCACTTCACTGTCTTCAGAAACATTATGGTGCATTAAAATGTAACCTTAACTACAGTTGAGTGAATGCCGTCTCATTATAGACTAATGTTTACCTAAACATAGCGGAATTTGAACCAGACTATGGTGGCCCTGATGAAACATCACAGATTTAATATTAACGTCATTATTTATGTCAGAATTAACGAGAACGGAACCATTTCGGCTCCAAATCTCAAAGTTTCGTAAATAAAGTTTTGAATTTGATGTTAACATTGACAGAAGTCATGATTGGAAGCCGATGTCAAGGTGAACATTGATGCACATTTTTGGGGTTCTGAGGCCAATGAGTGAAAATGTACTTTAGCCTCATATTGATGTGAAGTTGTGCAATTTGTTGGAAATTAAGCCATGACTTTAAGCGTTGATATCGAATAGAAATTTAACACTTTCGAGGCATAATCCTGGATGTCGATATTTAAGTATTTGATGTTCCTTCGAGACGACCACACCACATGCAGACTCAAAATTGGAATATACAATTGCCACTAACTTGAGTCAGTGTGCTAGACTATGTCAAAGTTACACGCCTATCTAGGATTATTCCTGCCTCACTCAATTTATTTTCGTTTACTACAAACGTCAATAGTTTACCAGGTTATATTTTAGCATCCGTTTTAAATATGTTGATGATTTTATTCAAACAGATGTTTGCGGTGAATCGACCATTTACCTGGAGGAAGATTCTTCGTACTTGTTAACGTCTCCAAATTACCCACGCACATATATAAATGATTTACAATGTGCATGGCAGATACTGACCACATCGGATACCAGTTTCATTGTCATTGACATTCTTGATTTTGAAACGGAAGCTAAACATGACAAAGTGACAATTTCAAGTTCCGGTATAGATCTCGGTGAAATTAGTACTTCGAAAGATGACGCAGTGTTCACGATCACTGGTTCTGAGCTGGTTATTTCTGGAATGACGAAAATCTCGAGAGTAATGTCAACGAACCGGACGGTTTATATCCAGTTTACAACAGACCATTCCATAACAAGACAAGGATTTCGGATGAGGATTATGTTAAGACGCACAAGTGAGTACATCAATAAATCTTAAATGTCGTGTGCAGAATAACTATACAAAACAAATTTTCTACACTTATTTAGCCCGAAATTATTTGTCCATCTATAATAATAATAATAATAATAATGTGTGGACTTATATAGCGCACGTATCCACCAACTGAGTGGTGCTCAAGGCGCATTATATTATTACCCCTGCTCATAAGGCTCATAAGGCTCATAAATCATTCCTGAAACCATCTCAGCTCCCTGGGGAGTATACAGCTCAATTGCTGCCATTACAGCGCATATAGGGCTAATCAACCAACTCTGCCCTCACAGGTACCCATTTAACCCCTGGGTGGAGAGAAGCAACTATGGTTAAGTGTCTTGCTGAAGGACACAAGTGTCACGGCCGGGTTTTGAACCCACATTCTGCTACTAACACCAGAACTTGAGTCCGGTAAGCTAGACCGCTCGGCCACGACACTCCACATCTTGCTATATTACGGCTGAAGGGTTCGTTGTCATCCAGGGTACTTCAAAATGGTAGGCCTACCTATATGCAATCTTAAAACTCATCTAAAGTACATAATGATTGCGATTGTCAGGGTACTATTCGGGTGTGCCCTAGGCGACAACGAACCCTTTAGCTATATAAGATAAAACTTTGTGAAATTATTTGTGACATTCCAAGTTTAACTTAAAATTGGATTGCTGGTCACAAAAATCGAATTTACATGAGGTGAATGAGAAGCACAGTATGTGATGAATGATATTAACTTTTTTTCATACTTTGAATTACGCATGTTGAGAAAACAACGCAACCAAATCAAAGTAAATATTTACAGATTATAAAAATTACATTTCTGGCAACAGTTACGTCATATTTAAAGCATGTCTGAAATACGGATTCAATCATTTCTTTAAAAAATTGCCTTCAAATACCCTAGTTGGTTTAGTGAAGGGAATGACCAATTTTGGTTTCGGTTCTGGAATAATTCTACGTTTGTTTCGGTTTTGTGTTTACAGCTGAAGAAGGCATATGTGATAGAACCGTGGGTTTCGAATGTGAGAATACCACCGTGTGTGTGACTGAGGATGCAGTTTGTGATGGGTTTCTCCAGTGTGGATACGGATCAGATGAAAAACAATGTTGTGAGATATTGTTAAATTTGTTTTTCTTCATTTTTGCGGTCGACTATATTTTTTGTTTTACAAAAACAATTCATGTCTCTCTATAAAATGCAAGCACTTCAGACGAAATAACTTACGAAATGGTTATCTAATTTGGGTATAATGGCATTATTTACTTCGGCTCGCTAAAAGGCTAAGTCCATATTGTGAGCAAATTCATTTGTCTGAATGATCTCTCTTAGCCTCCGTCAGTTGTCCCGAGTTCTATGAGTGCAGCAGGATAGGGCGTTGCGTACTTTGGGACCAGGTTTGTGATGGAACTGAGCATTGCTTGCTGGGAGATGATGAAACTGACTGTGGTAAGTACGTGTAGTTTCAAGGAAAACAGAAGTGATAACTGTTATCAATGTACCTATGATTGTTTCAATTATAATAATATAAATCCACTTATATTGTATACTGCCCTTGTATTGTCATTGAGTAACTACATCATATGCATGACCGCCATCTTGGAAATACACACACCTGATCTCTCCGTGTCACTCATTTCTGAAAATATAGAGCATTACTACTCGATGTAAGGTAAAACATTAGCGATGTTGCCAAAACCGCGTGGTATGTGTTTGCTAAATTTCTTTGAATCAATAAATACATTTTACAACAAATTTGTTTAAGTTTCAGCAATGCAAAGTCTAAGGCGTTAGAAAAGTGTGAAAAGCATTCACTTCAGAAACATTAAGGTGCATTCAAAATGTAACCATAACTAGAGTTGAGTGAATGTCGTCTCATAGACTAATTTTCACCTACATAGCCCTATAGGGGGATTTGGACCAAACGATGTATGGTTGACCTGAAGGAAGGCAGTATCGTCACGATCAGAGCAGACTTTCAACAGGAAAGTCTGAAATGGATCATGAATTTTCTTAAAGCTAGAACGCAGAGAGTCATTCTTAATGGTGAATTTTCCAACTGGAGTGTCGTAAAATCAGGTGTCCCCCAGGGGACAATCCTTGGTCCTATTCTTTTTAATTGTTTTATTAACGATATAACTAAGGATGTGCAATCTACTATTAGATTATATGCCGATGATTGCATTGTTTATCGGCCAATTAAGTCTATAGAAGACTGTAATGTTCTCCAGGATGATTTAAAAGTTTTAGGCGATTGGTCTAAAATGTGGTTGCTTGACTTTAACATCGCCAAGTGCAAAATTATGAAGATGACGAAAAAACGCAATCCTATTGATTACGTATATTTTCTACAGGGCCAAAAACTGCAGGAGACAGATTGTGAAAAATACCTGGGAGTGATGATAACCAAGCAATTAAACTGGAATGACCAGTGTAATGAAGTGTACAATAAGTGCAATAAAATGTTAGGTTTTATTAGAAGGTCCTTCACAGACTGCTCTGGCCAAATAAAAACACGGCTTTACGAATCACTAATTCGGCCGAAACATGACTTTTGTAGCGTGGCCTGGGACCCTTATAGGAGTTCCCACTGTGCCATGCTTGAGCGCGTTCAAAAACGTTGTGCCAGAATGGTTTGTAGGGATTGGGTATCTGGATATAATGTCTTACTACAGCAGTTAGGATGGACGTCCCTCGAAAATAGACGAAAGTACCTGAGACATGTTATGGCCTATAAAATAATGAACAATTATATTGATGTCAGTAGCCTTTGTAAATTCAGTCTTCCAAATAGAATTTTCCGTAATGACCATGCTTTCAAAGTTCAGGTTCCCTTTGCTAAAACAGACTATTTTATGAATTCATATTTTGTTCGTACTGCCAATGATTGGAACGCCACTCCGGGCGATATTATTCAAAGTGCCTCTTTAAGTGTCTTTAAGTCTTCACTTATGGATTATTTTTTTACTTAGCCCATACAGGTTCCTAATTATTTACATTAATATTACACTTGCTGTTTAATTTTTAATGTTTAATGAATAATTTTTAAGTTTTATATTGTTATTGCACCATTTGATTTTTGTAATATTTGCAACTACATGTAATAACCTATTGACTGCGTTTTCTAGTTTTCCAAATTGTTTTCTATTTTTGACTTGATTTTGTTTGTGCTTGTTTAGTTTTGTGTGTTGTTTAGCATTTTATATTCTACACATGTATTTTATAATCTTATAATTCTTCCTGGTTTTAATATTTTACTGCGATTGTGAATTTTTATATGGGTTATGAAACCTTTTCCACAACTCGCGACAGAAATGTCGAAGTAAATAAAGAAAGAAAAAAAAAAAAAAAAAAAAAAAAAAAGGACATGGAATCGATGTCAAAATTCATGAGAATGCAGCCAATTGTGTTTGGCTCCATGTCTCAAAGTTTCGTAAATAACATTTTGAATTTGATATTGACATTGACTGAAAAAGTCATGTTTGGAAGCCGATGTCGAGGTGAACATTGACGCACACTTTTCGCGTTCTGAGGCAAGTAAAAGTGAAAATGTACATTTGTAGGACTAATAATGATGCGAAATTGTGCAATTTGTTGAAAATTAAGCCATGGATTTTGGTAATTTAACATTTGGGAGGCATGGCCTGGGATATTTAAGTCTTTGATGTTCCTTACGACCATACCACATGCAGTGTTTCTTTCTGTAAACACCCAAGAACTGTCATGTCGTTTGAAATTGTCCAATGTGTTGACCGGCAAGACTTGTAGCTTTGCATGGTGAGGAGGATAAGTAAGACTAATTGCGGTGACACCATGTGAAATATGTTGACAATTAAGTCTCTCAATTATGGCCTCTCTTAGCCACTGTAAATGGGAAATTTGGCCCCCGCGTATACATGTATCACGTATTTCATTGTATTTCCCGCGTCACTGCACCGATTTTGATGCCAACCTATCACTATAAAGCGGGGAATTTTAAATTGTTGTTTGTTTGTTTGTTTGTTGGGAGTGTTTGTTTGTTTGTTTGTTTGTTGGGGTGTTTGTTTGTTTGTTTGTTTGTTTGTTTGTTTGTTTGCCTTAGACATGTCATTTGGCTTTATATGTTTCAGATCAGAAACGATGTCCAGCAGAATGCACCTGCAAGTACAAGGAGAGCGACCTCTACGTTCTCTGTCAGTCAGGCTGGACGGAGGAAACACTAGCTAATATGGCATCAACCACTGACATTCTGTAAGTGTAGTTAAAATCAATGGCGGATCGGGGGTGTATCTTTTGTATCGCTATTCATGAAAATTTGCCATTCCGTGTTGTTGTTGTTTTTGTTGTTGTTGTTTTTTTCACTTTTCAAACTAAAGTGTTGAATCAACATTTGAAAGAGTTCGGTAAGTGACCACTCTTTTAAAAGTGTTGAATGAACATTGATAAAGACAGACTTGACTTGACTCCGTGTTAATTCAACACTTTCTTTGAGTTGAATTTAACTTTATAAAGTGTTGTCACTCACCGAACTCTTAAAATGTTGATTCAACACTTTAGTTTTGAGAGTGTGTTCCTTTTATTGGCAGTGTGCCCCCCTTTTTCAAGACCCTGTATCTGGCCCTGATAAAAACCGGATATCATATATTTTAAATGTGATTCCATAGACTTTCATGGCACATATTTATATCATAAATACATCTTAGAGTGGAGTAATCGTTCAGTCAGGTGGGAAAGCTCCAAGTATTGACCGGAAAACGTTAAGTGACAGCAAATTTCAACTTTTGAGAGTATTTTTATTTGGTTAATTTATTTCCCCCCCCCTTCACTTTGAGTGGCATTTAAGAGCCTTGTGCCTTGGCAACCTTTCATTAAAAAATAACAAAAAGATTACAGGCATTATATGCAGGCCTATCAATGACACCAGGCCTCACCCAAGATCCATACAAAAATGTATCGCCCGTGTCTTACCGTTAATTTCCGATTTTTATTTAAATTTTGTTTTGTGTTGCTTATTGTTGATCATTATTTTGTTATTGAAACATTGATAGGCCTAATTACCTTTTTAAAAGGAAAACAAATTTTTCAAAATTGTATATTTCCAAAACTAGGAGTCAGAAGCTTTGTTTAACAGTTAAAAAAAGTCTTAACAACAAATATTTATCACGAAAAAGGTGTCATTTTAAAGTATTTGTTATCATTGTCAGCATGTTATCAAGTTAAATAGCAATGCTGCAATGAAAAATGTGTGTTCTGTTTGTAAACTGCTCTGAGAGAAAACACACGGCCGATACATGTACATCTTTAGCTGTATAAAAGAACATCTTTTTAAAAGGATGGTTCAGCATTATAGTAATCACCTTATCATGGGCGGATCCAGAACATTTTTAGGGGGGCTGAGAATCAAATACAATTATTTTTCAGTACTACAAAAATTACAATGAAATAAAGGGAGAAAAAAACAAAGCACAGTGAGGGGGAAATGAGAGTGCGTTCTCCCATCCCCTCCCCCCTTTTTTTTAATTTTTTTAATTTTTTTTACGATTTTAGGGGGCTACAGCCCACTTAGCCCCCCCCCCCCGATCCGCCAATGATTATACGAAAGCTAAATGTGAAATTGGTAACGATACCAATTATCCTATGTCTAAAGTGCTGTCATTCTGAGAAAACACGAATTAAACCATGTATGTGCACGTTAAAATGGCGCTTGCAGATGGCAAATCAGTGCATACTCTGATTTATATTAAACAAACAAAAACAAAAAAAAGGGGGGGAGGGGAGGGGAGAACGCACTCTCATTTCCCCCTCACTGTGCTTTGTTTTTTTCTCCCTTTGATTATTTCATTGTGTAATTTTTGGCAAATCAGTGCATACTCTGATTTATATTTAAAAAGAAGGGTAAGTTGTCACGGCATGTGGTCCAGGACCAATAATTTAATAACCCAAAGAGCTCTTTGTCACTTTATTTTGCTGGATTACAAAACATTTATACACACAGATAACATTAGAAAGTTGCATTGGGACGAATGTGCGTACGATAATAATTATGTGAAATAACATATTTTGATTCATATTGCAATAATATATAATGTGATTTTTGGTGCTTCTTTTGTTTTGAAGGGAACTATCTGGTGGAAACATAACAACGCTTGAGCCGGGGATGTTCAAAAGATTATTTAAGTTACAGGCTTTGTAAGTAACAAATACAGTGATGATTTCATCTGGTTCTGACCAACTTTTCGTGTCAGTTTGGCCCAACAGTCCATGTCAGTTTGACCCCACGTATGTACATATCAGTTAACATACGCGTTACCTAGTTCCAGAGGTCACGGTTTCGCAAAATATGTAACACTGCTAACGTTCGCCGTAGCAGACGACGCTCGGTAAAAGTTTGTAATGAGCAAGGACTAAAATCAAGCATCGTTTACACACGTTTGACATGCAGGAAATTGTTGAAATTGTGTCTATATACAGAATATTTAATACATTTAAATATGGTTGACTCAAATACTTGAAAAACGATTTGCAAGAAAAAAAAATTACATACTGAAACTTAGCAAATAAAACCTCACCATACTCCACATGTACAATCTTTGCTCGTCTGAAAAGAAATGTGCCTTTTTAATCTTTCTTCAATAGGTGTGATGAGCACAACGTTAACAAAAGTAAAGAACATTGGATAAAATGCCTTAGAATAATGTCCTTTTCCCAATATTTTGGGAATCATTTGAATAGTGTATGACGATCTATATTTGTAATTCATAAAAATTAAATCATTAATTTTCAAGAAAAAGTACACAACTTAATATTTAATGTATACAATGTTTATTCATGGCATTTTTAAGTGCCAAAATAAAGAAGGTGTTCGATGAAAATCGAGAATTCCGATAGACATTCACACATTCACACATTCGTGGAGTGTCGTGGCCGAGCGGTCTAGCTTACCGGTACTCAAGTTCTGGTGTTAGCAGCAGAATGTGGGTTCGAATCCCGGCCGTGACACTTGTGTCCTTGAGCAAGACACTTAACCATAATTGCTTCTCTCCACCCAGGGGTTAAATGGGTACCTGTGAGGGCAGAGTTGGTTGATTAGCCCTATATGCGCTGTAATGGCAGCAATTGAGCTGTATACTCCCCATGTAGCTGAGATGGTTTCAGGAATGATTTATGAGCCTTATGAGCAGGGGTAATGATATAATGCGCCTTGAGCACCACTTAGTTGGTGGATACGTGCGCTATATAAGTCCACACATTATTATTATTATTATTATTATTATTATTATTATTATTATTATTATTATTATTATTATTATTATTATTATTATTATTATTATTATTATTATTATTATTATTATTATTATTATTATTATTATTATTATTATTATTATTATTATTATTATTATTATTATTATTATTATTATTACAGCACGGCAAGGCACTAGAACAAAGCCACAGGCATGAATACACGTGACCTAACTTTTCGTGTCAGTTTGACCCATTTTTCTGGGTCAGTTTGGCCAACTCTCCACATTAGTTTGACCAAATTCCCGTGTCAGGTTCGCCAACTTTCCGTGTCAGTTCGACTCAATTTTCTGGGTCAAACTGACCAACTTTTCCGTGTCAGCTGAACCCATTTTCTGGGTCAGAGTCTAACCAACTGTCCGTGTCAAATTGACCCAACTTTCCGTGTCAGTTTGACCAACTTTCCATATCACTTTAACCCAGGTTTTGTGGTCAGTCTGACCAATTTTCCGTGTCAGTCTGAACAACGTTCTGTGTCAGTTTGACCCGACCCAAGTTTGTAGGTTGGAGTCTGATTGAAACATTGGTCTAGCACCTACATACAGACCCACCCCCGCCTTTTGTTCATGTCAATGTAAAAGTGTATAATCGTTCTTTCAATTGGTAATTTATTTATTTATTTTTTTTGTTAAGGTACCTCACAAACAATGGCATCAAGCAAATGCCGCGAATGTCATTTGACGGACTAAACAACTTACAGTGGCTGTAAGTATGAAAATGGCTCTGAATTTGGCTTATCCACACCAATTAAAGGTCCTGTGAAGAGGGTATTTACCAAACTTAATTTTTTGGTGCTGTTATATTGATTGGTAATACAAAAGACAAATTTTGGAGTATCACATGGGAATGGTATATGGAATCAAGAATGCTGTCCAATAAAGATTCTGCACATTCCTAAGCCATTAACCCTAACTCCCTAGGCCCATTTGCTTACACATAACCCAAATCCTTCCTAACTCCCTAGACCCATTTGCTTACACATAACCTGAATCCTTCCTAACTCCCTAAGCCCATTTGCTTACACAACCTGAATCCTTCCTAACTCCCTAGGCCCATTTGCTTACACATAAACTGATATCTTCCTAACTCCCTTGGCCCATTTGCTTACACATAACCTGAATCCTTCCTAACTCACTAAGGCCCATTTGCTTACACATAACCTGAATCCTTCCTAACTCCCTAGGCCCATTTGCTTACACATAACCTGAATCCTTCTTAACTCCCTAGGCCCATTTGCTTACACATAACATGTATGCACACATGTGTTTCTAATTTGTGATACATGTACATGGCCAGGGACCCTCCCTGCATGCATGGAGCAATAAACAGTGTCCACTGACCCAAGCACTGACCTTGCAAATATGGATGTACATGTACCATGGAAAGGCAAGTATGCCTAATAACCTCAATCCTCCGAAATCCTTCACTTTAGTAAAGAGCATGTAGCATGTAACCTCAATCCTTCAAAATCCTTCACTTTAGCAAAGAGCATGTAGCATGTAACCTCAATCCTTCAAAATCCTTCACTTTAGCAAAGAAGATTTTGGAGGATTTGGGAGGATTTGGGACGGTTAGGGTTAATGACAGTTCTTATGATACAATGACATATATTTGTTAGGGTATTTAAGAAAGTATAGGGCCATCTTAAAGATGTAACGTTCGTTATATGGATGGTAATTTAGATTGTAGATTGATAGGAAAATGATTATAGAATAAAAGTATTATTTTACATCCCTTATTCCTTAGAGATGCATCACCTGTTTTTGTTGTTGTTTTTTTTGGGTTTTTTTGTGGAAGAAAAGGAAACAATGCTACAAAATGACATTTCTCAAAATAATCGTTAGAAGTATATGGTTTACAGTAAATATGTACCGAAATTAATTCATGGTGGGTGCCATCATAAACTAATTTTGGCACTGTATTACAGTAAAAATCTTTGTGAAATATCTCATGATAAAGCAATTGTTCTCCTTTTTAAACGGATAATATAGTTGTTCCAATGAAAACATAAATTTCCGGAAATTGCCGGTAAAACACGGGCGTTAACTCTCTCAGGAGCTGTCACAAACAAATATCTACATGTAAGTAATAGTATGTGTATTTAAGAAATGAGAATTAGTGTGAATAAGGAATAGACCTCATGCATAATGACGTCACAAACTTAAGAGCGCCCTCTTTCAGAGTCAAACGAAGGCCACTCATTAGTTCATGTATGAGCGCTGCGCGTACGTGTGCTGCGTCTTGGCTTGTGAATTACGCCAGATACCATGTTTCATGGAGATTCAACTTTGACCTTGGTAAGTAGCTAGCAAACAAGTATCGAAGCGTGACGTCACGTCTTTGGCACAACGTACCCAATGAATTCCCTGTCTATTCTTGATAGGATAATGAGAGGGAGCAGTCCATAAGTGACCGTATTAATTTGTTTGCCTCTGAACGGGGGCGCACTTCATTTTGTATAGCCAATA
This sequence comes from Zoroaster sp. YZ-2022, assembly GCA_029582265.1. Taxonomy (NCBI): domain Eukaryota; kingdom Metazoa; phylum Echinodermata; class Asteroidea; order Forcipulatida; family Zoroasteridae; genus Zoroaster; species Zoroaster sp. YZ-2022. The sequence goes on from CM055817.1 coordinate 22,967,167, forward strand.
CAAAATATCGGTTTGTGTTAATGAGGATACACTCAGAATAGATGAGCGCATTATATAAAAAAGCTTGTATTCATGAGGAATATACCCACAGGGTGGAGGGGATATCGTGAAATTAATGTAATGGCTGTTTCACTTTGTTATGCACTTTACTTGTATTTACAAGTAAATTTGTGCGTATAAAGAGATACAAAGGAATTATAGACAGTAGTAAGATAGGAGGTTGACGCTGAAATTGGCTGTTGTGATTGTTTGATCTACATACTTTAGTGAAACATTAAAAGGATATTTTAGTTTTGGACAACACCAGATATATCTTAATAAATTAGGATTATTTAGTTTTCGTAAATACCTATTGTGTATTTGTTTTAAAGTATCGCTTTAAAGTATCATTTTAAAAGAAATATATTTTCTTCATTATTTCCTTTAAGAAATATTTCACAGAATGATTTCGAAGTTCTGGAGAAAGATACTTTTAAAGAACTGGTTCAATTGAAGGGAATGTGAGTATAAGATTTGATTGATTGATTGATTGGACTCAAACCCGCAACCTCTCGAATACTGTACGAGTGCTCTACCAACTGAGCTAACCAGCCCCAATGTTGGTGGGCGGTCCACTTATGCCAATTGTCTATGGGGAAAGGTCAGACGACAAACCATATCTGTCGAGTAGCCAGGGATCAAGCCCCGGTTAAGATGCAAACAACCTGGGTAACGGCGGTAGTGGGGATCACACGACGGGACACAGACCTTTTACGTGGGTGTACACAAAGTGGATTTATAGGGAGAAACTGACCTGAAATATTATATATATACGTGAAGCGAGCAAAGAAAAACTGGCTGACGCTGGACTCGAACCCGCGACCTCTCGAATACCGTACGAGTGCTCTACCAACTGAGCTAACCAGCCCCTATGTTGGTGGGAGGTCCACTTATGCCAATTGTCTGTTGGGGTTACCTGATCGAACTATACTTCTTTTCAATTTGATATAATATTATGTCCATTGTTTCACAGTGTTATCCAAGATGTTCCCATAGTAACGATCAACGAAGCGGCATTTGACGGGCTGACCGAACTGCAAACAATGTAAGACATTAATAACATAATGTAAGAGCAATACTAAATGCGTATTATGTGTTTCTCAATACTTATTCATTAATGCACAAAAGACCAGATTGGACCCAACTTTATCACGGGGGTGTACGGTTGTCTATACGTTATAGGAATAACCGACCAGCAAATATGCGCGTCGACCGCCAAATGTTATAAGGGCGTGCGACGCGGGATTGAACCAATCAAAGTGTAGAAGTTTGTATTCGCGTCACGTGGACTTGCGGGCAAAGGTGTGATTTCATCTGTGCTCATAATGTGCATTAAATGTCACTTTCTTAATGGCTCTTTTTCAAAATAAAAAATTGAATGCTGCAATTTTGAAAACGAAATCGAGATTCACGATTAGGATTACAAATTCAACGCTTGTTCTTTTGTCATTTTCCAGGGTGCTGATTCGAGGAAGATACGCAAAGGAAGATCCGATTACTATTCACGCTAAAGCTCTCCTGAACTTGAGAAAACTCGAGACACTGTAAGAGTTATCCTAGTTTTCTTGTTCAAACCAAAATGTACTCATTTCTGATTTTTTTTTCTCCTGAAGACGATCAGAGTATACTGAGAGTAACGTCGAGTTAACCAAAGGTTTGTCTCAGAATCCTCACTACTATACGGTACTGAGGACGATCAGAGCAGTACTGATCGAAACGTCGAGTTGTAACCTCCAGTTCTTTTCAGAACTAATTACTACTCAATAGAGAATTTCACATGGTGTCACCGCAATTAGTCATACTTATCCTCTTCACAAAGCTACAAGTTTTAATAAACAGAAATTATTTCAATACATTGTGTCACCACGAATCTGACTATATTCCCGCCATGCATAACCTTTAGTCTTGTTTTATATTAAACTAACTACAAAATAATACACACAACTTGTTGCTGATTTACCTGTTAAGGCAATGGCTGATTTTATCCGCTTCGTGCACTTTGTAGCCCTCTAGTGGTGAATGCCTCTGGCTGCGAGTTTGGTTTGTTTTGCGGTGCAGACCGTTTGCATGCAGACGTATGAAAGTGTTAGTGATATCACCACAGTAATAGTCGCTTGAATGATTAAATTAAGTCTGTAAATACTCACCAGAAAGTATCATTGCTGCATTTCACATACAGGGGCGTAGCGAAGGCATTTTGCCGACAGACATCTCGACACCAAACTAATACGAAAAGACAAATTTACTTTGTTTTCCCCCCAAAATGGACAATCTCTAAAGTCGCTCGCTGCGGCCCTGTTCCCATGTTTTGAAATAATTGCTGGACCTACCGTTGACTAAAGGCCTTTTCACACTATGTACCTCTTACACGTGTAGAAGTGTACACGGTTCCACTCCGTGTTGACTCTGAAGAATTTCAACACGGTTCAATTCCGGTATGATTTCACACTATCCGTTTTGGGGTTACACGTGTAACTATCCGACACGGATCCGACACGTGTAATTGCTCGATCATTTCACACTACGCTCGAGTCTACACTGGTCACAGCAGAAAGTCCCACACTGCATTGCGACACTGCGTTGCGAGCAAAGGTCATTAGTTTGTTTGTTGTTTCATAACTACAATAATGCACACGGATCGAAAATCAACCCAGTGACTTTTCACACTACGCTTTCGCGGCGCTTTCAACACGTGTCGGCGGTCTCAACACGGATCGAAAGCTCTCAACCCACCTCATGAGCAGGGTTAGTTTCGACACGGATCGAGCATCTTACACGGATCGGCGCCGTGTTACATTTTACAGTGTGAAAAGGTCAGTCAAGATTACACGTGTCGGACCCGTGTCCAACCCGGAGATTTTCTGTAGTGTGAAAAGGCCTTATGATGTTGTCTACCCGAAGAAGGGTATATATTCCTCCATTGTGTTTAAAACATTTACGGTGGAAAACTAATCCGTGGTGACCGTTAGGCCTACGCATGAATGGAGCAATCATGCAAGCTCCTATACCAGTGCCTGACTGTAGTCGTTCTTCCGTAGATAGCGCCCTTTTTAGTCCATTGACAGAGTCTGTACAAAGCATTATGGCAATGGTTCGAAGCCCTAGAAAATGTAGAGATTCAAAAATAAATGTTTACTTACTGTTCTGAAACGCTTCAATAAGAGAAAACTTTATCATGTGCCTAGATGTCTTCATTCCTTTATATATTAAGAAATGCCAGTGTGTTAATTTGATTAGAAATGTCTGTTCGTCTGTTATGATGTATTAAGTGATATTGGGTGGATGCATAATTATAAAATCATGTGGATGTGGAGTGATAGAAAACAGCCACAGTTTTCTAGGTTATTTACCGCCAAAGTATAATGTTTGTCTGCCGTCTCATTATTAGCACTGATGTTGAAAAAAATAATAATAATTGACACATGGTATTAATCTCTGAAATGTTTCAAAGTTAATGAAATGTATTTCACGTTCATTTGTAGGTATGTGGATGACTATCGTCTTTGCTGTGAATTCACAGAGCTGGAGTCATTTGACCCTGGACGATGTTTCACCACCGAACAAGAATCACCTCTCTTCAACTGTGGAAGTCTTATGCAGAACACCTTTCTACGTGTGTCTATGTGGATTCTTGGACTGAGCGCTCTTATCGGTAACTTTGCAATAGTTTTGTGGCGGTTCCGGACCTCTGTTACTCAAAATCTCGGTCAGGGCACAAAGTATGTCCAGAATTTTCTTGTGCTGAATTTGGCTATCTCTGACTTTCTGATGGGTATATACATGGTTACACTTGCCGCAGCAGATGTGTATTTTGGGGAGTTGTACTACACTGTCGCTACGTCTTGGAGATTAGGTAGTGTCTGTAAGTTTGCTGGTATTGTCTCTGTACTATCGAGTGAGGCCAGTGTGTTTTTTATTACACTGATAAGTCTAGACCGTTACTTCTGTGTGGTCTACCCGCACAAATTTGTCCATCTGGAAAGGAAAACTGCACGTATTGCCGTTGTAATCATCTGGTTTGTGGCGTTTATACTGAGTAGTCTACCTACAATCCTGACGGATGCTGACTCTGATATTTACGGTCTGTCAGATGTTTGTATCGGCCTACCACTCATCACTAAACCAGCCAGCTACACGCTTCAACAGGGAAACATTGGTAATCCTCTTGGCAGCCAAAGTTTCAGTATCCCGATACCGAGTGAACACAAGCCAGCCTGGACCTACTCCATTATCCTGTTCCTTGGGGTGAATCTGCTATGTTTCCTCACAGTCACCTTATGCTACACTGTCATCTTCTTTAAATTCAGGGCATCCTATCAGAAAATAAAAGGGTCAAGGGCCAATGTCACCGGAAAGGAAGAGATGAATATGGCGCTGAGAATGGCAGTTATTGTAGGGACTGATCTCTGTTGCTGGATGCCGGTTATTCTGATGGGTATTCTTTCCCAGACAGGTGCTGTAACCATCCAGCCTCAAATGTACGCATGGACCGTGGTTTTTATCCTCCCCATTAACTCTTCTCTCAATCCGTATCTATACACGATCTTTAGTATCATTTCAGATCGTCGCTCATCAGGTCATAGTAGATCTAAAAATTGCTTGACGGGGGTATGTCTCAAAAGAAGAAAGGAGAAATCAGATGTCAGCTCTTGCACTTGTGAAACCGTTTGCCAAACGAGTGAAACACACTTGTAAAATAAGTAGCCAAATAATTTATACAAATCTCAGACAGATTATTTGCGACAGTTGAACAAATATACAACTGTTCGTCTGGTTATCGTTCGTCTGATATCTGGGCCGTAGCTGGGGAGGGTGTTCCATCCATATGTATTTATTTAGTTATTGCTGCACCCTTCAAACTACAGTATGTTGCTGAGTGTGGTAATTACTATTAAATCAGCAATTGATACACACTGGATTATTCTTGTTTGAGTACTTTATTTATATATTATTCTGTCTCAAATACTGACTTGATAACGGCGATGAAATGACTTATGTGAGCACTAGAGTGGCGATAATTTCTGTCAATCTGACGTGTACCTGTATGGCGCACCTGTGTGACTTAAGGCTGGTCCATACTTGACGCGAAAGCGAATGCGAAGTGAAATTCGTGACGTCGACAATGGTTCACGGCAAATTATTCGCAGCGAAGGGTCGCGAAAGTTGAACACAGTTCAACTTGCGCGAATCATTCGCCGCGAATTTGGGAGCGAAAAATTCGCTTCGCATTCGCTTTCGCGTGAAGTATGAACCGGCCTTTACAGTAAACGCGTGGTGTATGACGAATGGTGATAATGACGACGATGGTGATGACGACGACGATGGTGATGACGACGACGACGATGGTGATGACGACGACGATGGTGATAATAATAATAATAATGTGTGGATTTATATAGCGCACGTATCCACCAACTAAGTGGTGCTCAAGGCGCATTATATTATTATCCCTGCTCATAAGGCTCATAAATCATTCCTGAAACCATCTCAGCTCCCTGGGGAGTATACAGCTCAATTGCTGCCATTTCTAGCGCATATAGAGCAAACCAACTCTGCCTTCACAGGTACCCATTTAACCCCTGGGTGGAGAGAAGCAATTATGATTAAGTGTCTTGCTCAAGGACACAAGTGTCACGGCCGTAATTCGAACCCACATTCTGTTGCTAACACCAGAACTTGAATCCGGTAAGCTAGACCGCTCGGCCACGACATGGTTCAACTAGAAACAAAGAGAATAAAAGTCTCCTGAGGACGATCAGAGCATACTGATCGAAACGTCGAGTTGTATCTCCAGTTCTTTTCAGAACTAATTACTACTCAATTGAGCATTTCACATGGTGTCACCGCAATTACTCTTACTTACTAGAATAAAGTCACTAAATAACACATTACAATAAGTAAACGGACATCTCTCATACAAACACCAGCGTTGAAATACGCACTGCATTACACACAGACAAGTATAGACCAAATGCATATACCCTCTATTTTATGAAACCCATGCTCCCAAAAGAAACAGGTACTGGACATATTAACTGTACCCCATGCAAATTTAGTTTGTCTACTTGCTGTAGAAACCCAATATTTCTGCTTTTGGAAAATTTGTACATAATTATGTACCCGTCGAATTCAAAACGACAACTTTTGGACTTCAGCACACTGACCGCATCATGCACGAACATTAACAATACACGTGTTCGCGGTGCGGTAAGACGCTCCCTACATGGCCTCTAGTGGGCGGTCTATTTGCGGTTCACTCATGTAGTTCATTCATAAAGTAACTGCACAGTTAGTTGCTGTCGACCCTAATGAATATTCAAACAAAGTTTGAATGAAATTTACATAATTTTACTGTATGTACCTATGTAATATTCACAGACCACCGAAGTTGATCGACTGCTTTCTAATGACACAGTTGTGCGCCGCGTGCACTGAATCTTCACGGTACTGCATGCTGATTGGCTAATCGACGCGAGGAGGTCACCGGTTCACCGCGTGATCATGCAATGAATATTCATTACTTCCCAAACCACTGCGTGCTGTAATTAGCTTATGTAAATGAGTGATGATGTCATATAGCTCATTAAAGTTTGTCACTGAGCCCGTGCTTACTTATTGTAATGATATAAGAAATACATTATTATAACTCTAAAAAAAAAAAGCTTTATAAATTGTCAAGGAAGTTCTACGTAGGTTAGAAACTTACTTTGCTGAGCTGACAAACGTTTTAGACGAAAACATTTACGGAATTTGTCGAACGAAACTACATGAAGATCCTGTCAACGATGTACGAAAATAAAGCTTACGGGAAAAAGCGCCCTCATGAGTTAACAAAAATGACACGAGTCACTAGGCCTACTCGCCTAAGAAAAAAAAAAGCAGAAGGGACATTCTGGCCGTTACAAATACATTTATATACCGAGGGTATGTACCCAAACAGTTCAAAACTGATTTCCATTGGGGCTCTATATCGTCACAGTTTTCACGAAGGGACAATTCACATTACACAGTACTAAATACAAGTTACACTCACTGGCCAAAAGTATTGCAACATGCTTAAAATTAGCACTTTACAGTAACAGGTGAGATGATCATTTAATCCGATTTCATCGATCGTGTATTACATAATTTCCGAGCAAGAACAGTAAAAAAGAACACTGACTTCAAAACACAGGCACTTTCAAGAAGTCTTATGTAGTGTAAATAAAATAAAATAAATTATTGTAACACAGTTCTCCAAACTGAACTTTGGTGATGTTGCAATACTTATGGCCAGTGAGTGTATACTATACCATAGAGGAGGGATCCTTTCTCTATGACTATATAGGCCTACTAAGTTTTCACAACTTGATGTTGCCAGAGATGTCACTTTTATCATCTGTACAAGAATGGTTTGCCTAGCCGTTTTCTCAACAAAACCACAAACGTGTAAGTAAAATTGGAATTACTTGCGTAATACAAAGTTTGAAAAAATGTAATTCATTGTGCTTCTCATTCACACCATGCAATTTCTATGTGAGCAGCGATCCATTTTTAAGTTAAACTTGGAATGTCACAAATAATATCACAAAGTTTTAAGTTTGTCACTTTTCTTTTAGTAGTTCTAGTTGCATCCTTAGCGCAGAATATTGTAAAATTCTGTGGACTGTGTGGAAGTACACAGAACGATTATTTACGGCGTCATTATTAATACAATTGTCCCTTCGAGAATACGCTAGAAACGGGTAATTTTTGCTCAAAATTGCCCCATCGTGAAAACGGAGAGGCAGCACTAGACGAACCAGACAGACCTAATAGCTCAAAATTGTAGATTTCAATGAAGTAATTCAGAATGTCGAAAAACTGTGTCCCTCCGTGAAAAAGGTGACGATATATAATTATACATAACAGCAAAAGAAACGTCACCCCTAAAAATATTTATTATTTTCATTTTATAATTAATATAATTTGTTTAATGAAGAATATTATGAGTATGGAGTGTAACACGAACACAATGTGGCAAATTTGGTTGACCTGGCAGCCAATCATCCCACAACATTGTATATTTATTATGTTTAATAATATAATTACTTAACCGTAATTTAGGGGGTGACGTTAATTCTTTTGCTGTTATGTATACATACAACTCAAACACATGCAAACATAGTCCTACATGAACAAAATACTTAAGATTTCCGTGATATTACTTAGTGTTCAAAGTTCAAGGTTCATCGGCCTATATTCTCAAAGTATCAAACATTTTCAGTAAGGTACTGCAGTACATGTAGGCCTATAGACAAAGTATATGGCTGACACAGCAGAGGGATGCATTGAGAAGCAGAGCTTGTAAACATGGAGTGCCATGGTCGAGCGGTTTAATGCATCGGATTTGTGTTCTGATGGTTGAGTTCGAATCCCAACCGCGACCATGGTGCTTGTGTCAGTAGTATTAATGGAGCATCTCACATCTCAAAAATGATGCCGAGCTACGCATCGCTTCTCACTAGTAACTGCGCATCAAAATGGTGCACAGCTACGCATCGCTACGCACTAGTAACTGCGCATCAAAAATTATGCGCAGATGCGGACCGAGCCACGCAGTGGTGAGTTGTTCGCCTCACGGCAGTGTATGGAGTCACGAAGTGACGATAATGTGAAGAACATGATGCAAGTTGCATCATGTTGAGCGGCGTATGCCAAGACGCAGGATGCGTCTTGAACAAACCACTTTGTGGTGAGTGGGATCTCTGTCACGATAGTGGAACTGGAGAAAAACCGTTATTGTTTGATCCAGTTGTGAGGTGCTGGAATGATTGTAAATCATGGAGCGCCGAAGACACTTCACGCAGCACAAACGAGACGTTGACGTCTCGTTTGTATTTTCACGAAGTGAAAACAAAGCGGCGGGTTCCTCGACGTCTGTCAAGACGTCGAGGAAGGAGAAAAGGGCGGGTATGCAGTGGGTTATTGTATTTATGAATTTATTTATTTATTTTCCCGCGTCTATTTTTCCCGCAATCTCGGTGTGGGTCTGATCGTCCATTATTATTGACTAGGCATAAATTGTTGTCGCAGCGGGCTATACAAACTCCGTTTCGGCTCGATGGTTCGACACAGCGGGCTATATACAAAGGCTATGGTTCACTGACTCAATCCCAATCTCCCGTCCGAGACGGCGAGTCCTAACACGACCGTGACGTCACCCTTTGTTCTCGTTATCGAACACGTCCGGACAAGTTACCCTTGTTTACTGCGTTCTGATTGGATGAACATCGAAGCATAATTCTCTCCGATTGGTCGGTTAAATTGCGTGACACCGTAACTCGCTTTTCCCGCACTCTCCCGTGTCCGTTGTTTATTTCTTAGCGTACCGATGTCCTTAGGTTAGGGACTCTATCTATATATATATTTAAAAGTTAATAAATATAAACGTATAAGAACTTTAGAGACAAAGAACAAAAATATAACTACATATACAAACGTTTACTGGTGTTCAGTGTGGGAAACGTTATTAAGTAAACAGTATATCATTTACATTCCAGATAATAAAGTTAGTCACTAAAATTTTGAAAAACTTTATAAAGTAAACGGTATTACATTTACATACCGGATAATAATAATGATAGAAACAAAAAATTTACGTGATACCATACTTTAACCAAAATTCAATATTTACAGCGCGGTCATCATAAGCGACCAAAGAAACCCGAAACCCTTACTACCGCTTTATTGTTGCAACAGCGACTTAGAAATCTGTCGAGTAGCAAAAGATAAATCGTACACCTTTGTGTGAACCTGAAGAAAGTGGTTCTGAATAAACTCATTCACAGCAATATCATTGTCACGTTTATCGGTTGAGAAAAGTCCAACAATCGATTTCATGTCCATATTTCGACAACGGTGTAATAAGAAAAACAGTGAATATTGGCCACACACTGCCGATAGAGGGCCCTGTAAATTAATACGATTATGTACAGTCTGACGGGTGTTTTTCTTCAGAAAAGTGTTAATAGATGTTAGGCTTGGGGGTTGTCCGTAAGAATCAAAATATTCTCCCACGCCGCCTCTGGTGATGTAAACGCCTACCCAGTGCTGTCCAGGTTTGGTAGAGGGGTCTGTGTTGATCACAATTCGTCCTTGATGGGGTGTGTATAAGTTTTCGATTCAAAGACCTTTTGTCGCAGCGGACTATACAAACTACGTTTAATTCGGCTCGATGGTTCGACCCCTCCATCCATTACTTATTTTAAAGTTAATTAAGGTCGTCCTTGATGCGGTGTGTATAAGTTTTTCGATTCAAAGACCTTTTGTCGCAACGGACTATACAAACTCCGTTTAGGCTCGATGGTTCGACCCCTACATCCATTACTTATTTTAAATTTAATTAAGGTCGTCCTTGATGCGGTGTGTATAAGTTTTTCTATTCAAAGACCTTTTGTCACAACGGACTATACAAACTCCGTTTAGGCTCGATGGTTTGACCCCGCCGTCCATTACTTATTTTAGTTTATCTAGTTTGATATTTCTATAGTAGTTACATATATTGATTCCTACGCCGGTTGCCAACATGTCTACCATTTTTCTCCAAGATTTTTACAACACCGTAGATAATCAGGGCAGTGTTTTACACCTCGAACGTATACGGCGTAGGATAAATAATGATCCCGAAAATCGAGGGTGGAACAGTATCCCTCCAAACTCGACACACATTTTGATAATTTCTATGTCAGAAGCCTTAAAATATGCTATTCTGAAAAATCATTACGCATAATATGTCAAATTCCTCACCTCACCAATACAAAATTTGTATGAGGTAGACATGACCAAAAAATCGATAAGTTTAAATTTACCCATCCACATTGGTTTCTTCGTCTACCAATACGCAAAACTGCGTATGCTTGAGTTTTACTTTGACTTCCTGTTAAAGTTTGTTGATCCATGCGATTTTCAGATGTGTGAGATGGACACCGATTCGGCCTACCTACCTCGTCATATCGGGTGACAGTCTCGATGATGTCATTAAACCGGATGTGAAAAACCAATACAATCGGGAAAAGCCCGAGTGGTTTCCACGTCGGACCACTCCCGAACAGTACAATTTTGATAAGAGGATTCCGGGGCTGTTTAAAGTAGAATGGGAGGGTGAGGGTATAATTTCACTGTGTAGCAAGACATATTTTTGTTTCGGGTCTAGTGAAAAGTTCAGTTGTAAGGGTCTCAACAGGCGAACCAATGAACTCACTAAGGAGAAGTATATGAGCGTGTTAAATACCAGAACGTCGGACGGGGGTGTTAACAAGGGTTTTATCATGAAACACGGTGTAATGTTTACGTACGAACAGAGGAAGACGGCATTGTCCTATTTCTATCCCAAGCGAAAAGTCGCCGATGATGGGGTTTCAACAACGTTTTTAAATATTATAAGGAAATACACCCTCCCTAAGATGTATTGATTCCAATAAGTCTTAAATACACATGTAATATTGTAGTATTGTATTATCGAATTTGATGTAATGAATAATTTTTATGGAACTGTTGTATATTTTGATTTCAAACATTTTCGGTAACTAATTATTATTATCATTATACTTTGATTTCAACTGAATAAGAATAAAGGTCAAATAATAAGGAAATAAGAATAAATAATCCGACTCTGAGTACTGTATCCTTCCTAAAATAACACAATTAAACTCAATAGATATAGTTAAGGGTTTATAATAAATATGGGGTTATAAAAGGATGTTTGGGTCATTGAACTATATAACGAAGTGGTTGGTTTAGACGGGAAGGCGTGGGGCGCTTTTTACGCGGAGTGCGTTTGATTTTAAAAGGGTGTTTGGGTCATTGAACCATATAACGAAGTGGTTAGCTTAGACTGGCGGGTGGGGGCGCTGTTCACGCAGAGTGTGTTTGATTATAAAAGGGTGTTGTACCGAATGATGACTTTCATTCTATACGATGAGTTCAATACTTAAACATCCATTCACCTGTGTCATCGCAGGTCCTACTGGGTCAGGAAAAACACAGTTTGTGACGCAGTTATTAAACCCAACGGATGGTGGTGTTATTCACCATCTCCCGAAAATATCTTGTGGTGTTTTGGCGCTTATCAGGATGCTTATGATCGGTTATCAAATGATGTTCCTAACATTCGTTTTGTGGAGGGTTTTCCCGAAGATCTTCTCTCCTCGTTGGATCGAACGAAGAGAAACCTGGTTGTGATTGACGACTTACTGTCGGAATCGGGTAATAATACAAAGATTACAGAACTTTTTACAAAGGGTAGTCATCACAGCAATCTGTCGGTTATACTCATACTACAAAATCTATTTTATCGAGGTAAAGAAATGCGCACAATCAGTCTGAACGCTCATTACATGGTCCTCTTAAAAAAAAAACAGAGATGCATCCCAGATCACTCACTTGGCACGGCAGATGTATCCGAGTAAACCGAAATTTATGGTCGAGGCCTATCGTGATGCAACGAATTTCGCCTATTCTCATCTATTTGTGGACTTAAAACCCGACACGGGTGAGCAAATGCGTCTCAGATCTAACATCTTCCAAGGTGAATATCATACGGTTTACGTTCCGAGGGTATAAATAACGTCACCCTTGTACTTGTGTTTCATTTGTAAAGATGTCTCGTCGCGTGCACAAGCACGCTCCCTCCCTGCACATATTAGCAAACGGTTCCAACAAACAACGCCAGGGTGTGATTGACGGAGCCAGCCAAGACCTCATAACCTGTCTTTGCGAGTGCGCCCTCAACATTTTGAACGGTAACGTTTCATTGAAACCTGTGGACAGACCTAAACTAAAAAGACACAAGCGACATCTGAGAACACTAACCGACAGAAGGACGAGCCTGCAGAAGAAGAAGAAAACTTTAAAACAAAAGGGGGGTTTTCTTGGTGCTTTGCTGACGGCGGTTTTGAGCGCTCTGGGTGGACTACTGTTCAAGTAAATGTCATGGAGCACGCAAAGAAAATGGTGCTCATACCACAAGAGACTCTTGCCAGAATGCAGGCGTCTAGACGGTTGGAGCAAACACCGATTACGCGCGTCGTCCATGGTTTGGACACCAACATGAGACAATTGATCAAAAGACCGGATCTGTCGGAAGGAGAAAAAATCAAGCTGTACCAACAGACTCTTCAGAGATATATCGCGCTGAATAAACAGAGGACGGCTCCCTTGACGATGACCTTAGACACAAAGGATTACCGAACGGATTTGGATGAACCGCCCGTGTTGAAAAGGGAACCAACTGTTGAACACACGAAACCGAGCGAGACAAAACCAGCCCTCAAAGTGGAGCTGAAGGAGAATATAGGTGACGACGCTGTGAACTACGAAGAATTACCCCATTTGTTTGCGACCGCATGTCATCTTCCGACCAAGAAAAGTAAGAAGAAGAAACTATCATCTTCGGGTAGAAAACAAAAGTGGACTACATTATAAGTCAAACACCAGCCTCAAGTCCTTCATTACAAGTTGGACGGTCACCATGGAGTGTTGTCCTCCCAAACCAGAGTGTAAAGCACGATATGTATTGAAAAAACTCCGCTGCTTGTGGGTCTGTTGCAACAGTACGCTCGTCATTGAATATTATAATTTCATCGATGGAGAAATATCTGAAGAAAGTGTATTACGACACCAACCATCCCTCTGGTTTCGGTGGTGTGGATGCTGTCTACCGCGTAGTTCAAAAAGACGGAGTGAAAATCAACAGGAAACAGATTAATAGTTGGTTGCGTCAACAACCTACCTATACATTACATAAGCCCATCCGTAGACGTTTCAAAAGAAACCGAGTCATAGTGGGTGGAATTGACCAGCAGTGGCAAGCGGATCTGGTAGACGTGGCCTCGCTTTCTCTCGATACAATGACGGTCAAAGATTCTTACTGACGTGTATTGACATTTTCTCCAAGTACGCCTGGGTCATCCCCCTCCAGGATAAAACGGGTCAGTCGTTAATCAAGGCCTTTGCACGAATTTTAAAGGATGGTCGTAAACCACACCTGCTCCAGACGGATAAAGGTACGGAGTTTATAAACCAAAAGTTTCAGAGTTTCTTGAAAAAGAATAAAATTCAATTCTTTACCACCCACAATGAAACAAAGGCCAGCGTGGTAGAAAGGTTTAACAGAACTCTAAAGACAAAAATGTGGAAATATTTCACGGCTCAAAACACCTATGTCTACGCAACAATTTTACCGAAGCTGGTGTCCGCGTACAATCACTCGTTTCACAGGAGTATAAAGAGAACACCGGCGTCTGTCAGCCCAAAAAACTCCGAGGTTGTTTGGCGAGCGCTGTATGGTACCCCCCACGGCGAACACCCGACTGTCCCCACCTTCAAGTTTAACGTGGGAGACACGGTTCGCATAAGTATGACGACAAGAACATTTACCAAGGGTTATCTTCCCAACTGGACCACCGAACCTTTCACCGTCAGCGATAGAATTCCAAGGGAACCCCCAGGTTGAAAGATTACGACGGTGAAGAATTAAAGGGTACATTTTACGAACAAGAAATACAGAGAGTCGTCAAGAAGGATGCATGAACTGTACGAAGTAGAGAGCACCGGTGCTGAAAACTAGAAAGCGACTTGGTAAAAAGGAACACGTCGCTTTGTTTTCACTTCGTGAAAAAGTACAAACGAGACGTCAACGTCTCGTTTGTGCTGCGTGAAGTGACTTCGGCGCTCCATGATTTACAATCATTCCCGCACCTCACAACTGGATCAAACAATAACGGTTTTTCTCCAGTTACACTATCGTGACAGAGATCCCACTCACCACTACGTGGTTCGTTCAAGACGCATCCTCCGTCTTGGCATACGCCGCTCAACATGATGCAACTTGCATCATGTTCTTCACATTATCGCCACTTCGTGACTCCATATACACTGCCGTGAGGTGAACAACTCACCACTGCGTGGCTCGGTCCGCATCTGCGCATCATTTTTGATGCCCAGTTACTAGTGCGTAGCGATGCGTAGCGATGCGTAGCTGCGCATCATTTTGATGCGCAGTTACTAGTACGTAGCGATGCGTAGCTCGGCATCATTTTTGAGGTGTGAGATGCTCCATTAATACTACTTGTGTCCTTGAGCAAGACACTTTACCATAGGCCTAATTGCTTCTCATAATTACCCAGGAGTAAATGGGGACCTGTGAGGGCACTATATAAGTTATGCGCTATATGAGTTATTATTATTATTATTATTATTATTATTATTATTATTATTATTATTATTATTATTATTATTATTATTATTATTATTATTATTATTATTATTATTATTATTATTATTATTATTATTATTATTATTATTATTATTATTATTATTATTATTATTATTATTATTATTATTATTTCGCGTTAGCACAGCATGAAAAGAAAGATCTTGTTTTCCTTTCTGCCGGTTACACCTCGAGTCAAGCTACGTCCCGTAGCCTTAGATCTCGAGTGTCTTTCGCAGAATCCTTGCTGTCCCTAAGACTAGAGTGCCGCCTTCTGTAGTAATTCTACTCTAACAGATGTTCCTATCTCCTTGAGATGTTTCTCCAACGCCTTCGGGATTGTACCCAGTGCTCCCACTACCACAGGAATAACCTTGACCTTGACTTGCCACAGCTTGCGGAGTTCTCTCGCTAGATCCTGGTATTTCTGTACCTTCTCCTTCTCCTTCGAAGCTACTCTACTATCACCCGGCACAGCTATATCAATAAGATGACACATCTTCTCATGCTTATCCAAAACAACAACATCCGGCCGTCTATGTTCTATAACATGATCTGTCTGGATGTTGAAGTCCCAGAGAATCTTGACATGATCGATCCGTTTCTTCAACCTTTTCCGGCACATGGTCGTACCACTTCGATTGCACCTTGACACCGTACTTCTTACACAGATCCCAATGGATCACCGTTTGGCCAACTTGTCGTGTCTGCCTTTGTACTCTGTCTGAGCATGCACTCTGCATTCGCTGACAATGTGAAATACAGTCTCCTCCGCCGCATTGCACATTCTGCACATAGAAGAGACATCTGACTTCTCGATCCTTGCCTTCATCACATTCGTCGGCAGAGTCTGGTCTTGCGCTGCAGTAATCAGACCCGCGGTTTCTTTCTTTAGTTCTCCTCTCCTCAACCATTCCCAAGTCTTACTACTTGCCACTTCTTCAGTGCATCTCAGGAATCGGCCGTGAAGTGGTTTTTCCTGCCAATCTCGTGTTCTTTCTTCTCTTCTTTAATTCTTATACTCCTTTGGACCTAATTCGTCTGCCTTCATGTATTTCTGTGCAACCTTCAACAACTTTTCCCGAGTACTATACGAACATGACACTGCAAGCTCCTTCTCTCGATATGTTAACGCTGTCTGATACACTAAGTAATCCTCTTCCTCCCTCTGACCTCGGTAGATAAAGTCTGCTGACATTCGACCGAGGATGTAACATACCGTACATCGTCATCACTTTCCTCGTTTTCCTGTCAGCAACATCTAGATCTGCCTTAGTCCACTCAACAATTCCTGCACTGTATCTCATCAGCGACACAGCCCAAGTGTTGATCGCCTTTATCATATTCCCTCCATTCAGCTTGGACTTCAAACACTTCTTCACTCGTCTTATATACTCTTTATTAAGCCTCTCGTTTGATTCCTCGTGCAGTACGTGATCTGCTTCAAGCACTCCAAGATACTTATAACTTTCTTCTTCACCCAACGCTCTCAATTGTGTGCCATCTGGGAAAGTAATTCCATCAGAATGTACCCTTTTACCCCTCTTCATGGTCATCGCAGCACATTTCTCCAGACCAAACTTCATGCCGATGTCATTATTATTATTATTATTATTATTATTATTATTATTATTATTATTATTATTATTATTATTATTATTATTATTATTATTATTATTATTATTATTATTATTGGTTAAGACAAACACATATGTAGATTTGTAAAAATGGTTTGAGCAAAATCATTAAATCCGCCATTAGCTTGTGAGTTTAACGATGGTCATACAATAAAAAGACTGGTGTCTATAAATGGATTAGGAAGGATCTGTTTTCAGAGTAGCCTATTATACAATTTTTCTTGTTCGGAAGTAGTGCCCTTGTAAATGAAACAAGAATTGTAATAATTAATGACCTCTTAGTTATGTGATCGGAAACTGAAATTTATTTACGAGACTTGTGATAAACTAGACATGCTATTATAGAGACAGATATAGGAAGTTGTGACATGACAACACCGTTGTTAGTCATAAACCGTTATTGACAAAATGCCACAATCACATTCTAATAAACTTCACAGAAAATGAATATTGACTGAGTGAATGTTTGACTTTCTAAGTTAAAATTCCGCATAATAATTAATACAAAATATTGAATGCTTGCTTAGCTATTTTCTTGACACTGCGTTCAGCGGCGGCGCTACGGGGGTCAAGGGGAACAAATGCCCCCCCCCCCCGGTTACTTTCTTTTCCCCCAATTTGCCCCCCCCCGCCCCCATTTTCCCCCCGATGTTAAGTCAATGCTTTTTCAGCAGTACAAAATTACATTAAAGATTAATGTTTTACCCCCTTAAATTTAAGCTTGCCCCACCCCCCAACTTTACCCCCATTTTAACAGGTCTGGGGCCGCCGCTGACTGCGTTACAAGCTAAAACTTTCAAATGGTTGGTCTCAAATGCATTGATTCAGAGCATAATTTTCCTAAACTCAATTTGAAAATTATTTCTCGGGAAGACTGAGTAAAGGTTAGTTATACATAACAATTCGATCAACTGGTTATGAACTATTCCATACATTACCAGTACTATCCAATTACAGTCCAAATTGGAAGATAATAAGTATACATCTACATGTACACGTGCCTGGTTATCAGTGATAACCCTCACATTAACAGACTATCATTCCCGGCCCAGTTCTATTCATTAGCGTCAATAATTCCAGTCATTGATGCCATTATAATAATTTTAGGTCCGTATAATATGCAGTCTTGAAAACCTCGTCCAAAGGGCATGAGCGAGCAATTTCTGTGTACATAGGTAAGTTGTAGCTTTGCATGGTGAAGAGGATAATTAAAGTGAGATTAATTGATTCTCTAGTTAAGCTACTAATTTTCTAGTTAAGCTACTTAAATGTAGAGAGTCCTCCAGTTCTTTTCAGAACTAATTACTACTCAACTGAGATTCCACATGGTGTCACCACAATTAGTCTTACTTACTTACATGTAGTTCAGAAAAGAACTGGAGGTGACAACTCGATCTTTCGATCAGTGTGCTCTGATCGTCTGATCGCAAACCTCGAGTTGTATAACCTAGTCTGGTTCTTTTCAGAACTTAGTTATATAGCTACTCAATTGAGAATTTCAAATGGTGTCACCGCAAACAGTCTAGTTTACTTTACTTAATATAATTTTGGGCTATGAAGTAAATAAAGAGTTTTAAAAAGATACATTGCACAAAACACTCTTTGAGACTCACACGGGTGCCGCCAAGCAAAAAAAACAACACCCCCCCCCCCCAAAAAAAAAAAAACAACAAACAAACACCCCAACAAAACAAAAACGTGAATTCCTCCATGATTCCACAAAACTTCCCCAGGCTTATGTACATAATAGAAAAGTACATGTACAATGTACATGTATGTACATTCACTAAGAGTAAGATGTATTCGCCTTACCATTATGGGGGGAGGGGGGAGAACCGACCGATCAGTACGAAAACACGTGAACAAATTGTCTAGACCCCAGACTTATTTTTATTTAGACCCATAGAAGGTGAAAGTGACCACCATACTAACATGCTCCATGATTGCATGCATTACATGTTATTAGTACACGTACACGTACACAACACGCAAACGAAACTAACAGTATTATAAGTAACTGGTCACGAATCGACGCGACGAAGGCCAGTTGTGACAATTAACACGTTTCACTAGATTCAACGTTTTATTTAAGTTCTTATCAGCTCAACAGCTTGCAAAAACACGTAACGAAACTCTTTCCAGGTCTCTGAGATGGCAGGGGGCAGGTTCTCCTTCATGAAATGTGTGTTTATTTGGTGTACGTTCATTTTTGCCGGGTCGATTTATGCAGAACGAGTTCCAGGAGTCGGTGCCACGTCAACGGGTCAGCGAAGTGTTTTCAACGGTCGAAGGGACCGACGCAGTGCTGATCAGAACAGTACAGCGTACCCCAGACAGGACTTTTTTCTCGATGAAATTGTGGCGAAATTCGGTGTAAATGGAAAGTTGAATCAGGAACAACTGACCAATTTGCTAGAACGGGTGAACGCAGAGGTTTGTTTTGTTTTAGCCGTTTTCTAGTCTAGGGCCAATACACTGGACTCCCGCCTTATCCATGCACGTACAAACAAGAGTAATGTTTTGTTCATCTTTTGATCTGCTAATTATTACAGTCTAAAACTTTGTGATTAGGTAAGCTTGCCCAAGCAGACACTTTTGGCATCAAGTTCCCTATTGTGAGATCGTTAATTTTAGTGAAATTTAAATATTATTATTTTTGTTTTTGAAATTTCAAAAATGTTTCCAAAATTTTATGAAACTCAGTGAGCTATTCCAGAATAATGGATTTATATGTCAAAAACATCTGCCTGGGCAAGGTTACCTAATCATGAAGTTTTAGCAGATCAAAAGTTTAAAAAGAAGAAAAATCGCTCCATTTTTGTACATGTGGGGTTCGGGTCACGGTTACAGATGGGAATCCAGTGTATTGGCGCGAGAATGGGGCTAGTTTTGTTGGAAAGTTTTATGTTTTGATTAATTGTTGTCGTGATTGTTGTTATAATAAACCCTAACTCCCTAGACCCATTTGCTTACAGTACACATATTGACATAACCTGAATCTTCCAAAATCCTTCAGTGGTAAAGCAAGCACATGACATGATGTATGAACACATGTGTTTCTAATCTGTGATACATGTACATGGCCAGGGACCCTCCCATGGAACGATTTCGTTCAAAAATTTTGCATAGCAAAACTGCGATGCAAAAACTGAATTTGCATAGCAAAATAATTTTGTTGTATAGCAATCTGTGAATTTTGTGTAGCAAATTTAAAAATGCTTATAATTACAGTATGTAGTGACTAGTGTGCATAGGTAAAGGTGTTGTTTTTTAAGGTTTTACTGTCATTTGGTTCATAATATGAATGTCCAAATTTTACCAGAAATAATAATTTTTAGTGTCCGGAAATTAGTGTAACCGTTATTTTGCCAATTTGCAATCATTCATGAAAGTTAGTCCTCCGTCCATTTTCTTTTTTTGTTTACATTATTATCAATCACTAAAACAGAGGCAATATCACGACAACACATTACCGACTGCGACATGTTCAGGTGCTTTTCAAAGTGAATTTCGCCAAGTGTAACATTACTTTGTGGTATGATCAAGCTTGATTTTGATTATTAAAAATTCGTCAGGAAAATGAGTGGTTGAAAGCGCGATCATATTGTGTGCCGAAATGATTCTAAATCTACTACATATCTACCACTACATATATAAATGAATGCTCATTTTGTTAATTTTCAAAAACTTTTATTATAAAACGAAGTTAGTAACGTTTCTAGAGTTTGTTGAACACGGCCGTAGTGATCATATGAAAGCGCACATGTGAACTGAACACGGTACTATTGTGTATAGGGGGTGGCTCAATTGCTCAATGTTCCAACCCCCAAACTCAGGAGAAGAAAAAATAAACACGATGGTTGTTGCGTGTTTTCCATTTCGGGAATTTCGCTCGTAGTTAATTCATCACCAGAAAAATAATGCATGCACGTAGAATTTTAGGCATTGCGGGAAAAAAACCTTTACGGATTGCTGGAAAATAAAGTTGTGTTTACTGTTGCATCAACACCGTCACGTCAGCGTAAAGTCATCGTTGAACACGTACGTCGCACGGACTTAACCCCGGCGTGGTCTGGCCACACGGAAACAAACCCAGTCGTGACGGATAGCTCGATATTTTTTGGTCGGAAATATACATGTAAACGTTATTTCGGGAAAGGTTTGTGAATATGATTTTAAAAATGTTTATAAATCTGTCAAAATTTGTATCGCAAAATCTGCGATGCATTGTTTGAAATTCCATCGCAGATTGTCCACATTACATCGCATTTTGCGATGCGATACAGGGGAAATCGTTCACTGCGTCCCTGCATGCATGGAGCAATAAACAGCAGGCCTGATAGTGATACTATCTATTGGTAGGGGCAAGGCAATTTAAGCTAGGTTAAGGGTACCTCTATGAGGAAAATGTAAATTTCTATTGGAACACTTCAAGGGGCACCAAAGCAATGACCAGGGTGCACCAAGGCAATTGCCTCCGTTGCCTCCGTATAGTACCAGGCCTGAAACAGTGTCCACTGACCCAAGCACTGACCTTGCAATCACTACAACAAACATGGATGTACATGTACCATGGAAAGGCAAGTATGCCTAATAACCTCAATCCTCCAAAATCCTTCACTTTAGCAAATTGCATGTACAATAGCATGTAACCTCAATCCTTCAAAATGCTTCACTTTAGCAAAGAGGATTTTGGAGGATTTGGGAGGGTTATGGTTAACGTTTATTATGGAAAGAATGTCGTATCTGACCGCCACTTTTTAAGGGATTTTTGGAATTTTTTTGCAACCACTAACCAGTTAAAAATGATTCTATCGATTTTTGGGGGTACAGAAAGCGAAAACTATCTTTAAAATCCACTTTTATGATGGTTTTTGGACTTTATTTCCCTCCTAAAAATATCCTCTTCAGAAAATAGAAGGATCCTATTATAGGTGCCACTACGCATGTACAATGACAGTGTTGGTCACTTACGGCAGTAATGGGAGAGTTGACAAGATCAGACTGACATGACTGAGGAAGTCATTGTATACCAAAAATGCCTGATTTTTCATGAAATAAATATCCTGGAATAATTTGAAGTAGGTAAGATTACATTATTGGTTATATTGAATGAGAAAAAGTGGCGGTCGGATACGATATTCTACCCGAATTTTTTTGCAACTACTAAAGAAAAATTATTCTAGCGATTTTTGGGGGTACAGAAAGCGAATACTATCTTTAATCCTCCTATTGTAGTTCTTCACAAAGTGGACCCATACTTCAAAATGTCTCAACTGGGACATATTGCGGTACACACTTTCTTATCTAATGATTAATGGCATAGCCCAAGGCTCTTCAGAGAGATGAGGTAAACTGAAGCAGCCACCTGCTTTGTTTCATTGCAAGGCTAACTTGAAATAAACCAGTGCAGTAACTTGCGGTATACACGTTCTGTGTGACGATCAAAACAGTTTGGTTTTTGTCCCATACCCAGGGGCATTTTGGGGTATCCATGTACCATTCTTGTGTACAGTATGCAATATTTTGAGGCATGCATACAAAAAGCATTGTGTACTTAGCAGTTCTTTTTTTTGCAGCATTTTGGAGACTGCATGTATACAAGCGTTAATATCCACTTTTTGATGATTTTCGGACTTTATTTTCCTTCTAAAAAAATCCTCACCTTCAGAAAATAGTTATAAGGATCCTAGTATTATAGTTGCCACTGTGCATGTACAATGACTGTGTTGGTCACTAACGTATACCAAAAATGCCTGATTTTTCATGAAATAAATATCCTGGAATAATTTGAAGTTTATATGTCCATCATCATCCATAATTATGTTCTCCACCATACTGGGTAGGTAAGATAAGTATTATTGGTTATATTGAGTGAGAAAAAGTGGCGGTCGGATACGACATTCTACCTATATTAATTATAAAAAAATATTTTTAAAAAAATATTTAAAAAAAATAAAAGGTTTACTTGTAACACATGCAATCCATTATTCTGAGATTATACAAATGTAACTCACTTTCATGAAATTTTTGAAATATTTATTGGGCAAGCTTACCTAATCACAAAATTTCAGATTGTAATAATTAAGTAAAGTAAAAGAATTGCCCCTTATTTGTACATGTGGTTGCTAGGGAGAAGGATACAGAGGGAGTTCAGTGTATTAACCCTAGAATGGGGCTAGACATCCTTCTGCATCCTTGGCCCTAGCCCTAAATGTACAAAAAAAACTGGGATTGTTAAATGTTGTGATATTATCTAAGAATTACTGGGATTTATTTGGGAAAGAATGTTGTAACCGACCACCACTTTTTAAGTTTTTTTTATTTTTTATTTTTGCAACCACTAACCAGTTTAAAAAAAAGATTTTTCTTACTCAATGAGTCAACCATATTTGACTGGTAAAAGCATTGTCTGGTATTGTTCAGGGTGGTCAAAATGACAGTCAAAACAGTCAAAAATGCCTATGTGCACATTGGGTCAACAGTCAAAACAGGCAGTTGACTGGTTTTGACCGCTGTAGCGACTTGCCACTAAAGTTCAGCTTATATACAGTAGGAGGGTTAACCCTCCTACTGTTTGACCATTTGAAACCATTCAAAATTTCCACTTACCAAAATGGCCATTGGTTTTGTACACACCTGGTGATACCATTTGAACAGTGTTGGTAGTAAGCTTTACTACCATTCATATCCATTCAAATGGCTTTGAATGGTGGTTACACTACACCTTGGTGTGTTTCCATAGCCGAATGGATTCAAATGGTGAATGTACTTCACAGTGGCTTATCATTCAAATGGTTTTAAATGGTGGATACATTACACCTTGGTGTGGTTTCACATAGCCGAAAAACAAAACCTGCATTATGTAGATAAAGTGGACTATCCATCATCTCAGTACCCTGTGGAGTTTTAACACATGGTGGCCAGTGTACAAGTAATTGATCTACCATTTAAAAATGGCACTAGGGTCTTTAGGGTATAGCAGACCTGTCATTCAAAACCATTTACTCATGTCACCGGCATAGAGGGTCCATTGATTCACCACTTAGAAGTATCCAAACATGGTTTTGTATTAGCTGACCTACATTTGTACCATTCCAAACCACTTGGGGAATCAATACTGTGCACAGTTATTTCACCATTCAAAACCACAAAAGCGAATGGTTTCAAATGGTGGATCAA
Source organism: Zoroaster sp. YZ-2022 (assembly GCA_029582265.1). Taxonomy (NCBI): domain Eukaryota; kingdom Metazoa; phylum Echinodermata; class Asteroidea; order Forcipulatida; family Zoroasteridae; genus Zoroaster; species Zoroaster sp. YZ-2022. The sequence continues at coordinate 22,991,257 of CM055817.1, forward strand.
CTTGTATGAAAAAGGCACCAGAAGTAGGAGGGTTAATACCAGGTTAATACCAGAATCTAATTACAGAAAACTTTTCTTTTTCTTACTCAATGGTACTAGTGCTATTCTTCTACGGAGCTGCTTAGTATTCACTCGTTTACCGAGGAGCAATTATTGAATGACACCACCACTGTTGTAGCTGCTGTCTGTCCTACTGTGTTATACCAAGCTGCATCAGATGACTGCGTGGCACTCGATGATGAACCGAACAAACGACAACCGCCAACGGTTGCACAAGGTATGAATCATGGGCTCTTACATGTACATGAAGTATCACAGCGCTGTATATTATTACCCCTGCACATCAGGCGCATAAATCATTCCTGAAGCCATCTCAGCTCCCTGGGGAGTATACAGCTCAAGTGCTGCCATTTCGGCGCATATAGGGCTAATCAAACACGACAACCAACTCTGCCCTCACAGGTAGCCATTTACCCCTGAGTGGAGAGAAGCAATTATGGTAAAGTGTCTTGCTCGAGGACACAAGCACCACGGTCGCGGTTGGGATTCGAATCCACATTCTGACGACTCGGCCATCAGAACACAAATCTAATGCACTAAACCGCTCGGCCATTAGCCCAAATAACTGGGGCCACTTTCATAGAGCAATAAACAATAAATCCTCCTACTGTTTGACCATTTGAAACCATTCAAAATTTCCACTTACCAAAATGCCCATTGGTTTTGTACACACATGGTGAATACCATTTGAACAGTGTTGGTAGCAAGCTTTACTACATACCATTCAAATCCATTCAAATGCATAGAGGGTCCATTGATTCACCACTTAGAAGTATCCAAACAAGGTTTTGTATTAGCTACATGTATACTACCATTTGGAAAGATCCAAGCAAGGTTTTGTATTAGCTGGCCTACCATTCAAAACCATTTGGGGGGAATCAATACTGTACACAGTTATTTCACCATTCAAAACCACAAAAGCGAATGGTTTCAAATGGTGGATCAATTTGTACGAAAAAGGTACCAGAAGTAGGAGGCTTAGCAGAGAATTTTGCAAAGCAGATATTTTTGCCAAGCAATAATAAGACAACCGCCCAAAATGCATTCATTTTGTATGAAAGATCGGCTGGTAACCAATGAAATCTGCTAAACTAATTTTTTTTCTTCTGGTAAGCAATTTTATCTGCTAAGCAGCTCTATGAAAATGGCTCCTGACGGGATTTGGAGGGCGTCCAAATTTGTTATTGTTTGAAAAACAGGGTATCCTCATGTTTAACTTCCAATACTTTTGCGTATGTGTATTACAAATAAAACAGGGTGTCCATTTAGCAAACATGGCGACCAAAAGGCTTTGAGGCTCGCAAAAGACAGCAAACCGACCTCTAAGTGGTGAATCATGGGCGGATCTAGAGTCTCAAAAAAGGGGAGGAAGGAACACTGCCAAAAAACAGGGGCCACACTAAAATTGTATAGTAAATTAATACCATCCTACAATCAGCGTAATTTTTGAAACAATCCATTCAGGCCACTAAAAGCCATTAGCTGTTGCCAGTGGCCTCCTGTGGTTACCCTTCTGTGCACCGTCACACCACTGAGATTGCATGGTAAGGTGGTCTCCCATCGATACATTGTAGGCCATACTAATATGTTCAAACATTTACAGTGGCCTTGGGTGGCACACAGTTGATTTTGTAAGATTACTTGGAAAGGACAGCAGGCTTGTACATGTATACATACATGTACTGAAGGTTGCTCAAGAGCAGAATTTTGTGGATCGGAGTAGCCTCCATGTGTAGGAGGGTTAACATACACAGCGCGGTAAAAAGGGGGCACATACCAATGGCAGAGCTGCCAACTCTTCCGGATTCTGCAGAAGACTTCGCATATTTGACGGTAATTTACTTACTTAAAATATATGCAAGGAGGCCTCTCCTTTTGGCACCAAAAGGAGAGGCCTCCTTGCATATATTTTAAGTAAGTAAATTACCGTCAAATACGCGACGTCTTCTGCAGAATCCGGAAGAGTTGGCAGCTCTGCAATGGTATGGATCATGTGTAAGAACAAATATGTTCTGATAAGTAATATTTTTAGCTTTGCATGATGAAACGGATGAGTAAATACTGTGCGGTGACACCAGGTGAAATTCTCAATTCAGTAGTAATTATGAAAAGAACTGGAGGTTACAACGCGACGTTTCAATCAGTATGCTTTGATCGTGCTCCGATGGTGATACCTTCTCCTGAAGACGATCAGAGCATACTGATCAAAACGTCAAGTTGTAACCTCCAGTTATTTTCAGAACTACTACTCAGTTGAGAATTTCACATGCTGCCACCACAGACGGTCTTTACTGAAATGTGTTCTGAACAGAAATTTCGGTTCACGTTTTGGTCAGAACAATGACGTCATCGCAGCACAACTGAACTCGCGAAAACGGTTAACCGATGACCGAAGCCCAAACATGTTTCTAGTTACGCGCCCCTGGTCTGTTCACCTCGAAAGCTACAACACCACTCTTTTTCTTTTTACAACACAATTCAATAGACATTATCATCTTGGCTTACTGCCAGTCTTTGTTCCCTCTGTCTAGTTGCTTCTGTCAGACTTAACAAAAGATCTAATTAGGGCAAGTACAGAGTCGTCAATAGTTCGGTGGACCCCCACGGCGGTTCCCCACCACCAGTTGTAGAACTGCTTGTTACATTATTGAGTATGGATTCATTTAAATGACTAATTTTACTAAAAGTGTATTAACTCTACTTCACATGGAGGCCATTCCAATCCACTAAATTTCCAATTACCAACCTTTAAAGCATACAAGCCACTGCTGTCCTTTCCAAGTAATCTTACAAAATCAACCCAAGGCCACTGTAAATAAGACCTTCTCTGAATATGGAGCGCCATGGTCGAGCGGTTTAGTGCATCGGATTTGTGTTCTGATGGCTGAGTCGTCAGAATGTGGGTTCGAATCCCAACCGCGACCATGGTGCTTGTGTCTTTGAGCAAGACACTTTACCATAATTGCTTCTCTCCACCCAGGGGTAAATGGGTACCTGTGAGGGCAGAGTTGGTTGTTGTGTTTGATTAGCCCTATATATGCACTGTAATGGCAGCAATTGAGCTGTATACTCCCCAGGGAGCTGAGATGGTTTCAGGAATGAATTATGAGCCTGATGAGCAGGGGTAATAATATAATGCGCCTTGAGCACCAGTTTGGTGGATACGTGCGCTATATAAGTCATTATTATTATTATTATTATTATTATTATTATTATTATTATTATTATTATTATTATTATTATTATTATTATTATTATTATTATTATTATTATTATTATTATTATTATTATTATTATTATTATTATTATTATTATTATTATTATTATTATTATTATTATTATTATTATTATTATTATTATTATTACATACTCAACCCACACTGAAAGCCATTACAAACCACAGTCTTTAGTGGTTTTGTACGTGTATATAGGTGTGTTTACAGTCAAAATACATGGTCAGGTTTACAGCTTGTCGTTTGAACATATTAGTATGGCCTGCAATGTATCAATTGGAGACCACTTTACCCTGCAATCTCAGTGGTGCGACAGTGTCCACTGATCTTCCAATAACTACAAATGTACAACAAACATGAATGTACATGTACCATAGAGGAAGGAAGGAAGGAAGGCAAGTATGCCTAATAACCTCAATCTTCCAGAATCATTTTTTGGACAGACCAACATGTACCATGTAACCTCAATCCCCCATTTTCATCCAGTGTCAAATATAGCCCGATAACCTCAATCCTCCATAATCCACCAAGCAAATAATCACATCTGCCCTCAATCTTTCAAAATCCGTCACCACTGCAATTTCTAAATAACCTCAATCCTTCAAAATCCTTCACTTTGGCAAAGAGGGATTTTGGATGATTTGGGAAGGTTAGGGTTAAAGGGGCAGTATCGTTACTATCACAGTAGAATTTTGAATGGGCATGGAATTGGTGTCCCAGTTTTGGATGAACTCAGTGATTGAAAATAATACCACAAACTGGCTTTTCATTTATGCACCAGCCAAGGTTTTATGATCTTATATAAGGTTTTATGATCTTATCTAGGTCAGCACGTACTTGTGTTGTATTATTTTCAGTCACTGAGTTCATCTAAAACCTAGGACTCTGATTCCACGCCCTGTCGAAAGTCTACTCTGATTGTGAAGGTGTTGTCCCTTATCCCTAAACCCCAAAGTATTCTGGCTAAGAACCTTCATGAATCCTCCAGTGCACTTTTGGAAACATGCCCTTATCTTCAAAATGCACCATGCATTTTTTGTTGATCTTTTATTTTCAGTACTTTTGGCCTGTACTTCTTGCCAGGTAGTAATTTTGCCCCATTTGAAGAGGTGAAAGTACCAGTTTCCAACAGTGCTGAATTTTTCTTTAACCCCTTGCGTACGGTATTATTTTTACCGAGAGTGAAGGTGGTTGTGGCCAACCACAGAACGTCTGTGGGGCCATGGAGCGCCGGGTCAAACCCGGCCGTGGACATCTGCACAACTCCGCTGTTCAGCGAAGCGTATAGACCGAACAATAAGCGGGCAAGCTAAGCCAGGTATGCCCTATTCATCGTACGTGAAGTCCCCACATAGCGTATTTGAAAGGCCGGTGTTCAGAAATCTCATGAAAAGGCTGTATTCAGAATGCTCTCGAAAGCCCAGTCTATTATGTAACACTCCATTTCAAGAACATGGTCCACCAAACTATCAGCCTTCTTGAAGATTTCTATTCAAGGCGAATTCTCAGCAAATACAGCTGGAAAATCGATTAATTCACCGGCCGCGGCTATAGCCGTCAACTGTACGCAAGGCGTTAAAAAAAGTGCCTTTTGGAGGATATGTGGTGGTATAGGTTTAACCGTTGGTATTGTTTTTATGCAGTGTGGGGTTACGGCATCCTGTTCGTGACTATCATTAATTTGAGTTCCTTGATGGGCGTATGCATCATCCCGTGTATGGACAAGAAGATTTACAAGAATGTTCTAACTTACCTCATTGGTCTGGCCGTTGGCACGCTGAGTGGAAACGCACTGCTCAGTCTTATACCTGAGGTAAGTGTAGATTGGTGCTCTGTCTTTATAGAGACAGGCATACCATTCAAGGGATTTCATTGTAGGTTGGTGAAATTCTTGCGTCGGGAGATAAACAATTGATTTAATTTTGCCATACACCGACGTGGGTATAGCACTGCATACTCAGTGCTTTCCGAGTGTTTGTGAAAAAATACACAGGCGACTCGGGCGGGATTCGAACCCACGACCTCCTGCTTACTAGTGCAGACGTCTTAACCTCTCGACCACTGAGCTTGCCCGATGACAATTGGCCAGCTAGAACCCCATATAGCAGCGGGTTCCGCGATATATATATATAGGTTGGAGAAATTCTTGTGTCGGGAGATAAACAACGGATTTAATTTTGCCCTACACCGACGTGTGTATAGCACTGTATACTCGGTGCTTTGCGAGTGTCTATGAAAAAACTACACAGGCGATTTTCATTGTATACATTGTGCCAAAGATCCGGCTACCATCATGCTTTGACGCTCGCACGCGAATGAACGCTTCACTACTGCCATCCAAATATTATTGGAGATATTGCGCGTGGACGCCCAGTATCGCCTGGAAGGTCAAAGTTGAATCTTTGGGAAAATAACATGGCGGCCGCGTAATTCAGGAACCTCAAAGCGTGACATCCAATCTTTTAGGCCGAGGTAAGTGTAACGATAAAATGTTTAGCGCCCTCTATCAATCGATGTAATAACCATGTGTATAAAGATTACCATATTGATGTCAATCCTGACAATAGAGCTAAATACCAGTTAATAAGTTCTAAAGAGACATTTGTGAACCCTCCTACTACAGCTGCACTTTAGTGGGAAGTAGCTGTAGTGGTCGAAATCAGTCAACTGCCTGTTTTGATTGTTGACCCAAATATGCACACAGGATTATTTTTGACTTTTTTTTTACTGTCATTTTGACCACCCTAAACAATATCAGACAATGCTTTTACCTGTCAAAAGTGGTTGACTCATTTTGACCTGTAAATGTACTTACTACACGTAAGGTTTGACAGTGTTTGATTTTTAAGTGGACTAGATATACCTTGGCAAGTATATCATTATTTTGACTGATTTTGACCCTTGTAATAGTACAAATGTAGGAGGGTTAACACAGTAAGGTAGCTATCATACAGTGTACCTATCACATCATGGGGTCCACAGAAAATGTTCACTGTTCTCGATTAGTGGTAATTGTTTTTTTACATTGTTTTATGATTGCAAAAACACCCCAAAAAATTAGCAGGAGCGAGAAAAAACAATTCCTTAAAAAAAAAACTTCCTTAAAATAAAAAGACAAAACAAGGGGTACGTAAGAAATTTCACCCTGAAATTAAATTACCTCGGGGACAAAAATCCCAGTTTATTTGCCAACTGATGCACGATTCTGAATTAACCAAAAGCAATCTTGAAACTGCATGGAATCATGGTATGAGGTCTTATAAAACAAATATTAACTGCTTCCACTCATGGTACAGTAAAACTACCTCCCTTATGATGGGTGTTCTTCACTTCGGGGAAAATAGAACGCTCCAGGGATGACGAGGGAGGATAGTTTTACAGGACCATTCGTAGCAGTCAATTTTTGTTTACGATGCACATAACATGTGGCAAACTTTTAGTAGAGTACTTGAGTATGAGTACGAGTACAGAAAATAATACTCTTGTCAGTACTAGTACTAGGACTCTGCTATGTAGTCGGGAGACTGGCGACGAATAGAGCAGACTAGTCGAAACGTTGAGAACAAACCAACCGGCTCTTCTCAGAGCCATCACTTTTTCCAAAAATAAGAGATTATTACATGGTGTACCCGAAAGAACTAAAAAAAACATTTTCTTCATTTTATTGTAAATAAATTGGAGTACCCAGCACAGACTTCCTACAGTATGTACATGTACATGTTCTGCTTAGTGCTCTAAGCCTCTATTTCTTACATCCCTAACCCCACTTCCCTGCCCATTTAATGTAGCTTCATCTACATCTTTGTTCTTTGAACATACATTGTTTTGTTTGATTATATACATATGTTTTTTGTTTTGTTTTCCACTAGACACATGGTATGACAGTTGGCACTCATGGCCTTAACTTTGTGTGGAGGAATACAACCATTCTTGGTGGCATCTATCTGTTTTTTGTCGTTGAACGCATCCTCAAACTTATTTCATTGAGAAACGACTCCAAAGACCATGTGAGTTCATTTAAAACTTCACATTGATAAATTCAGGGGGGTACAGTTCTGTTTGTAAGTTGATACATAATATGCACGCCCATTGATAGTACATATGCATTCTTTTCGCTACTTCTGGTTCCGAAGTCGGCATACCATTGTGTGTAATTTAACTTTTATTTCTTGATTTTAACATTCAACAATGATTCTTGAGCCAAATATTTACTTTGTTAATAAGTTTGGGTGATATCGATTTTTTTTCATCCATGATATATCGCCAAACATAATATCGCGATTTTCGATAATGTGATTATTTTTTTCATTCATGCATGATTACTTTACAGCCGATAACCACAGGTATGTACCCCTCTACATGCATCACAATAAATCACAAATTCGTTTGCAGAGTGTGTATGTACTTCTGAAGTAGTTCGCTTTTGTTTCTCACTTCCAAAAGCTGAAAAGACTGTTCTAATTTGGTTTCCATGGAATTTCTGACTTGACTTACAATGGCGATTTAAAAAAAAATTGTGATATGACATAAAACACAATAAAGGGGGCCACTTTGCATCCGTCACGTTAGCAGTTTTTCTAATGGTTGTTATTTATTTTTAAGTACCTGAAACCGACCAAAAAGTGTTTCAACATGTGAATGGACATGCAGGCTTATACTAGAACTAATTTGAGTTGATTTATTTTATTTTTTAATTTTAATTTTTTTACCCTCAAATTTCCATAAAAATTGGACGGAAAAAGTTACCTCACTTTTCCGTCCATTCGTTGATGGAAATTTTAGGGTAATTAAAAAAATAATAGTAATAATCAACTCAAATTATCTTTAGGATAAGCATGCATGTCTATTCAAATGTTGAAATTCTTTTTGGGTGGTTTCAGATATTTAAAAAAAAATTACAACCATTAGAAAAACTGCTAACGTGACGGTAGGAAAGTGGCCCCCTTTATATTGTGTTTTATGTCATATATTTTTTTTTTCTATCACAATCGATTAAAAAAAGCTTAAATTACACCATATACTGAATGTTAAATGCAAGTCCCAATTTTTTGGCGTATTTCCAATGAGTTTCTGATGATCGTTGGAGCCAGCACGTTGGTGTGGTTTATGTTGGAACTAATTTACACTTATGAACAGAATAATCTCCAACTATACCAAATCTCACTTTTGAAAATTGGGTAGAAGTGAAATTTTGGTGAAAAGTGGGTCCAAGTTTAGGGTTTTGCCAGAGCCAGTTACAATTATTCCCATCTGCTTACACTTACAGAAACATGTTTTTTTATTGAATACTTAAATTTGTTTGTTTCAAAGTAGTAAAATTACAAATACAAGCTTTCAAACTTATTTGTCATTTCATCAGGAACATCAAGTATTCCAGTGGAAATGTTCTGTGTAATTATTGGAATGGTTCATTGGAACTTAAATGATTTTGAATAGGCTTGGGCGGTTCCACAATTTCTGGAACCGGTTTGGTTCCAAAAAAAAAAACTTGGTTCCGAGTCGGAACCGGTTCCAAGAGATTCAAACAAAAACATAAGGATTACAGAGAATAATAAAACATACGGTCTATTCAAACTTCGTTGCGTCTCTGATACGAAGGAGTTTCAATTTTCAACCACAAATGCAGTGATGATAATTTTGTTTAATTTAAAAATTTTCAGAAACTTAAAGGAAACGATTTGGAAACGTTAAGCTAAGTAAGAGATTTGTTTCCATTATCCTACCGTTAGCAAACAACGTTACAAGCCGTTCTGTACATGTACATGCCATGGCTTTGCACATGCTTCAGGGGTTGGAACAATTAAGCAATTGTACCACCCCCTGTACACAAGGTACCGTACTACTGTCCATGCCTATTGAAAGTACATTAAGAACACTAGCAACATGACTAATTCGTCACAAGATTATCCATATTACGGGCCCACCTTGATCATTCCACTTCTCAAGACACATGCTGTCAACATTTTAACAACATCATGACCAAAGTATCCATGTTACGGGGCCAATTTATAAACTGGGGGTTTGAGCAATGAAGCAATTGCACACACAAGGTACCGTACTACCGTCCGTGCCATATTGAAAGTACATAAAGAACACTTGCAACATGACTGTTAACTTCATCACAAGTTTATCCATATTACGGGGCCACCTTGATCGCTCCACTTCTCAAGACACGTGCTGTTAACATTTAACAACGTCTCCCATAACCAAAATATCCATGTTTTGGGGCCAATTTATAAACAACTCAGTGATGCACAATGATACTACTAATTCACAGACGTTGCGGTTTGCATCAGTTGCATGTGTGGCGCCTTCACAAGTTTGCTGCAGTCTAGAGTTACATTTTGTCGGTCACTCATCAAAGAGAATCGGGTATTTTGACTGGAGCCGGTTCTCGGCTCTAGAGTTGGAGCTCAGACAACTGCGTATTTCAATTGGAGCCGGGTTGGTCCTCAGAGTCGGGTATTTTGCTGGAGCCGGCTCTGGGACTCTGGTATTTTACTGCAGCCGCAGCTCTGGAAACCGGGTATTTGAAGGACTCGGTTCCGGAACCGACTCTTGCGAGTACCCGGTTCTTTAAAAGAGTGGAACCGTGGTTCTGATTCTCAATTTGGAATCGGGTAGAAGCGGGTACCCCCGGAACCGCCCAAGCCTAATTTTGAAACACTGTATAATTTACAAAATTTGTTCATGCTTTTTTCATAAAAAAACCTAAACAGCGACTACAGAAAAAGTCAATGAGTTCTCAAGACATCGTACACGTTACAGCTATGCATGATGTAGAACAGCATCGTGATATCTATAAGATAACATCAGGAGATAGTGCTCTAGGTTTGAGCAACGGCACTACCATATCTGCTGAGAACGGCATAACTGCAGGAAATAAAGACGAGGTACGTATATGTATAGTACATGTAGGTATAATGTTGTAATCGAAGCCAGTATATTCGCCGTATTCACGATAAATACAAAAGTGCGGCTGTAATTCTCACAACCACAATCTATAGCTTGTACCTGCACCAGCGAGAAGGCCCAATAATCTGATAGTTCCAAAGAATAGTTCCTTCCTGACATAAGGAATAAATAAATAGATGTATTTGCATTTAACCCTAACCCCCAATGGTTTTGGCTAGGAACCTTCCTGAATCCACCAAAATCCAACACCATGCATGGGCTATACAGTACTGAGTCCATCAAAATCAGGCATGCAAATTTTCAGCTGATCAGCTGATTTCCTCTTTTTTTCTTTAACCCTCTCAGTACCGAATTGTTTGACCACTCAAGCGTGAAGCATACATTCTTACACAACAGAAAGCTTGTGTTCAAAGACCAATTTTACAAACTCTATTATCACCTTGAAGATATCATTTTACAGCAAAATAAATAATAAAAAATATCTTACTTATTGAATTCCCTTTCATAAAATCCAAAAAACATTAAGATTGGTCAATAAATGTCCAAGTTCTTGGTCTTTGTTTCCTCAGTGTGATCTGTAAACTCAAACACTTTTTTGTACACAAACACATGGCGCTCCGTAGGTGTTTGGCATTTTGGATCTTTCAACTCCAATTTGAAGGGATTGCATAATAGCAACCTTATTCTATTTCACCATCAATGGAAAGATCCGATCTTGCTCTTTCCAACCATTGTAAGCTTGGGTATGGAGGGTGAACATGGACAAAACTACAGCTTTATAACAAATGGCCTTTGTGCTCGGGCTTGAGTGCTTTTTTGTGTGAAAGCTTGGTCGACTAAAGTCGACTATGGTAAGGAAAGGGTTAACCCTCCTACACATGGAGGCCACTCAGATCCACTAAATTCTGCTCTTTAGCAACCTTCAGTACATGCATGTACAAGCCTGCTGTCCTTTCCAAGTAATCTTACAAAATCAACTGTGTGCCACCCAAGGCCACTGTAAATGTTTGAACATAATAGTATGGCATGCAATGTATCGATGGGAGACCACCTTACCCTGCAATCTCAGTGGTGTGACAGTGCACAGAAGGGTAACCATAGGAGGCCACTGGCAACAGCTAATGGCTTGGAGTGGCCTGAATGGGTTGTCAAAAATTGCACTGATTGTAGGCGGGTTATTAATACATGTAATAGTGCTATAGAAAACCATAAAACACTGTACAAAGTTGTGTGCTCGGCCATTTCCTCTTTTTTTGCAATTACAAAGTTGCATGTTTGCAAAATGCAACACAACCAGCTGTTTGATGGGTTTAGGGTGGTTCGGGTTAATTTACTTAAAATTCAATGACAAAGTTGCCCCTGCAAATGGACAACATTAGGCAGGTTACTATACTACTCAAAACAATTTAGGGAACACCGGAATAATCTCAGTTACAGCAAGATCATTTATTTCAGATAAACACAATGTTTCACAGAATTGATGAGAAACAACTGCACAATGAAACAGATGATAAAGGATGCATGTAGTGATTACACATTTCATGACATGACTACTGAAAGAGAGGGGGTTGCAAATGAAAATCACGGTTCATGGAACATTTCAAACCTATTTGATGTTAAAAATCCGGTGTTCCCTAAATTGTTTTGAGTAGTATATAATGTACTCTAATGTACAGGTACACAGTCTCTTGTATTCAGGGAATAAGACATACATGTACATATGGCTAACTCATGAATGAGGTGAAAGGCTGAAATTTCAGACATTTTACCAAACGAGTGTACTGGTTTAAAGAGTGGGCACCGCTAGAATAATATTACTTTCCTATGATATGTAGTTTTATATTAACCATTTTTCTACTTAAATTGTTTCATAATTGTCATCACGAGAGATAACAGTCATAAATGTCGTATATATATATATATATATATATAGTAAACGCTAGTAATATTGCTATTCATGCATTGTTACCAATGGATACCATGCAGCTAATAGAATTGTATGAATTATAGGCCTTGTTATGGGAAGTGTTTAATTCATATCGGTACACAACCTCTTGTATTCAGGGAATAAGGATATAGGATGGCTAAGTTATGGTACAGCCAAGCCTTTGAGAAGCCTGGCCAGGCCCAGGCTTTGCCCAGGCCTTTGGGCCCATATAATGCCCTAGCTGAGCACAAAAGACTGTTCACTAATGAATATATCTCAAATAGCTCTGATTGTTAACACAGACTTGACTAACACCTCAGCTGTCTTTTGTTCACAACTGCTGGCCATTATAATGAGCTCTACTTGGCTGGGCTAGGCCCTCCAGAAGCCCAGGTTATGTTGATTGGCAGGTACTGTATTGTTACAGGATTAGGACTCACAAAAGACAGATTAGTAGGCCAGGTAGCCTCAAAGGCTTGGCTGTACCACGACTTTGGCCGTCCTCCCTAACCTCAGTAAAAATTGGTAAAGTTTAATTATTGATATTTCTTTAGAGTTAAATGATTTGTATGTCCGTTGTGACAAATTTGGCTGAAAAGGGTAAAATATTTCATCACCTCTTGAACCATTTGAATTTTGACATGGGATGGAGGAGAAAAAACAAATTGGCTGAATGGTTTACTCTGAAGGCTACTTCACTAAGCTTTGTTAAAATCTGTTACGGTGATGGGAAAGTGTGTTGACTGGCCGCAGAATTACACTTACAAATGACTCTGGTTTTACACAGAAAGTTTAATATATATTTAAAAGGACAATAGACCTTATGCGTATGACATCACAAACTAAATATCGCCCTCTATCAGAGGCTAGAAAAGACACATGGAGTGCCATGGTTGAGCGGTTTAGTGCATCGGATTTGTGTTCTGATGGCTGAGTCGTCAGAATGTGGGTTTGAATCCCAACTGCGGACATGGTGCTTGTGTCCTTGAGCAAGACACTTTACCATATTTGCTTCTCTCCTGTGCGTACCTGTGAGAGCAGAGTTGGTTGTTGTGTTTGATTAGCCCTGTATGCGCTGAGAATGGCAGCAATTGAGCAGTATACTCCCCAGGGAGCTGAGATGGTTTCAGGAATGATTTATGAGCCTGATGAGCAGGGGTAATAATATAAATGCACCTTGAGCACCAGTTTGGTGGATACGTGCGCTATATATAAGTCCACATTATTATTATTATATTATTATTATTATTATTACATCAGGAGGCCAGGCATGCCAGGTAGCCTGGGCCTGGCCAGGCTTCTCAAAGGCTATACTATGACTTTGGCCCCTCCTCTCTAATGAATGGTTAATAACTTGTGGTAAAATATGAACATGTACACACATGTATGTGTCAATACATTATAAAAATCAAAATGTATAAAAACCAACATGTGCAAATGTGCAATTTAACCCTAAGGTGCCCCCCCCCCAAAAAAAAAGTCAGACCCGCGCATCAGCATTATTTTTTCTTTATTTTTTTTTCTATGAAACGATATATCCAATTGCAGCCAAAATTGCTGGATAGATTGCAATTCTGCCGTGCTGTGTTTTAAACGACTTTTTCACAGAGGGGTATGAATGTTTGCCTGATTTTGTGAGGCCTCTGTTTATGCTTGGGCAATATCGATTTTTTCTTGTACGATATATCGGCAAACATATATTATCGCGACTTATTATTTTTCAAGAATGATTCTTGAGCCAAATATTTACTTTGTTAAAAATAAGATTTACACTAAGTTTGGGTGATAGATTTTTTTTTCATCCATGATATACCGGCAAACATATATCGCAATTTTCGATAATATTGTGATTATTTTTTTCATTCATGCATGATTATTTGAGAGCCGATAACCACAGCTATGTACCCCTCTACAAGCGTCACAATAAATCGCAAATTCGTTTGTATAGTGTGCATGTACTTCTGAAGTACTTCACTTTTGTTTCTTATTTCCAAAAGCTGAAAAGACTCTCCTAATTTTATTTCCATGGAATTTCTGACGTGACTCACAATGGCGATAATTTTAATCGCGATTTGACAATATCTCGATAACTTAAAAAGGTTCTTGATTATCGTAATCGAATAAAAAAGGTATCGCGATATTCGATATTATCGTGTTGTCGCCCAAGCTTACCTCTGTTAGCCACCATACTTTGTGTATGGGAAATTTACATATTACATATTACATATTTCACTGGTTGGCAAAAAAAGAAGAAAAAAAAAAAACATGCACTGCACCAATTTTGAAGCCGACCTGTAACCATAAACCGGAGACCTTTTGTTTTGCCTAAACGGGCTCAATGCAACAAATGTAAAAAGTTGTTGCACCTTGTTGCCCTCAGCAGAGAACAAAAGTGGAGTGTCGTGGCCGAGCGGTCTAGCTTACCGGACTCAAGTTCTGGTGTTAGCAGCAGAATGTGGGTTCGAATCCCGGCCGTGACACTTGTGTCCTTGAGCAAGACACTTAACCGTAATTGCTTCTCTCCACCCAGGGGTTAAATGGGTACCTGTGAGGGCAGAGTTGGTTGATTAGCCCTATATGCGCTGTAATGGCAGCAATTGAGCTGTATACTCCCCAGGGAGCTGAGATGGTTTCAGGAATGATTTATGAGCCTTATGAGCAGGGGTAATAATATAATGCGCCTTGAGCACCACTCAGTTGGTGGATACGTGCGCTATATACATGTAAGTCCACACATTATTATTATTATTATTAAAAGAACCATTGTTCTAGCTGCTGGATCTTGTTGCATTGAGCAGCCTGCACACTTTGTTGTTGCATTGTGTTTGCATTCAGCAGGGTGCCTAAGTGGTAGTGGGTTAGGGTTAATTAAATTAATGGAAAACTAATGAGAATGCATTCAGATTGTTTGTATTCATTCACACATGGAATTTCTGTCTTGGGGTGACAGAAACTCATTCGGGAAATTTTTTGTTGGTGAAATTTTTACTCAAATGAGACTGAAAGATTTCATGGAACGTTCGATAGAGCAAAACAAAACGTAAAATTCAAAGTACTTCAAATAAATACAAATAAATATTTGGGTGAGGGGGTGGTGGTCCCTGTCACCCCTCCCTCCACCCCACCAATTATAACAATAAATCTGATTGTGATGATATTGTCCTGTTAACCCTAACTGCCTCGGCCCATCTTACACGTAACCTGAATCCTCCAAAATCCTTCAGTAGCAAAACAAGCACAGTGACCACTACCATTGTATGCAGATGACATGTAACAGTGCACACATGCATTTCTAATCTGTGATACATGGCCCAGGGCCAGGGACCCTCCCTGCATGCATGGAGCAGTAAACAGTGTCCACTGACCCAAGCACTGACCTTGCATTCACTACAACAAACATGTATGTACATGTACCATGGAAGAAGGAAGCACAATGTACGTGTACATTATGCCTAATAACCCGAATCCTCCAAAATCATTTTTTGGACAGACCAACATGTACCATGTAACTTCAATGCTCCATTTTCATCCAGTGTCAATTATAGCATGATAACCTCAATTCCTCTATAATCCACCAAGCAAATAATCACATCTGCCCTCAATCTAGAAAAAGCCTTCACCAGTGCAAATTCCACATAACCTCAATCCTTCAAAATTCTTCACTTTGACAAAGAGGACTTTTGCGGATAGGGTTAACCCTAACTCCCTAGACAACAAAGCCAGTTGGAGGATTTTTATTGTTTTAGTACAATGCCTAGGGAGTTAGGGTTAATAGACTTACAATGAGGCAAAGATGTATTTGAACCATTTACATGTATTTTATCCATACAAGGAGGTGTTTTTACAGTTAAACAACTTAAAGTCAGGATACAGACGTGTAGACAAAACATGCAATTGCGACCAACAAAGCTTACAGGTAAAAACTCAGTGTTCAAGCGCTGTGAGCTGCCTGCTGTGTAATGGCATGATAGCATTTTCTCTTTTGATTATACGCATCCTACTAACAACTTTCTGTTCACAGTTTGCTGAAGGTACATCACATTGTACATGTACATTGTATATTTCTACATGTAGGTCTCAAGACCGGTCTTGGTCTGGTCACTTTTCTCATTCCTCTGACTGGTCTCGAAACCGGTCTTGGTCTGGTGACTTGTCTCGTTCCTCTGACTGGTCTCGAGACCGGTCTTGGTCTGGTGGCTTGTCTCGTTCCTCTGACTGGTCTCGAGACCGGTCTTGGTCTGGTGACTTGTCTCGTTCCTCTGACTGATCTCAAGACCGGTCTTGGTCTGGTGACTTGTCTCGTTCCTCTGACTGGTCTCGAGACCGGTCTTGGTCTGGTGACTTGTCTCGTTCCTCTGACTGGTCTCGAGACCGGTCTTGGTCTGGTGGCTTGTCTCGTTCCTCTGACTGGTCTCAAGACCGGTCTTGGTCTGGTGAATTGTCTCGTTCCTCTGACTGGTCTCGAAACCGGTCTTGGTCTGGTGACTTGTCTCGTTCCTCTGACTGGTCTCGAAACCGGTCTTGGTCTGGTGACTTGTCTCGTTCCTCTGACTGGTCTCGAAACCGGTCTTGGTCTGGTGAATTGTCTCGTTCCTCTGACTGGTCTCGAGACCGGTCTTGGTCTGGTGAATTGTCTCGTTCCTCTGACTGGTCTCGGTCTGGTGACTTGTCTCGTTCCTCTGACTGGTCTCAAGACTGGTCTTGGTCTGGTGACTTGTCTCGTTCCTCTGACTGGTCTCGAAACCGGACTTGGTCTGGTGACTTGTCTCGTTCCTCTGACTTGTCTCGTTCCTCTCACTGGTCTCGAAACCGGTCTTGGTCTGGTGACTTGTCTCGTTCCTCTGACTGGTCTCGAAACCGGTCTTGGTCTGGTGAATTGTCTCGTTCCTCTGACTGGTCTCGAGACCGGTCTTGGTCTGGTGACTTGTCTCGTTCCTCTGACTGGTCTCGAGACCGGTCTTGGTCTGGTGAATTGTCTCGTTCCTCTAACTGGTCTCGTTCCTCTGACTGGTCTCGAGACCGGTCTTGGTCTGGTGACTTGTCTCGTTCCTCTGACTGGTATCTGTCTTGAGGCCACTTTTTGTAGGTGTATGTTCTCGGTCTCAGTCTTGACACCCTGTGCTTTTGATATATGTACCAGGCATGCAACTATTCAGCTGATTTCCTCTTTTTTTCTTTAATAATAGTGCTATAGAAAACTGAAATATACTATACATACAAAGTTTTGTGTGCTCGGCCATTTCCTCTATTCTTGCAATTACAACGTTGCATGTCTGATACTCTGTTAAGTTTATTTTCTGAATATACTTTTGGTTCGTTGGAAAATCTCATGTGCGAACTACATGTAACTCAAATAAGACTAATTGCAGTGACATGTGAAATTCTCTATTAAGTAGTAATTAGTTCTGAAAAGAACTGGAGGTTACAACTCGACGTTTCGATCAGTGTGCTCTGATCGTCCTTAGGAGAATGCCGGACTCATAGGGAAATTGCTGCTGCTTAAGTATGATGCTGGAGGATCACGCGATAACTGGATGCTGGAGGATTAGAGCGTTGAAGCGTGCAGGCAGGAACTGTTGGGACTGGGATCCTAGAGGGTGGGGGAGAGAGGAGTGTGTGCTCACTGAACTGAGTCAGTTGTTAACAAGCACATGGGGAAGGAGGGGACGATCAGAGCATACTGATCAAAACGTCGAGTTGTAACCTCCAGTTCTTTTCAGAACTACAAATGTAATTACTACTCAATAGAGAATTTCACATGGTGTCACCGCAATTAGTCTCACTTATCCTCTTCACCATGCAAGGCTACCAGTTTTACCTAAGTAACTTAACATGAATTATGATGTGGTTTTTATTCGGTGACAAACCTTTTAATGTTTCAGCAACTAGGGCTGTGCGTTTTTGGATAACCTGCCTACTACTACAAAGGTAAAAAATCAGTCAAAATGTTGACATATTTGCCAAGGTATATCTAGTGCACTTAAAAGTTGAACACTGTCAAACCAATACGTCTAGTGAGTACATTTACAGGTCAAAATGAGTCGACCGTTTTTGACTGGTAAAAGCATTGTCTGGTAGTGTTCAGGGTGGTCAAAATGACAGTCAAAACCAGTCAAAAATGCCCCTGTGTGTACAATTGGGTCAACATTCAAAACAGGCAGTTGACTGATTTTGACCTCTATAGCAACTTCCCACTAAAGTGCAGATACACGTACAGTATAGGGCTGTGTGCTTTCGGATATTTTTGGAACTGGATACCCGAAATCAAGAAACTTCAGATACCCGATACCCGTTTAAATTTTTAATTTCAATAACACTTTTTGTTAATAATTCAACAATTAATGTGGACGTTCCCTATAATAATATTCCCTCTATTAACCCTCCTATGGTTTGACCTTTCAAAACCTGCTTACGGGCCAAAATGGCTATCAATAATTATGAACCCTTTAAAACCCTACAGAATTTGTTGCTACTGAACAACCACACCTTTCAATACCCTTTGAAAGGTATTGAAACATTTCAACACCAGTTTCTTCAGAGAGTTGTTACACCCTTCGAAACCTTTCATAGGTCCCTTTTGTCAGACAGTTTTCTCACCTTTCAAAACCCTTCAGTACAGCAAACTTGAAAGGTTTTGAAAGGTCTGACAATTCTATGGCAACTGCACTGTACATAGGAGGGTTAACAGCTCATGGCACACACTCCCAGTGCAGACATAAAGCATGCACCAATCCAATAACTGCAAACAATAGGCAAACATTGTATCACACTGAATCAGAGGAAAGTGTGTGGAAACACTACAAAGGCATTATCTGGTGTAATCTCTTGATTCTCTTCTTCACAAAATAAAATAATATTGTGCAAACATTACATTATTCAATAGTCACAGATTTCAGTTGGCACCACTCAAATGTTAAGTCCGAATTTTAAAAAGTCGTTTACGGGTAATTAGAACCGAAAAATGGAACTGGGTAATGACAGTTTTGGTCGGGTATCCGGATACCCGGCACAGCCTTATCAGCAACGCAGACATTTCAAACTCGGAGAAAATTTAGATTTTATTTTGAGCTACAGTCCTCTGTGAACATGTACGTGTATTAACCCTAACCGTCCCTAAACCCACTTGTTCACACACAACCTCAATCCTCCAATATCCTTGATTGTGCTAGACACAGCCCTATTCTCTCATTTCTTGTATCGCCTGTAGTGTTGTTTGCGCCCTCTTGTGGTGCTGTTTATCTTTGATTACACCGCCATTTTGGCTACTCAGTTTGCTTCTTGCTGTCCGTATTAAATACTTTCTAAACGTTTACAAGACTGGTATTCAATCGTGGTTACTTTGTGTGGGAGTGCTTTCTTCATTAGTGGCGATCCCACCGCTGCCACCATGCATTAATCCTCAACCCTCCAATATTCTTCAGGAATAAAGAGTTAAAAAACTCAAAGTACCTGAATCCTTCTAGAGTGAAATGGTCAGATAGTGTCTGCATTGTGGTAACTAATTAAAAATTACTGCTCTGTTAGATACATGTATTTTCATGTAAAAGGAGAAATCTTTCCAAAAAACTCATAACAGCAAACTGTAGTGCTATGTTCCATTGAATGAAACTGTTGTAATGTCTGCATACTGTAATACTAAATATTATAGGGACAAAATCGTCACGATCAACAAGGCATGGAATCGGAGTGCTAATTTTAGATAACTCATCAGTGACTGAAAATAATACCCTACATGATGAGGTCATGTACATGTATATTACCGATGCTGCTGCTGCATAAATGAGCCAGTAATTTTCAGTCACTGTTTTCATGTTAAACTTGGACACCGATTCCATGCCCTGTTGAAAGTCTGCTGTGATCGTGACGATATTGTCCCTGTATTACTGATGTACATTTACTGCTTGGTGTAAGCTTTTTTTTTCATGTAAAATGTGAAATCTGGCATTCAACTTTGTTTATGTTTGCAAAAATGCTACTAAGATACGCTTGCATGTGCTTTCTTTAAATCATATTATATGTATATTCAATAACTAACATGTGAAAGTTTAAGCTTATGTTATGTCAAGGGAGTACAGCATTGATAATGTTAGCAAAACTGCATTTGGGTCTGTCCACACTAATGGGTACATATGATAACTATTGGAATGTGACATCAAAGGGTCAAATAAAGGCAACTGTTTTATCCCAATCTTTTCCTGTACATTCCATACCTTTTAACCCTAACCACCGGTACCCCAAATCCTGCAAAATCTTCCAAAGAGCACTTTTTGGAAAAATTCAGCACTGTTGGAAACTGGTACTTTCACCTCATCAAATGGGACAAAATTACTACCAGGCAAGAAGTACAGGCCATACATGTAAGTGCTGAATATGAAACATCAACGAAAATGCATGGTGCATTTTGAAGATAAAGGCATGTTTCCAAAAGTGCACTGATGGATTGTGGAGGATTCAGGAAGGTTCCTAGTCAGAATACGAGGCGGTTAGGGTTAATGATTGTACATATCAAACAATAAGAACATATTATGAGTACTTAAGAAATAGGAGGATCATCTTTAAGACATGTATGTAACATGGACAGAGAGTTTGTTTCTAAGATTGACAAGAAAGCGATTAATAGAAATTTATAATTTACTCAAATACTGTTTCATTTATATCCCTAACCCCTTTCAGATTGTTATGAGCTAAAACTAAGACATCTTATGAGTATTTACGGAATTAGAATATGAAATGTACATGTATCACATACACATACATACGTAACGTAGACAGTCAATCTGTCCACGTCGCATACATTTACATTATATTTTGAAGGATCTCCTGTTATCTGCTTAATACCCAGAGTGTTACCTGTATGAGTTTTTCAGATAACAATCCTAAGAGGAATAGCATTGTAAGGGACAACATGTGGGTGAATAAATCTATTTTATAAGTACTTCTTGTCAATTTCTGACTAAATGTCTAAAAGAGGATCCCCTTACTATTTCCTTGGAAAGTTGTCTTAATTTTTGAAAAGCACAATCCTCAAAGCACTTGGAATGCACAAACACAAAAAAAAATACGACAGAGTACTTCGTTTTATTATTAATGTACAAGGCGACAATTTCCGGGTATTTGTGTTTTTATTGGAACATTGATAATTTCCATTTAGAATGGAAAACAAATACTTTGAAATGGAATATTTCACTAAACACATGTAGTTGTCAGAGGGTTGGTTTTGTGGTGAAAAAGTGCCAAAATTAATTGCGGGACCCACCATCAATTTATTTCTGTACATGTACATATCTATGGTAAAACCATGCTTCTCACAATTATTTTGAGTAATAAGTCATTATAAAATCTTGTTTTCCCTTCTTCAAGTAAAATACATGTAGCAATGTTTTGATGAAAAAAGTAATTGTTATGAAATTGCCACATCTCATATATTTTGTTTGCATAATGCCTCCATCTTCTGTGTTTTTAGATGTGCTCTCATTTCCTCCTCTTTTTAGCTACTGTAAAAGAATAAAGTGCATGGTCTTTTAAATAAAAATGTGTCCTCTAAAAGCGTAATACAAGGAATCAGAGGAATCAACATCTTAAGGGATATACTGTATATATACTGAACAGCAAAGGAAACGTCGTGATTTTAAATCGTTGACATAACTCAACCAATCCAATCCAATCCAATCTGCATTTGTAAAGCGCCATCAATCTAGTTGCCTATTCCGAGGTGCGCAATCACACTATTCACGATGAGGAGAAACTTAGTGCAACTAATTAATTGTATGCAGAGTCAAACGGATGCGACTTCAGTTGGATTTGAAAAGAATGCAAGGAGTCAAGTGTACGAAGATGCTGGGGGAGATGGTTCCATAAGTTGGGAGCTGAGGCAATAAAACTTCTATCACCATATGAAGGAGTTTATTTGTAGACCTCAAATTTAAACCGGGAGTATAAGTGAATAGCATGTTCCTAATATAGACTGGTGCCAAATCATGAATTGCCTTCCATGTTAACAAAAGGATTTTGTATTCAATCCTTTGTTTCATAGGTAACCAATGCAGTTCCATTAGGGTTGGGGTAATGTGATCGAATTTCCTGCCCCTGGAAAGAACACGTGCTGAAGCATTTTGGGCATGTTGAAGCTTCTTCACAAGAGTTTTACATGTATCGTTTTTGGGAAATATGCAGTCTAACATCATTCTGAATCATGACTGTGCCTGAAAATCCTATAGGCGGATGGAATGCGACTTGAATGGTTTTCAAAGTGTACGTTACAAAATATACCTGTTGATATCTTTTATTCATACGACGTTTCTTTTGCTGTTCAGTATATAAATGTGTATCATGCTTTTTCACAGTCACGCTACAGCCTAGCCTTTGAGAAGCCCAGCCAGGCCCAGGATACCTCCCTGGCCTCCTGATCTGTCTTTTGTGAGTCATAATTACTGTAATGATACAGTACCATGGAGTGTCGTGGCCGAGCGGTCTAGCTTACCGGACTCAAGTTCTGGTGTTAGCAGCAGAATGTGGGTTCGAATCCCGGCCGTGACACTTGTGTCCTTGAGCAAGACACTTAACCATAATTGCTTCTTTCCACCCAGGGGTTAAATGGGTACCTGTGAGGGCAGAGTTGGTTGATTAGCCCTATATGCGCTGTAATGGCAGTAATTGAGCTGTATACTCCCCAGGGAGCTGAGATGGTTTCAGGAATGATTTATGAGCCTTATGAGCAGGGGTAATAATATGCGCCTTGAGCACCACTCAGTTGGTGGATACGTGCGCTATATAAGTCCATACATTATTATTATTAGTACCTGGAAATCAACCTAACCTGGGCTTCTGGAGGGCCTAGCCCAGCCAAGTAGAGCTCATTATAATGGCTGCAGTTGTGAACAAAAGACAGCTGAGGTGTCAGTCAAGTCTGCGTTAACAATAAGAGCTATTTGAGATCTATTCAATAGTAAAGGGTCTTTTGTGCTCAGCTAGGGGATTATATAAGCCAGTAGGCCAGGGCAAAGCCTGGGCCTGGCTGGGCTTTTAAAGGCTTGACTGTACCATGACTTTGGCCCTCCCTGTAACCTCAACAGATACAAAGGAAACTTGCAGTTCTCAGAAAGAATTTAAAGCAAAATTGTGTTATGACTCAATGACTGCAGCTGCTTCGACCAGAATCCTAAAACATATTCTTTTGGCCTGTTATAAATATAAAGTTAATGTGAATTGTAATTGTTTCATGAAGTATCCATACCTTTATTCTTATTAAAACTCAGATTCAAAACGGCCATGGACACTCACACATGGCCCTCACAGAGGATGGGAAAATACGCATAGCTTCAGTGGCTTATATGATCGTGTTTGGTGATGGTCTTCATAATTTCGTGGATGGTCTGGCTATCGGGGCCTCGTTTGCAATATCGGTTTTCCAGGGGATTTCAACCTCAATTGCGGTGATTTGTGAAGAGTTTCCACATGAATTAGGCAAGTTGAGTTTAAAGGAAGTTACAACATTGTTAATGTTGGCAGAACTGCTTCTACAAGCTAGTCTTGGTTCAAGACTGTTTGTCTGTTTTTGATACACGATCCTTTGCCGCATGATGGCGCTACACGAACCATTATCAAACACGAACCGCTATTAAACACGAACCGCTATCAAACAGTCTTGGGAATTTTGTAGAATCTCCTCCCGAAAACGGGGGGAAACCACTACGCATGCGTCAATTTGAAATGCTAGCGCGGCCCACATTTTTGGTGCGCACACGCATAAACAACAACAACGGACTGCCGTGAAGTTGTTGATCAGTGAACACAGCAGTCCGTTGCTGTTCATGCGCGTGTGCACAAAAAATGTGGGCCGCGCTAGCATTTCAAATTGACGCATGCGTAGTGGTTTCCCCCCGTTTCGTGATTGTAGCATTCGTGTAGCACCGTCAGATCATGTAACACAATCATACAAACACAGTTTGAACCAAGACAAGCATTGAATCAAAATATACATTAAAGGGAAGGTACAACATTGGTAATGTTGGCCAAACTGCTTCTATGAGTATGCTTACTCTATTTGAATCAAGATATACATTAAAGGGAAGGTACAGTATTGGTAATGTTGGCAAAACTGCTTCTATGAGTATGCTTACTCTATTTGAATCAAGATATACATTAAAGGGAAGGTACAGTATTGGTAATGTTGGCAAAACTGCTTCTATGAGTATGCTTTACTCTCTTTGAATCATGATATACATTAAAGGTAAAGTACAAGATTGGTAATGTTGGCAAAACTGCTTCTATGGGTATGCTTACTCTCTTTGAATCAAGATGTACATTAAAGGGAAGGTACAACATTGGTAATGTTGGCAAAACTGCATCTATGAGTATGCTTACTCTCTTTGAATAAAGATATACATAAAAGGAAGGTACAACATTGGTAATTTTGGCAAAACCTGCTTCAATGAGTATGCTTTTAAACTCTTTGAATCAAGATATACATTAAAGGGAAGGTACAACATTGGTAATGTTGGCCAAACTGCTTCTATGAGTATGTTTACTCTCTTTGAATCAAGATATACATTAAAGGGAAGGTACAACATTGGTAATGTTGGCAAAACTGCATCTATGAGTATGCTTACTCTCTTTGAATCAAGATATACATAAAAGGGAAGGTACAACATTGGTAATTTTGGCAAAACTGCTTCTATGAGTATGCTTACTCTCTTTGAATCAAGATATACATTAAAGGGAAGGTACAACATTGGTAATGTTGGCCAAACTGCTTCTATGAGTATGTTTACTCTCTTTGAATCAAGATATACATTAAAGGGAAGGTACAACATTGGTAATGTTGGCCAAACTGCTTCTATGAGTATGCTTACACTCTTTGAATCAAGATATACATTAAAGGGAAGGTACAACATTGGTAATGTTGGCCAAACTGCTTCTATGAGTATGCTTACTCTCTTTGAATCAAGATATACATGTACATTAACCCTTTCCATACCATTGTCGACTTTCGTCGACAGCGCACCTACCTATGCTTCTTTACCATCGTCGACTTTCGTCGACGGCGCAATCACCTACGCTTCTTGACCATCGTCGACTTTTGTCGACGAGCGCAGTGCCGGTGTTCAAGAGGGTCCACTAAATGTATCTGCTGCCTTTCATTTTTAGACAGTTGAAAAGGCCACGTCATAAGCTTTCCAATGATGTATAGAACAATAGGGGTCACCATTATGACCTTTCGAGAAAACTGTGCTTGAAGTTTTTCACATGCGCTAATTTTCCAAAAGTTTTTTCCAACATTTTGTCACGATGGATGAGCGAAATGCTCAGTTACTGGATGATCGAGCTATTTGCTGATAGTGATTCTGAGAATGAATCCAATGATTCCGAGGATAATTCTAGCCAAGAATCCGAAGATTTGTCGTCCGAATCTGACGACAATTTGCCGGGGACAAGCCAAGCAGGACAGGCTACCGCGCCGGGAATGGCGTGCCGAGGGACGCGCGGTGTGCGAGTCCGTGGTGGTCGGCGTGGAGGTGGTGATCGTCGGGCCCCAACTCGTCCTCGAAGGCAAAACAAGCCAAACTTCCGTGCAGGATGGAAGGAGACAGCAGACTTCGTCCCTCAACCGCCCCCGTTTACAGGTACTCCTGGGCCAACCAATGATTTCAGCGGTCTGTCACCTGTTGAGATTTTTATGCTGTATTTTACTACAGCTGTTTGGGATCTTCTCGTGTCAGAAACAAACAGGTATGCATCTCAGAGCTTACATGATGCCCCAGACAAAGCAGCCAAGTGGGCACGTAACCCAGTAGATGAAAATGAAATCAAAGCCTTCGTTGCACTTCTGCTTGCCATGGGAATCAGCCGATTTCCTCAATACAATATGTATTGGTCTACCATAGACATGCTACGCAACTCATTTTATTCTTCAATTATGTCACGTAACCGCTTTCTATCCATCCTCCGGTACCTTCATCTGTCCAACAATGCAGCCCCCCGAGCAGTCCCGAGCAAACTCAGAAAACTTCAACCATTTTTAGACTTGGTTCTCCCAACATTCCTGTCCGTCTACAAACCGAGTCAAAATTTATCCCCGGATGAGAGTATGTTAAAGTTCAAGGGAAGATTGAGTTTCGTCCAGTATATGCCAAAAAAGCCAATCAAGTGGGGCATGAAGGCCTTTTCCTTGAACGAGTCGTCTACAGGCTACACGTGTGCATGGAAACTGTATACTGGTCGAGAAGAGTACGATGCACATACATGTATGCCTAACAATCCAGTAATTGCAGAATTACAGCATCCAACAGAAATATACGTGAGTGGACATGTCGTCTTGAACTTGGTCGAAGGACTGGACAATAAAGGCCATGTGATATTTTGCGACAACTATTACTCCAGCCCATCCCTGTTCGCAAAACTAACTGAGCTTGGTTTTGGTTGCTGTGGTACTGTGAAATACCTTAGCAATGGCTTGCCATCTGACGCCAACCCGAAACAACACAAAATGAAGAAAGGTGACCCCCCTGCTTTTTTTGAAAAGGCAGGACAGATATGTGTCGTTTGGTTTGACAAGAAACCAGTGACTGTTTTGACCACCGTGGGAAACTGCAACGTAACACAAAAGCGCATCCGATCACGTCAGACGAACACTGGTTTCAGAGAAATCACCAAACCCAAGGCCATCGAACAATACAACAAGAACATGGGGGGAACTGATCTCGCTGATCAGTTCTTCCAGTACTACAACCATACACATAGAAGTGTGAAGTGGTGGAAGCGTGTGTTTTTTCACATGCTTGAAATCTGTCTGGTGAATGCCTCTACTCTCTATGACAGTATCCCATCAAACTCGTCCCTCACCAAGCTCAAATTCCGACAAGCTGTCATTGAGGGATTGCTCGAAGGGTGGGATCGGGATCAAACTCGACTGGGCCGCAGATCTTCCCGGGTTGACCAACCTGCACGACTCACCGAGCGAGGTCACTTCCCATCAAAGTTGGCGGATGGCAGTAAGCCAGACTGCATCGTATGCAGCGACAGAACGAAGAAGGGAGGCAGAAAGCAAACATCCATGTGTTGTAGAAAGTGTGACCGGCCAATGTGCACAGTTCCTTGTTTCGAGCGCTACCATTCTTATATGAACTACATGTATAAGGACAACAGATTAGATGCGTAGTTTCTAACCTGTGTTAATAATAATAATAATGTATAGATTTATATAGCGCACGTATCCACCAACTAAGTGGCGCTCAAGGCGCATTATATTATTATCCCTGCTCATAAGGCTCATAAGGCTCATAAATCATTCCTGAAACCATCTGAGCTCCCTGGGGAGTATACAGCTCAATTGCTGCCATTTCTAGCGCATATAGAGCAAACCATCTCTGCCTTCACAGGTACCCATTTAACCCCTGGGTGGAGAGAAGCAATTATGGTTAAGTGTCTTGCTCAAGGACACAGGTGTCACGGCCGGGGCTCGAACCCACACACTGCTGCTGGCAACACCAGAACTTGAGTTCAGTGCGCTAGACCGCGACAATCCACTTTACGTGCATTATACAACACACGGGACCTACGGCTTTACGTCCCATCCGAAGGACGAAGCAATTATGGTTAAGTACCTTGCTCAAGGACACAAGTGTCACGACCGGGGCTCGAACCCACACCCTGCTGCTGGCAACACCAGAACTTGAGTTCGGTGCATTGTGAAGTTTACATGTATTCATTCATGTAATTGTAAATCATAACAATTAGTTTTGATTTTTCATTTTGGTGAACTTCCCCCAAAACATCGATCATGTAGCATTCCGTGTTACTGATTTCAAATAATATGCCTGTACATGAATATATTTTCAAAAAATCAAAATACTTAGGCCTAAAATGACCTGCAAATTGTTCGATATTTTTTTAGGCCTCTGCGTTTTATTCGATTTTTTTATCATAAGTCAATTGCATGAATTTTACCCAATTATCCTCCACATCTCCATATACATTGTCTGATCTCGTCAAATTATATTATTGTTTGAGATACATGCAAAAGGACCATCATATAAAATGTATGTAAATAAAATTGTACCCACAACATACGGATAAGCCATTTCTATGCCAAGAAATACCTGCTAATTGCAATAGCATAATTTTGTTTTCCGTGTTTATTTATTTTTTTGTACACTAATGTTCTTTTACGGAATTTATCGACAATTGCCAACTTCAAATTTTGAATCAGGATTTGCCTGGTTACTTACTTACTTGATATGATTCTTATGCTAGGTGATTGAATATACAGTACCAACTCATAAATTTATACGGTTATGTTTCTGTAACAAATTCACAAGGACTGTAACTTTGTGTCATTTACATGTGCATCACCAACAGCATTTTCTCAACATGCAAAAGAAAGAAACCAAAACAAAAAAAAATTTGTCAGGCAATGGTTATGAAAGAAAAGTTTCACTGAATTTAGAAAGTGTTGTAGTAAAAATTGTGTTAGTTGGTATATCAGGAGTTGTATGTGTGCCCTAGAATAAATCACTTTGATTGTTGATGACTTCATGTTCTATTCTTGTATACAAGAAATAGATTGTTTTGCCAAAGAAAACATAACAATAAATTGAGTATCCATACATGAGTTTTATCAGCAAAGTGTCTTGTGTTCATATTTTTTTATAACCTTTACATTTGATTTTGAAAGTACACAGAATATGGATAGGTTATGTTTTATCCATTATTTAGCATTTGTAACTATTGAGCTTCTGACAGGAAATACTTGTTTGCCAAACAGATGAAAAAAGGCTGACATTCCACACACTTGTGCATGAAAATCTGCATAACCAATGTACAATGTACTGTACATGTAGCCTCCATTGTATCCAGTGCCTGTGCATGTAATGTTTGTGTTACCCATAACACGCATCAATGAACACACACACGGTACAATGGCGGGTCTATATGCAGTGCATTTTACATGGTGTAATGCTGTGCTAATAGGCTCCATCAGATAGGAAAACTGCAACTCTCTGGAAACAAATCGAATAAGTTGCTTGTTTTATACCCGAAACAATTAGTTTTGATATTATATGAAAGAGTATACAATGAGTAAAAAATGTCACACACAAACCTGTTTCATTTATTGAAGTCTTGATAGTGAAAATCAAGTTTGAAAGTGCATAAGTCAAGTTACAATGTAAAAATTCTAGATTCAAATATTTTGAAACTTCAAAATAGAGAAATTATAATATAATCAACCCAACTTGCATTGGAATATAATTTTGATGTCACCATTTGAAAGATGATTATACAAGTAACAAAGTGCATGCACAAATTTTTTCTCTATGACGCTGTCTTCAATGTGAAAATTGAGCCTGAAAAGGGGGGTCTTGAAAAGCTGCCGTGGTTGCAAAACAATTCGGTTCTGGACTGTACACTCCGTACAAACAATGTGGTCCTCAGTGGGCTGCGTGGTCAAAACAATTCGGTATTGAAAGGGTTAAAGGGAAAGTACAACAATGGTAATGTTGCTAAAACTACTTCTGTAAGTATGCTTACTCTCTTTGAATCAAAGGGAAGGTACAACATTGGTAATGTTGCCAAAACTACTTCTGTGAGTATGCTTACTCTCTTTGAATCAAAGGGAAGGTACAACATTGGTAATGTTGGCAAAACTGCTTCTGAGTATGCTTACCTTCATGTACATGAAGTGTGCAAGTCGTATACTAACCTAGTCCAAGGCATAGTTCTCCAAGAACAATGGATTTGGGACATTCATGATGTACTGTTCCACAGACTGACGCGCAAGGTCTCAAAAAGCCTTAGCATTTATTGCATTCGCCCCACTACATGTAGCTTCCAGCGCCGAGCGCCGAGCACCTACATGTAGCTTCCAGCGTCAAACACCTACATGTAGCTTCCAGAGTCAATCACCTACATGTAGCTTCCAGCATCAAACACCTACATGTTAAAATTGTAGCTTCCAGCGTCAAGCACCTACATGTAGCTTCCAGCGTCAATCACCTACATGTAGCTTCCAGCGTCAAACACCTACATGTTAAAATTGTAGCTTCCAGCGTCAAGCACCTACATGTATCTTCCAGCGTCAAGCACCTACGTGTACAGTAGCTTCCAGCGTCAATCACCTACATGTAGCTTCCAGCGGCAAGCACCTACATGTAGCTTCCAGCGTCAATCACCTACATGTACATGTAGCTTCCAGCGTCAAGCACCTACATGTAGCTTCCAGCGGCAAACACCTAGATGTAGCTTCCAGCGTCAATCACCTACATGTACATGTAGCTTCCAGCGTCAAGCACCTACATGTAGCTTCCAGCGGCAAACACCTAGATGTAGCTTCCAGCGTCAATCACCTACATGTAGCTTCCAGCGTCAAGCACCTACATGTAGCTTCCAGCGGCAAGCACCTACATGTAGCTTCCAGCGTCAATCACCTACATGTACATGTAGCTTCCAGCGTCAAGCACCTACATGTAGCTTCCAGCGGCAAACACCTAGATGTAGCTTCCAGCGTGAATCACCTACATGTACATGTAGCTTCCAGCGGCAAACACCTAGATGTACATGTACATGTAGCTTCCAGCATCAATCACCTACATGTAGCTTCCAGCGTCGAGCACCTACATGTACATGTAGCTTCCAGCGGCAAACACCTAGATGTACATGTACATGTAGCTTCCAGCATCAATCACCTACATGTAGCTTCCAGCGTCGAGCACCTACATGTACATGTAGCTTCCAGCGGCAAACACCTAGATGTACATGTAGCTTCCAGCATCAATCACCTACATGTACATGTAGCTTCCAGCGTCAAGCACGTACATGTGCATGCAATCCCATGATGCCTTACGGAAGGCCAGGCAGGGTAGAACATCTCATAACCATGCTCGTTGTGCGTGCGTGCATTTGGAGTACAATGCCGTGGTATGTAATACACTTCTGGTATTAATTCATCCTTTTTTTCTTACCATTTCAAAATTTCAGGAGACTTTGCAATTTTACTGAAATCAGGAATGAAGGTGAAGCAAGCATTGATGTTTAATTTCTTGTCAGCGCTAACGTGCTATGGAGGTCTGATTGTAGGCATTATAGTGGGCCAATTGACATCTGCTGAGCCATACATATTTGCTCTTGCAGGTGGAATGTTTTTATACATATCCTTAGTTGATATGGTAAGTCATTTTAGAGATGTACATAATAATAATAATAATAATAATAATGTGTGGACTTATATAGCGCACGTATCCACCAACTGAGTGGTGCTCAAGGTGCATTATATCATAATAATAGTAATAATAATAATAATAATAATGTGTGGACTTATATAGCACACGTATCCACCAACTGAGTGGTGCTCAAGGTGCATTATATCATAATAATAATAATAATAATAATAATAATAATGTGTGGACTTATATAGCACACGTATCCACCAACTGAGTGGTGCTCAAGGCGCATTATATCATAATAATAATAATAATAATAATAATGTGTGGACTTATATAGCGCACGTATCCACCAACTGAGTGGTGCTCAAGGCGCATTATATCATTACCCCTGCTCATAAGGCTCATAAGGCTCATAAATCATTCCTGAAACCATCTCAGCTCCCTGGGGAGTATACAGCTCAATTGCTGCCATTACAGCGCATATAGGGCTAATCAACCAACTCTGCCCTCACAGGTACCCATTTAACCCCTGGGTGGAGAGAAGCAATTATGGTTAAGTGTCTTGCTCAAGGACACAAGTGTCACGGCCGGGATTCGAACCCACATTCTGCTGCTAACACCAGAACTCGAGTCCGGTAAGCTAGACCGCTCGGCCACGACACTCCACATGATGTCATTTAAACATGCGTTATCCGTGTTTTACTGTAAATTTCCAGATTTTGTTGTTGGCAATGGAGATTTTAGAAAGAAAAACACATACTTTGAAATGAAATATTGCCCAAAATAGTCAGAATCTTGGTTTAACAGCAAAATAGTTTGTTTAACCCTACCTCCCTATGCCATTTGCTTACACATGCACTGAATCCTCCAAATTCCTTCAGTAGTAAAGCAAGCACATGACATGTATGCACACATGTGTTTCTAATCTGTGATACATATACATGGCCAGGGACCCTCCCTGCATGCATGGAGCAATAAATAGTGTCCACTGACCCAAGCACTGACCTTGCAATCACTACAACAAACATAGATGTACATGTACATGTACCGTGGAAAGGCAAGTATGCCTAATAACCCCAATCCTCCAAAATCCTTCACTTGAGCAAAGAGGATGCAGCGTGTAACGTCAATCCTTCAAAATCCTTCACTTCAAGCATAGAGGATTTTGGAGGATTTAGCAAGGTTAATGTTCAGAAATTGCTGTTGAAACAAAAAAAACAACCCTCGCCAAAACACAAGGTGGCTTGAGAAACCCTTAATTTTGCACAATGCCAAGGATGGTCGTTGTTTGGGTGTCCTTTCGTGATCATAAGCATAATACGGTCTTTTTGAAATTAGAAGTAAAACTTGCAACATGTATAATGTTTTTTCTCTTCTCAGTTACCAGAACTTAACGCAATGACAGATCAAAAGAACTTCAATATGAGGAATTCTCTGAAAATCTTTGTCATCCAGAACGCCGGACTACTGACTGGGTACAGTATCATGATTCTGCTTGCCGTCTATGGGGAACACATACAGATCTAATGGAAGGTAAGTCGGTGGGATTGGAAACTGTAACCCCTGAATATATACATGTAGCTATCTATGGGAAACACATAACAGATCTAATGGAAGGTAAGTCAGAGGGATTAGAACCAGTAACCTCTGAAGATATTGATGTACCGCTAGCCTTTGAGAAGCCCGGCCAGGCCCAGACTACCTGGCCTCCTAATCGGTCTTTTGCGAGCCCTAGTGATGTAACAATACAGTACCTGCCAATCAACATAATCTGGGCTTCTGGAGGGCCTAGCCTAGCCAAGTAGAGCTCATTATAATGGCTGCAGTTGTGAACAAAACACAGCTGAGTTGTCAGTCAAGTCTGCGTTAACAATAAGGGCTATTTGAGATCTATTCATTAGTAAAGGGTCTTTTGTGCTCAGCTAGGGGATTATATAGGCCTGGGCAAAGCCTGGGCTTGGCCATGCTTCTCAAAGGCTTGGCTGTACCATGACTTTGGCACTCCTCCATAAGAGATTATTGGTAGGTGTTACACCTGCAAATACACTGTCCACTGTACCAAAGAAAATACACTATTAGGGAAGTTTAAGGTCCGGTATCTGGATACTCGACTGAAACTGTCATTACCCGGTTTCATTTTTCGGTTCCATTTTTCGGTTCCAATTACCCGGTTCCAATTACCCGGTTCCAATTACCCGTAAACGACTTTTGAAAATTTCGACTGAACATTTAAGAAGTCTTTGATTTTTTATTTATTTGTTTTTTAAATGTGTGTGGAGAATGTGGATGCTTAAGTCGTTTTTAATATAGAGGCAGGAAATTATTACATTAAGTCCACATTTATTATTACTCTAATAAAACAAGAGAAACTTGTGTTCATATTGATTATTTTATTTAGCATTATTTGTGTGTTGTTACAAAATTGTTTACGGGTACCCGGGTATCCGAAGATTTCCCATTTTGAGTATCTGTTTCCCGAAAAATAACTGGAAACGCACAGTCTTAGGGAAGTTACAACATTGATAATTGTGGCAACATTACTTTTATGAGTTTGCTTCCTCTCATTGAATCAGACAACCAACCCGTTACTATTTTGTGGAAATAGTGAAATATATTCAGAAGTTATAATTTATTCTAACACGAAATATAGGACAGAGCACTCTTTCCTAAACTCAAACTGGAAAATGTTCCCCTTTTCTGAAACGTCACAGCTGTGCACCTCAGCCAGAATTATATTCAGGGAATATTAATACTTTTTGAATTACCAGTTTGCCATATGTTTAATTAGGGACAGCGGAAACACGAGCAAGAAAAGTCACATTCTATGACATTTTAACTTTCGTTGTTTTTTGTTTGTTGTAGATCCACTTCGGATCAAGATGGACAATCATGCTAGCATCATGTTGTGTGTGATTCTTAGAACTGATACGGTTTCATAAGAATAGTTTAAAATTGTTATCTTTTTAGTGCATGTTTTTAAAAATTTATGGTTAGAATTGTTTTAATTATTTTAATTCTATTTTTACGAAAAAAGTCAAAAATGCATTCATACTTAACCCTTTCATTACCATTGGCGACTTTAGTCGACAGCACATTATACCCCCTGTTGCATACCATTGGCGACTTTAGTCGACCAAGGTCACCACACACACATTGGGAGTATCATGACCAGCTTTTAAAACAGCTGTATTTTTTTCCCTTCTTCGCAGTCCATATCCATGCTATATATGGTTGGAAAGACTGATTCCTTATCTTTCTAATGGATAGCCCAACCTACATGTTGCTATTATAGAAATCAGACATAATACAAGTCAATCCTTTCAATGGCCATTTGTGCTATGGAACGTCATACACTTGTGTACAAAATGCTCTCTGTGTTTGTGAAACAAAGTCAGGGGAAGTAAAATAAATAACACGATCATTTTTATATGCAATACCAATGATTTTGGTATCATGTGAAAGGGAATTTCGTAAGCAACAATCATTTCATTGAATATATCTTTCTCCAACAAATTCTTCATGATGAAAAACGAGTTTAGAAAAAGTGCCTGTAAATGGATGCATACTGTTGTGTAATAATGTGTGAATTCATGCATGACTGGGCAAACAATTCGGTAACCAGTGGGACATCCTGTTGAAACAAATCGGTAATGAAAGAGTTAAAGGGGTCAACAGTGGTTATTAGTGGTCAAGGGTGGATCCAGAAATTACGGAGAGAGTGGATCTAAATCTGGCGCCATTTGTTCAGAAGTTCTCCTGGCTCTTGACCCAGGGGCTAAGCACAATTCAGGGGTCGAAATTAACAGTAGTATGCCAGCCCAAGTGTAGTGGTTTTAGCAGCGGGGTACTACTTGGCAGTTGGGGTTTGGTGAGTCCGATAATCAAAGCTAGTGAAAAAAAATTAAACAATACTTGTATGCAAGTACAAAATATGGATTTCCATGTTTTCCCCTTATTTGGGCCTACTAAAACTAAAAAAATGTGAAGAACAAGTAATATTTTGACATAACTGGTCCTGTGGGCTACCATCAACTTCTACTAGCTGCTGGGGTTCAAAATTCAAGTTAATTTCGACCCCTGCCAATTGAAAGTACAGTGAGGAAATTCCCCTGGGCATTGTGCATTTTTAGTGATAACAGATTCCTTCTAGCCAACATAAAGTTCCTTGTTTTGAAAGTTAAGATTTCAACAGGATGCCACACACTGCTTGGAATTGAGATAAGATATGGGCAAGTTTTGATAATTTATTAAGAGATTTGTAATATGTGATATTCATAAATGCCCAAGACGGTTTAGAGTAGACAATTTGATTTGATGAAACGTGTTGACTTGCAGGTGCATTAATCTGGTAAAGACATGGCTTATAAAAATCAGAGCAGTGTCCCAGCTGTTCTGTTTAGCCAACATGAGACATACACCGCGGATTTCAACGAATCAGAGCAGTGACATAGAGGGGGGGATTGTTTGAGGTAAATTTACCGACGCAAAACTCAGTTCAGACCTACCAACAAGTGTGTGCATTTACCGACAGACACTATTTTGCCAACAAATTTGAGAAACCCCCTCCCCACCTTTAGCAATGCCACATAATCTGCATAGTGATTGATTTTTTGTGGCATCGTCCTGATTTATGCATTTGTGTCTCAAAAACGTGAATTTGCCCATTTCTACTTGACTCTTTTCACCAAAATTACTTAAGTATGGATGCATTTTCAGACAATTATTTTTAAGTAACATTCACGTAGTGATCACTTGTAATAATGGTGCCTCATAATTGTGCGATTTTTTTTTTGTATATAATTGTTCACACAAAATTACCTCATTTCTCAGGTATGATAAATCAAAGTAATGTGATTTTTATTATGAAAGATGCAATTATTGTTATTATTATACATTTCTGGTAATGAAACCAAGGATCCTTCAAAGGCACTCTTAAGCACTTTAGCTCGGAAGCCTGAGGAAATCTGTAAACAAGGGCACTTGTAATGTGAACCAGAAACACCTGGGTAAACCACTGTTCTTCCACATGGACACGGGACCTACGGCTTAACGTCCCATTCGAAGGACAGAGCAATTATATATTTAACCCTCCTATGGTTTGACCTTTCAAAATCTGCTTACTGGCAAAATGGCTATCAATAATGTATGAACCCTTTAAAACCCTCCAGAATTTGTTGCTACTGAACTACCACACCTTTCAATACCCTTTGAAAGGTATTGAAACATTTCAACACCAGTTTGTTCAGAGAGTTGTTTCACCTTTCGAAACCTTTCATAGGTCCCTTTTGTCAGACAGTTTTCTCACCTTTCAAAACCCTTCAGTACAGCAAACTTGAAAGGTTTTGAAAGGTTTTGAAAGGTCTGACAATTCTATGGCAAACTGCACTGTACATAGGAGGGTTAATATAAGTGTCTTGCACACAAGCGCTGTGACCAGCCATGCCAGGAATCAAAACCAAATTCCCAAGACCCCAGAATTTGAGTCCAGTGCCCAAGACCGCTCGACCACGACACTCCAATTGATAAGGGTGAAGAATATGATAACATTTGAACCTCTGCAAGGACAATTACACTTTGACCACGTTAAATGTTGACTTGGATTGGAGACTATTCAGTTGCGTGGCTAGTCTGGGTCTTGCATGGTCAGGGTCCGTGTCCTTCGGATGGGAAGTTAAGCTGGAGGTACCGTCAAACACGTCAGATAACAAAGACACTTAGCCATGACAGAAAAGGAGCTTGCTCCAGTATTTCTGGAATGGCAGCAAAAATGCTTTCAAGCCATTGAATAATGCGCTATCAAATTTACAGTATTAATTTTAAACTAAAAACCTCTAAAAGAATTTTATACATGCATTGGTATTCTCAAAACACATAAATGATTACGGGTTACCTTGTTGGTATTAAATACTGGGGCTGTGCCGGGTATCCGGATACCCGACCAAAACTGTTCCATTTTTCGGTTCCAATTACCCGTAAACGACTTTTTAAAATTCGGACTTAACATTTGAGCGGTGCAAACAGAAATCAAGTGACTCTTGAACAATGCACTTGTACAGACAATTATTTTTAAATTCAAGAGATTACACTCCAATAAAGAAAAGATCGATAGTATGGTGTCCTCTGTATTATAAAAGTTTGTTGCCATTTACAGTACATGTATTTCAACAAAAATGAAAACGGGTATCCGGGTATCCGAAGTTTCCTGATTTCGGGTATCCGGTTCCAAAAATATCCGAAAACGCACAGCCCTATTAAATACACCTTGGAATATTTGTCTGGGGGTCTCATTTTTTATTTGCTTAGAACCACTCTTTGATAACAATGACATCAGCTGAAACTTTAACACGTTGGTGTCTCCTGAAGACGATCAGAGTTGTAACCACCGGGTTCTATTCAGAACTAATTACTGCTCAATTGAGAATGTTCACATGATATCCAGCAAACGGTCTTTACTTATCCTGTTTCACCATGGAAAGCGACAAATATTACTTGGTGTCATCAGTTGTACATAAAGAGTGTATCGTGATTCTTAAAGTACGGGTGCATTTACAGAAATTCAATCAAAAGTTTATACTGGCATTAGGTGATTTATTAATGTTTGTATCTATTTATCTATCTATTTATTTATTTATTTTATTTATTTATTTATTTATTTAATTTTATTTATTTAATTTTATTTATTTATTTATTTATTTATTTATTTTATTTATTTTTAATTTATTAATTTATTTTTAATGTATTTTTAATGTATTTTTAATGTATTTTTAATGTATTTTTAATTCATTTTTAATTTATTATTAATTTATTATTAATTTATTATTAATTTGTCTTTCACCTTTATTGACAAAATATCACATTGCTGCTCTGATATTTCAGACTATATTTACAAAAATGGTCTGCATATACATTGTAGTACTATATATAATTGGAGACAATTTCTTGTTTATCGTAATATATTTTTAAAGGTACACACAGCCGGCCAATGATTTTATTGAGCGCCAAAAATACATTGATCTTCGGTGGAAAAACAACAGCCGATACATCTCTGTCAAAGAAAATTGGTAGGGGATGGTCCTCGGCTGACCTTGACTGGACCCGATTAAATGATTTTAGTTTTTACCAGTTAAAGAAACAAAAAGTTATGGGGTAGGCCTACAGAGCGCCCTCAACGGCAGTTTTCACCAAATGTGATTACAGCATGAGAGAACTGTTTATAACATAGAACAAAAAAAAATCAACATCCTGGTCATATTTTCGGTTTTGAAAGGACGAGCACTAGTATATTTTTTTAAATGGCCTTTTTATTACTAATTATGTATGCATATTTCTTATATAATATACATGTGAATTTTGAAATAGTTTACGTTTTGTAAGTTAAGAATAACGTTAGTATCTTGATTCAGGTGCATACATATTAGATCTATATACAGGTATTGCGTATTTCCCTATTTTAAAGGGAAACTACAACATTGGTTATACTTGCCCTACCTCTTGATTGGACCTGATTTAACGTTAGTTTGTAACACCGATTTTGTTAATTATTTATACAATTTTGTTTACAGGAACAATTACAAAGTTACTGGTATAGGCCTAAGAGCGCTGTTTCCATCTGAAAATTAATCCTAAACAGCAGTTTTCCAGCAAATGTGATTACAGTATGAGAAATTGTTTATAAAAATGGAACCAAAACAAAATCAACATCCTGATAATATTTTGGATTTTGAAAGGACGATAGTATATTTTCGTAAATGGTCTTATTACTAACTATGTATGTAGATTTTCAATATACAATATACATGTGAATTTTTTAAATAGTTTACATTTTGTAAGTTAAGAATAACGTCAGTATATTGATTCAGGTACATGTACAGATATAAATACAATTATGAGATACATGTATGGCGTAATTCGCTATTTCAAAAGGGAAGGTACAACATTGGCCAGTACCCAACTTCAAATTAGGTCAATTGTTATCTGAAAGCTTCCTTTTGTGTGACGGTGATAACGATACAAATCATCCTTAAAACAATGTTTCTGAAGTGCTCGAACAAATCATTGTATGCGCCTATTAACCCTCCTATGGTTTGACCTTTCAAAACCTTTCAAAATCTGCTTACGGGCCAAAATGGCTATCAATTATTATGAACCCTTTAAAACCCTCCAGAATTTGTTGCTACTGAACAACCACACCTTTCAATACCCTTTGAAAGGTATTGAAACATTTCAACACCAGTTTGTTCAGAGAGTTGTTACACCTTTCGAAACCTTTCATAGGTCCCTTTTGTCAGACAGTTTTCTCACCTTTCAAAACCCTTCAGTACAGCAAACTTGAAAGGTTTTGAAAGGTCTGACAATTCTATGGCAACTGCACTGTACATAGGAGGGTTAAACACAATTGTTTCTGTGAAAAACAAAAATGTTTCATGGCAAACATAACTATCAATGGACGAGAACTAGAGAAAGTATTAACCAGTTCAAATACCTTGGGGCTATCATCGCGAAGGGGAAAAGAAGATAGGGCAGGCAGCAAAAGAGATGGACAGACAACATTGAAGAATGGACTGGAAAGACCTTTGCTGTGACCCAGTGGCTTGCTCATAACCGCCAAAAATGGAATCAGCTCGTGCAGCATTCATCCGTGCAGCGACCCTACGACCCTGGTGGGTTACGGGACCAGTGACAGTTTCTGTGGAATTTGCGAATTCTTGTTTACATTTTGCTCATGATTTAGACTCGACATTGAGCTGAAACTGCTTTGAAATTAACTTAAATTTCCAAAACAAATGTCCCAGCTTCCGCTTAACCTATACCCATTTAAAAGACGTGACCACATATCCACAGACATAGCTGTGTGATTTGTGCACTTATTAATAAGTTATTATATTTGTGCAATTTAGCTAGCTTTTATTTATTTATTTTTATTTTTTTTTATTTTTTATTTTTTTGTTTGTTGGTGTATCTTGGTGGTTATTTTTTAATGTTCATTCCACATTGCATTTTCGAACTTATTTTTTTATCCTTATATCACTATTATTTTTTGGTTTTAAATTGTATTTTATAGACTTCCAAACGCACAAACGCCAATGGCAGAATGGATATAATACACTTAAAATATTTAATAAAATTCACAATTAATTACAGTTAATACAGTTTTAAAACAAGCACACTGCCAACAAAATCACCTAAAGGTCTAGATTAAAATATTCACACAATAACTTCATTTAATCAGCGATAACAAAACTGTATTCATTGTCGGGGTGGGGGTGCGGGTGGGGGTTTGGTGTGGGGGTTTGGTGTGGGGGTGGGAACAAACGTTTGTGTGGGTAATGCTTTTAGCATTTGAATGGACTCCCTTATAATTTTCTAAGGAAATTTAGAGTTTCAATAATAGCAATGTATATGTGTTTGCCAAACTAATGTTATTCTTTTGTGCAAAGTATATCAAAGATTATACATTCACAGAACATTGTTTGTAAACATGTATTGATAGTTTCAATAAACAAATATTTTTATTGTTGGTAAATGGTAAAATTGCGTGAAATGTAATATATCTAGATAAGTCAACTTAACCCTAAACTTCCCAAATCCTCTTTGCCAAAGTGAAGGATTTTGAAGGATTGAGGTTATGTGGAAATTGCAGTGGTGAAGGATTTTGAAGGATTTTGAAGGATTGAGGGCAGATGTGATTATTTGCTTGGTGGATTATGGAGGATTGAGGTTACAAGGTACCTGTTGGTCTGTCCAAAAAATGATTTTGGAGGATTGAGGCCATGTTACTGTTCATGTATCACAGATATGTGCATACACGTCATCTGCATACAATGGTAGCGGTCATTGTGCTTGCTTTACTACTGAAGGATTTTCGAGGATTCAGGTTATGTGTAAGCAAATGGGCCTAGGGAGTTAGGGTTAAAGTAAAAAAATAATAATAATACATAATTAGTACAAAATTTTGAAAAAAATTATCCCAAAAAAAGTACAGACACAAGAACCCACCTACAATGCAACTGTGTCCAAACGGACACCGAAATAGAATACTCAAAACTTAGTGTTAATCCAGCTCCTTCACAAACGGTTATTCGTTTTGCTATTCTTGTGCATTGTCTAGGAACTCGCCATGTTAGTATGGCGTGAACTAAATTAATACTTATGCGAGTCAATTTAATTCCCACCTTATATATGTACATGTATATGTATATATATGTGTACTTTTTTTCTGGAATCGACATGGAAAAGTCAATTTGTCCGAGTCCATCAATACTGAACTCCAATAGTACAACATATAAGTGACGGATCTAACCTTGATGTATATATCAAGAGGAGAAAGGTGTTACGCCAGGAGAATGTCACTTTGGTAAATGTTTGTTCACTTATCAACGAAACGGGACACCCCCACCCCAGTTTAGATCCGTCCCTGGCCTGTAGTATGATACACATGCGTATGACTGATGTATCATTTTAACCACCCAATGTGCATGTAGGACTGCAAAGATTTGTATTTAGCACAATTAATTTCTACTA
This sequence comes from Zoroaster sp. YZ-2022, assembly GCA_029582265.1. NCBI lineage: Eukaryota > Metazoa > Echinodermata > Asteroidea > Forcipulatida > Zoroasteridae > Zoroaster > Zoroaster sp. YZ-2022. The sequence continues at coordinate 23,033,070 of CM055817.1, forward strand.
AAAAAAAGTCGGGGTTGTTGTCCATTAGCGGTGTTGGTTATTCATTGTTTTCAAGTTACCAATTTTCTGTTCAGATTTTTAGTCTTTTTTATTACGATATTGATTTAGTTATGCGTTATAAATATATATACATGTATGTGTATACAAGTATGGACTCGTTACTTTTATCTTTTTTAATCTCTCAAAATTCTCATCGGAACATGCACCTGTTGATTTGTCGTCAAGACTATGTACTATTATACTAACACGGTTGCGATAATGAATGGCATTCATTGGAGGGAAACACCCATAAACTAAACACCTCAAAAAAAGAAAGTCCCCACCTGTATGTTTTAAAAATATTTTTAAATTTTAGAGACTTGTGAGCATAAACATGATATGACGATTTAGCCTGATCATCGACACACATGTTGCAAGCAAGATTTGTGCGGATAAGTTGCGCATCAGTGCACACAACTCGGTTGATTGTGTGGGGGTACCTGTTCATTTCTCACAACATTGCATTGTGGCTCAAAATAACGCCCTTGAACTCAAGCAAAATGGGTTATCCGTTTTGTCATCAGCTTTATTTGTCTGTTACATAATGTCTTGGAGCACTTTTAAACTAAAGACCTCATTATTGGAATGTTCATTTGCATGGGAAGGTATTGCCCAGGTCCGCATCCGTCGCCTCATAAACAGTATGCACCGAAGGTGTCGGGCAGCAATCGACAATCGTGGCGGTTATACCCCTTACTGAACAAACCCAACATGCTGCTTATGTCTTAAGTATTGGTCAATAAAGCTGATGACAAAAGGGATAACCCATTTTGCTTGAGTTCAGGGGCGTTATTTTGAGCCACAATGCAAAGTTGTGAGAAATGAACAGGTACCCCCACACAATCAACCGAGTTGTGTGCACTGATGCGCAACGTTATCCGCACAAATCTTGCTTGCAACATGTGTGTCGATGATCAGGCTAAATCGTCATATCATGTTTATGCTCATAAGTCTCTAAAATTTAAAAATATTGTTAAAACATACAGGTGGGGACTTTCTTTTTTTGAGGTGTTTACATAATTACCGTCTCACATGATGTTTAAACGGCAGTTTTGTGAACTTGTGTGTCACCTTGACAATACTAGTAAATACTCTCCAAGGCCCAAAAAATAAATAAAAATAAAGTGTACGGTTTCTGGTCTCCGCGTGCGTCGCCTCAGACCTGCGCGTCGGCATTTTTAATAATTTGTTTATTTTTGTTTATTTATTTATTTATTTGCTATGAAACGATGCCAATTTGCAGCCAAAATTGCTGGATCGATTGTAATTCTGCTGCTATGCTGCCATGAAAAAGGACTGTTTCACATATGGGTATGAACAAGTGTGTCACTGCACTGATTTTGAAGCCGACCGACGACCAGATTTTTTATTTTATTTTTATTTTTTTTTTTTCCCTAAAATGTTCAGATTGAAACCTCTAACCGTTGGGTTCATTCTGGCTCGTTTTCAATACAAATGGATTGTTTACATTATGTAACGGATTTCGAACGTGGGGTGCCATGGTCGATCGGATTTGTGTTCTGATGGCTGAGTCGTCAGAGTGTGTGGGTTCGAAGCCTTGCAGCGACCATGGTGCTTGTGTCCTTGAGCAAGACACTTTACCATAATTGCTGCGAGGGCCGAATTGAACCCAGCCATTGGGGGATGTACAAGCCAGTGCATGCTTAGTGCCGGTCCCAAGCCCGGATAAATGGGAGGGTTGCGTCAGGAAGGGCATCCGGCGTAAAAACCTATGCCAAATCATATATGCGGATCATGATCCGCTGTGGCGACCCCTAACGGGAGCAGCCGAAAGAGGACAACAACGGATTTCGCTCAACGGGGGGGTTACCGCACCCCCATCCCCACCCAATACCGCCAAAAACATTACTAACAGGACAAAGAAACAAACAGGTAATAAATATTTAAACAAACCAAAATTCGCTTATTATCATGAATATGTATATGTATAAATTTGTGCATAGCCACCTGGAAGTATCCATGGGCAAGGTCGAGTGAGGAAAACAATTGAGCTCCACCCAGGGCCTCCGGAGTCTCCTCAATTCTCGGAAGAGGGAAAACCATCCTTAACTGTCATTCCGTTTAATTTCCTATAGTCTATACATAGGCGGATAGTTCCATCCTTCTTGCGGACTAAAACCACAGGGCTGGCATACGGGCTAGTTGACCTCCGTATTACCCCCTTGTCTAACAAATCTTGTAACATTTCCTGCACCTCTGGCATGAGGTGAGGAGCAATTCGCCTGTACGGCAAATTAAATGTTTTCTCATCAGTGAGGTGTATTTCGTGAGGAATAAGGTCACACTTTCCTACATCAAAGGACCCCTTCGAAAACACTGCATCGTATTTCTGAACCAACTCTGCCACCTGCATGGCTTCTTGATGGCTTAACCCTTCCAAACTCAATCCTTGAGGTAACTGGTATTCTGTTCCGTCCGGAAGGGTGAAACTCTTCTGCATGCTAGCTGTTGGATTTACTCACAAACTTTTGTGATCCTTTTCATCAACGCCAACCGCAGAGCAAACAAAACAATGAGAGTCCCGAGTGTCTTCTACACTCCCTTTCTCCATAACCATCTCGTCCATGGATACCCTAAATCCCTCCTGAATCTGCTGGAGATAAGTTTCCTCCACTATGTCAGCTTCCCTGACAGTCGCCATCTTAAGACAAGCCGGTATTGTAATAGGTCCAGCGTTATTGTTGCAAACCATCACGTCTATAGAAGGTCTATTGGCCCTCTGTATACCCTCAATTACACATAAATCTTCACCGTTAACAATACTGTGCAATTCACAAACATCGTCGATATTTTCATTTTCCCTAATTTAGCTTAGGAGACGATGTACATGCCTGGATAATGACACAACCCCTCGGTGCATTGACTGACTGGCTGTCCATTTCACAATGAACCAACATGGCCGAAAAGGCGGAAACAACCTGTGTCCCGACTGTTTATACCTAGCAAACAGACCTATGTGCTGTTGTAATCGGCCCCTTGTCAATATCCTATGACTCTTGAATGATGTCTCCCATTCATTCTACTGTGGCGCAGACGGCTTCACCTTCATCAACGACAATGTTCTCAAAATATTACAACCAATAATAATGGGGAAATTTTCCCGTCGTTCTAAATTCTCATGAGACTGACTTGAGCGTACCAGAAAGTGGGCCCTCACCGTTAGACCAAACATGTCAGTTTCAAAATACCCAGCAATTGGAATAGCAATGTCATTCGCTCCCGTAATCTTCAAGAATTTCCCGACTGTGCCCAACTTGACTACACTATTTGCCAAATACTTGTTGTAAAAGGGAAAACAAATTAACGATGTCTCGGCCCTTGTGTCCAATATGCAATTAGCGTTAACACCGCCTATCGTTATCTCTGCCGTGGGGCTTTTCGCGATACATTTATCACACAATATCCGTTCCTCTCTCGAGAAATCAACAACTAAAGGTTCCAACGCCCCTTCCATTTCCCCCTTCTACACTACAACAATCATTCAACAGATCGATCTTATTCTCAACGGGCGCAGTCTGCACCTCCGCCATTTTGCCCACTATGGCGAAGGTTGAGCGTTTCCCTGCACGCTTGTCTCTGCTTTATTATTGCTCTGTTGCTCCGGGCGTGGTTTGCTTATACAGTTCCTTGCGTAATGCCCAGGTTTCTTGCATTCATGGTTAAAAACTCTTGGTAGACAGTGCTGCGTCTAGCTTTTGGGTCAGAACCGTTGTCAACTGCGCCAACTGATTTGTTGTAGCGGCCTGTTGTGCTAGCAAATCTAGCTTTTCAACAGCCAGTTTATTTGAGGCCACCAACTGGGTCAAAACGTCATCTATTTTATTCTTCCCGTTGTTGAAGCAGTTTGCACTTGGGTCATCGGGGCAAGCTACTTCCCTGATTTTATTCTTACGCGCGTTTGCCTCTTCGTGCTCTGACAGTAGCGCCAACACATGCTCCTTTAGCTTAAAGGGGGACTGTCGTGGATTTAAATCAAACAGTTAAACATGTGATATTTTTATTCTTTTATATCAGTAAAAGATCAATAAAATTTTTGTTTTGTGTTTTTATTGTTTTTGAGAATGTTATTTTACCATTGTAAAAATGCCCCCCACTTTTACTAGTTGTTCCCGCCCTGCACGGAGGAGCTGTTCGTGACGTCATGTCGGGAAGAGAAATTCGATAGTCATGATTGTTGGTTGTTGAAACCATGTTCATCCCGTCGCTGCACAAAACTGTGTGAGCCGATGGACCTGATCACTTTACTCTTGTCAGTCGAAATTTGCTCGTCCAAACACGGCGATATTTTGGGTCACTTGGGAACAGATGAAGGCTAACACCGTCCATGGTGGTATTGCTGCATCCTGCAGCAACACATCTTCCCGGCATTTTATTAGTTCCGGAAACAAAAATCACGGAAGAAATGAAATCGACGCTACGTGTGTGAATGTGTATGTATGTACATGTACACATCATGTATACATCGGATCTTCCCGACCTGACGTCACACATCTTATGCAAATGAAGCTTCCACCATGGGGCGAGGTTGCCTCCCCCAAACACTTCAAACATTCTTTTAAAATACTTGTACTCAGAAATCAATTATTAAATAGACACAGGTGGGTCTCAAAAACAATATTTTATTACAAAACGCCTTAAGTAAAGGATGTCAGTCCCCCTTTAAAGAATGTTAATTCTGGTTTCTCAACAAGTAACCGCCTAAGCTCTCTTCGCACAGCTAAGTCTCTAGCGCCATTTATAAACTGCTCTAGTGAGCACCCTATCTTGCATGAGTCGAAAAGCTGCTCTCTCTGATCCCATTGCTGCTTGTTTCATACGGTCATGGAGTCTCATGATAACCCTGCTAAAATCTGCCAGGTATTCCTCCCCCAACTGTTTTCTAGCGTATAGCGCACTAGTCAATGAGGATACACTCTCAGATAGACCAAATCCACTACTCAAAAGAGAAACTATTTTAGGGAAAGTATCCCTCTCATCGTATGGTGCGCCCAAAATTCTTCTTTTGCTGTCCCTCCCAAATGGTCAATAAAAGCCACTACTACTAGTTCCTCATTTCCAAGTCCCAGTTGTCTGGAATAACAGTCAAATTCCTCTAACCATTCATTTATGGTTAGGTCCCCGGATTTGCAAGGCGGGCCACAAAATTTCACAAGAATGACCTTTGGAGTCCGTGTTATTTTCAAATTTCCAAATGCATTTGCTAAAGTTTCTGCTATTAGGCTACATGTGACGTTGCAAGCACATCAGCACAACCTTCCAGCAAGGCCATGGTCCCAATATTAGCAGCGTGTAAAATATGACAGAGGAAAGCGTATTATTGTTTAACTTGTGAACTCATGGAGAGGCACCCGTTCAAAATATTTGAACCAATTACATGGCTTAAAAACACCATTTCAAAATGCACAGCAAAATTTAATACAAATCAACAAATTTACATAGCCTACATGTAGCTTCCGCTATAAACAGTGTAGAACAATAATAATAATAATAATAATAATAATAATAATAATAATAATAATAATAATAATAATAATAATAATAATAATAATAATAATGTGGACTTATATAGCGCACGTATCCACCAAACTGGTGCTCAAGGCGCATTATATTATTACCCATGCTCATCAGGCTCATAAATCATTCCTGCAACCATATCAGCTCCTTGGGGAGTATACAGCTCAATTGCTGCCATTACAGCGCACATACGGCTAATCAAACACAACAACCAACTCTGCCCTCACAGGTACCCATTTACCCCTGGGTGGAGAGAAGCAATTATGGTAAAGTGTCTTGCTCAAGGACACAAGCACCATGGTCGCGGTTGGGATTCGAACCCACATTCTGACGACTCAGCCATCAGAACACAAATCCGATGCACTAAACCGCTCGACCATGGCACTCCACATATACAAAATAAGATACATACATCAATCACATGCGTGTTTGCACGATCACCTGATAGACAAACTTCTCTTAATATTCACACATGAAATTCAAAAATATAAACTTAAGCGTTAGGGGTTATGGACATCATCTGCTCCCATGCTGTCTACAACGCCAAATTTGTAGTGGTCTGCGTGGGCTGACACTGGTTGATAATCATGAGAAGTATCGGATTTAGGGTGTGTACCCTCAGGTGCGGACGGGAGAAAAGAATTTCCTCACAAAGCCACACCAAGTTCCCGATTCCAACAACAAAAAATACATAAAACTATGACGCCACATGCGAACAAAGCTGGCATAAATAAGTCATCTCGACCCATCCGGTACATTATGCACTACTCGACACACGCGCGCACGAGGCTCAGACATGCCGCGCTGCCATGTACAAACTCTAAACAACATGTAACGGACACGAGAAAACCATATGAAAAGCAACACTTTGAACACACGAATTAGCCATTTCCAAATTCCCGAATAACCCTTACAATGACATGAATTATTGTGAAAAATAAACTTACATACCGAAACCTTGATTTACTTTTGCATTAAAGTTGCCTTCTGTTTAAAGAAAAGTTGTGCTTGTCTCGTAAGAGTAAAGGAAACAGCCACCCGGGCTACCGCATGAGGGCGCCCCTCATAAATATACTCGATTTCCGAAACACTACAAATACATGATTATATAACTATAAAGAAGCCTTATAAATTGACTATAAGTAGTTGTACATAGGTTAGAAACTTATTTTCCTGAATTGACAAAGGTTTTAGACGAAAATATTGACAGAATTTGTCGAACGAAACTACATGAAGATCCTGTCAACGATGTACGAAAATAAAGCTTCCGGGAAAAAGCGCCCTCGTGAGTTAACAAAAATGACGCGAGGCGCTTCCTCGCCTAGGATAAAACAGAAGGGGCATTCTGGCCGTTACAAATACATTTATTTACCAAGGGTACGTGGCCAAACAGTTCAAAACTGATTTCCATTGGGGCTCTGCATACCGTCACAGTTTTCACGAAGGGACAATTCACATTACGCAGTACTAAATACAAGTTATGAGAAAATCAAGTTTTAAGTTGGTCACTTTTTTTAAATCGTAGTTTCTCCATCCTTAGCGCAGAATATTAACAAATTCTGTGTACTGTGTGGAAGTACACAGAACGATTATTTACGACGTCATTGATTTATTAATACAATTGTCCCTTTGAGAATACGCTAGAAACAGGTTATTTTGCTCCAAATTGCTCCATCGTGAAAACAGGTTATTTTGCTCAAAATTGCACCCATTGTGAAAACGGAGAGGCAGCACGAACCAGACAGACCTAATAGCTCAAAATTGTAGATTCCAATGAAGTAATTCAGAATGTCGAAAAAAAATTCAAACTCGAAAAAATTACGTTTTTCCCCGAATTGTCCCTTCGTGAAAAAGGTGACGATATATACATACAACTCAAACACATGCAAACATACATAAACATAAGATAACACATACATTAAACAAAATATTTAAGATCCTTGATAACGTACTCTTACAATGTACAAGACAAAAACATGAAGATTTGTAAAAATGGTTTGAGCAAAAAATTATTAAATCTGCCATTAGCTTGTAAGTTTGACGGTGGCCATACAATAAAAGACTGGTGTCTATAAATGGATAAGGAAGGATCTATTTTCAGAATAGCCTATTGAGTAGCCTAAATGAAACAGGAATTGTAATAATGACCTCTTACTGATGTGATATAGAAACTGAAATTTATTTACGAGATGTGTGATAAACTAGACATGCTGGGGACAGATATAGGCAGTTGTGACGTGCAACACCGTTGTTAAGTCATATAAACTGTTATTGACAAAATGTCAAAATCACATTCTAATGAACTTCACAGAAAACAAATATTGACTGAGTGAATGTTTGACTTTCTAATATGAAAGTTCCGCATAAGAATTAATACAAACGTTTTAATGTTTGTTTAGTTATTTTCTCGACACGGCGTTATAAGCTGAAACTTTCATAGGTTGGGTCTCAAATGCATTGATTCAGAGCATATTTTTTCCTAAACTGAAATTGAACATTATTTAACAAAAAAATTACTGCAGCGCTTTATTTCTAGGGAAGATTGATACATCATCAGCTTTACACTGAGTATGTTATACATAATTCGATCAACTGGTTATGACATATTCCATACATTACCATTACTATCCAATTACAGTCCAAATTGGAAGATAATAATTGTACATCTACCTGTGATATCCCTCGCTAACAGACCTTCATTCCACAGTTCTATTCATTAGCGTCAATAATTCCGGTCATCCCCATTAATCATCATATTAGGCTTATATGCAGTCTTGAAAACCTCGTCACAAGGGCATTCGAGCAATATGCGTGTACCTCGTACAGCCACTCCATTGAATGGGACGATTCCATTATCCAAACGCATCTTTGATACGTATTTGAATGAAGTGCTGTTTAGTCATAATTTGGTGGATACAGTCTGAAACACTGTTAAGAGCAACAGCAAGTGCTACAGCAGAAAAGCGGGGACCTGACATTTTCGCCGTAAATCGATATTATTATTTTTTTCTTCAAAACAATGGTTTCAAAACACGTGTTAATCAGTGTTTGTTCCCATCAGGGTCTATAGAAGTGAGAACGAGATGGCGATGAAATTGCAATGGTGACAAGCCTGAGCTGACCATGGGCGTCGATCGGTGGGGGACGGGGGAACGTGGCCCCCACTTTGTAGATTGGGGGTGGGGACAGTATATCCAATGTCCCACCACTTTTTGATGGCCCATAAATAAAAATTTAAAAAATTAAAATTAAATTAAATAAAAATTAAATATGTTAGCCTATCCTGGCTATTGAGGAGTAGGCTACCGTTTTTCTTGCAACACCAAAACTATTAATAAAGCAATCAGAATGTACCACAAAGCATCCAAAGCCGAAAAATTATCGTGACTCTGAATGCTGTAAGGCAGGCACCTACGCCGCAGCTATATGCGCTTGCACAGAGCCGAATCTACACTCGACGGTGTAAATTCGAGTGTTTTGATTAGAGGCTAATATTATTATGGGACATGCATTTCCCTCTTTGTAGAGTTGGGGATGACAGTGTAATTGTCCCCTACTGGTGGTGCATACAAAACCATGCCCAAAATAATTAAGTGTACCTACCCTTCATCCTGAGGAGAATTTTACAGTTTTTATCGAACCCATAAAAATTAAAAGAAGTCGTCATCAAGCTAGAATACTTCACAAACTTGAAAACTCTCATATTGCATAAGAACGTATTGCGCCAAGAACCAACACGCTAAAGCGGGCCCCTGAGCTCCTGAAGCTCGGTTCGAGCTGGATAACAAAAAATAATAATAATTAGGATTATTAAAATAAGCCGTTTCTAGCGTTTTCACGAAGGGACAATTGTATTACTAAATCAATTACGCCGTAAATAATCTTCCCGTTGTTGAATATCTTGTACATTTGAGATGTTTGAAATCTGTTGTTTGAAACAGTGCACATAATTTGGCAATATTCTGTGTAAATGATGGTGAAACTACAATTTCAAAAAAGCGACCAACTTACAACTCGATTATCTCCAAACGTGTGTTTTGTGCTGTGTGGCCCAATAACGTTGACGATATTAACTAAGTACCTGACTAAAAGGGTCGAGGCCGCAATTCTGCCATTAGTGTGCCGTACATCAATCTTTGATGACGGGTCTTACCGACGGCGGATGTTTCATGATTAGGTTAGAGATCGCATGAGTGAGCTCGCGTGCTAATTGGGTATTTCATTTCCATCTCACTGTTTGTGTAAATTAATTGCTACGGAGCTCCTAAAGGGACAGGTAAAGAAAAAATAGGACAGGCAAAAAAAAGAAATGTATTTCATTCCCTCAAAATATTATTTCGTTCGAACGAAATGTGGGGATTGGTAAGCGAGTCTATTGCTCATCCCCCTGCATTAAGCACACACTTTCGTACATATTGTCCTCTATTACGGTGTATGTGACAACCCCATAGGAGTGGGGTTTGTAAAGAAAAAGTTAAGCAAGTTAATCACCCTTCAATTCGCACCTTCACCCAAGGTTTGTTTGAAGGCGAATTAGTTTGAATCTCGCTCGGTAGCCAACACAGCGTGAGGTCACTGCCTGTAATCCAATGCAATGTGTGTGTGTGTGTGTGTGTGTGTGTGTGTGTGTACGTGTTTATGGTGTAAACCGAGGACATATAACAAAAGGGAACAATATGTCCTCGGTTTGCGCACGGTGTCCTCGGTATGTTTCGTGTACAAATCTAATGGGAGAAGCCTCAAAAAGTTAAAGTCCAACAACAAAGGGAACAAAAGAGGGGAACAATAGAATGTCAAACGGTGTCCTCGGTTTACACCATGCACAAGACTGTGTGTGTGTGTGTGTGTGTGTGTGTGTGAGTTGGTTTTGTGTATAATTGTGTGCAGTATATATGTAAGGGCGTATAGAGTCATGTGCATGCTCAGATGAAAATCCTATAGGAAAGAAAGAACAGTGAATCCATCCCGGATCCTGTTATACTGTTAATATAATCTAATCCTCCTAAATAATAATAAATCAATCCTTGAAAAGAAAACTAACATAATAACATTCATTTTATCATGAAGGAATGTTCTCTTCCTCCGTGATTTTACATAGTGTGTATTGTTCCAGATAAGTACATGTAGTGTTGTAGCGGGGTAAGCTGCACAGATTTGTTTTGGCCGCATTCATTGAAGGAAACGGTGAATTTGTGGAAAAGGGGGTTCAGAGAAAAGGAAAGATTTCCCTAAAGTTTGAAGACTAAAAGTGATTTCAGTTAATTTGTTTCCTGATTTCCTTTTCCTTTTTGATTATTTATATTTTAAAGAAAGTTACAGTTGCTTTAGAACCCATATATTAAAGCGCTGGCTCTTACTTGGCTGTGAACACTCATTTTTATGGGGTATACTATAGACGCATATTTTGTAAATGCAACATAGACATGTAGGCGTGAAAGAACAGATCCTTTTTTGTATTTTTAGTCATATGAAACGTATTGAAATAAGTCACAATGAGGGTTGCGCTCAGATGATTTGCAAAAATCATAGCTAGCTTTCAACTGGACAGATGAATGGACGGACTGGACGGATGAATAACTTTGAATATGTCTGTTTTAAATAGAATATGCAGACCGCAACCCTCATTGTGACTAATTTCAATACGTTTCATATGACTAAAAATACAAGAAAGGATCTGCACTTGTTTCTTTCACGCCTACATGTTTGTGTTGCATTTCCAAAATATGCGTCTATAGTATACCCCATAAAAATGAGTGTTCACAGCCAAGTAAGAGCCAGTGCTTATGTTATAGTTTTCTTTTCTCACTCTTATACACAAAACCAACTCACACACACACATGCATTGCATTGCATTGGATTACAGGCAGTGACCTCACGCTGTGTTGGCCGAGCGAGATTCAAACTAATTCGCCTTCAAACAAACCTTGGGTGAAGGTGCGAATTGAAGGGTGATTAACTTGCTTAACTTTTTCTTTACAAACCCCACTCATCTGTACTTGTGTGTACGAAAGTGTGTTCTTAATGTGTATCTGGGCAGAAGTTGACCTGACCTCTGTGAGGAACGGTTTGCGTTTGATATCATACCCTTGATTAAAAATAGTTCTTTGTTTTTGTTGGGAAAGTAGTAACTTGTCCGTTTACGGAAAAAAAGTTATAATGATTAATTGATGTAAAGTAATTTAAGTAACTTTTCAATTTACAGATAGATCTAATATTTCTGGATAATATGATTGAGTTTCATTTGCGCGGGAATATATGCAGGCAGACAACTTTGGTGATAGGAAAAGGTCGTTCGAGCTCTCTCGCCGTTACGGTTTTACTGTCCATTATTTCTCATTTTTGTCGTGAATCTGGCATTGCCACGATGGGCTAATATCGCCATCTAGTAATTTATTCTCGTGGAAACCCCCGGTGAGTATTTTTGTATTTTGTGTGTACTCTTTGTGAGAGAAGTTGTGGGTAGTTTTCTGTTTAGTTTGAAAGTTGCTACTCGTGAGTTTTATCGGGTGTTGTTGTGTGCTATGACTTATGTATATACGTTTGACCATGTGTTATGGATCAGTGTTGTCTGTATGCATTCACTTAGGGAAGACGTCGAATTCTAACACGCGGTTAACCTTGCAGGGCCCAATTTCATGGCGCTGCTTCCACAGAATTCTGCGCTTACGGCGCCATAAAAAGCGTGTGATTCTATGCGCCGTAAGTGCAGAATTCCGCAATAAGCAGTGCCATGAAATTAGGCCCAGGTCCTTGAGTTAACTCAAGGTTCGTGGGTCTCCAGAGCCTATGAATGGAAGGAGGTAGAGCCATGAATAATCAATAATGCCAGAGGTCAAACTTTGGGCTGGGAGTGCTCATTAAAAATGGCTGCTGCCGCACAATGAAAATGGGTTTCAATGTGCCGACCCATGGGAGGATAGGTTTAAATCCCATTGTTAAGAGATTATGGGATTATAGGACATCCAAGTGTTGGTAAGAAATTACGTACACGTACTTGCAGCTATAATGAAGTGACAAGAAATGGTCAATCTCTGCAAGTATTTTTTTTATTTTTTATTTTTTAAACGAGGGTCAGCCTTTCAAAGTTAAATATAACTGCCTAAATCAAGTAATTATTGCGTTTTCTTTTTGATTAGGTTCGGCTTTTCAGAATGAAATGAAAAGGGCAGCCATAGATTGGAGATACTGTACATACTGTATGTTTTATTCAGATATAAACATGTGCTTTATTTGTAACTACTTGTATTTTATTGTGCTCGAAACCTTACATATTGTGTATATTCTGTGTTTGATTCCAGGCAATGGGGGTTTGGTTTGGTTTTGTTGTTTTGTTATATCCAAGGGTGTTTCTTCAACCATACGAAGCATTGTGATTCTTCATTTTTGGATCATTAAATTGAGCAGAACTTAATCTACAAGTACAAATTGATTGTATTCTCGAGTATTTTGTAAGGCGTTCGTCCACACTAACTTGAGGACTGTACCTCCACGAGTATAGGCTGTCGAGGCCTATGATTTCACTACAGAAATATAGTATTTCGAATATTTATTTATTTATTTATTTATTTATTTATTTATTTATTTATTTATTTATTTATTTATTTTAAAAACCATATAATCGGATCTCTGGTCTGATGTTGTAGATGGTTGATGCAAACATAGGTTTAATATTGAACAAGCCTGATCTGGTTTTCCTGATCATAGAAGTAATATCCCTTTCCGTCCCTCCCTGCCTGTCCATTGTGGCTCCTAGGGATGTGAACATGTCCCCCTGCTCGAGGTCCACTCCTAGAATTTGAACTGGAGTTTAAACTTGGTTGTTCATGGTAATCTGACAAAATAATTCTTCTTCATGATCATGAATAAATAACGTTAGTACTAAGTTGGTTGAGTAGATATGATTTTTCATAATATAGATGCTGAATACCTTAACTTTTTGTCACGTGGCTGGATATATTCTTCATAAATGAGCAAGTAGAGCAGGCTTAAAACAGGGCATGGAATCGGTGTCCTTGTTTAAGATGAACCCAGTAAATCACTAATCTAAAACTAGCATTCCGATTCCATGCTCTGTTGATCATGACGATACCGTACCGCTAATAACTTCAGACAAATGCGAATGCGAAGTGAACGTTGATGAACTTCCTGTCACGTGGCTGGATTTATTCTTCACAAATGAGCGAGCAGAGCAGGCTTAAAACAGGGCATGGAATCGGTGTCCTTGTTTAAGATGAACCCAGTAATAACTGAAAATTACTGGCTCGTTTATGTAGCAGCAATGGTAATGATGGCATGTGGGGGATTATTTGCAGTCACTAATCTAAAACTAGCATTCCGATTCCATGCTCTGTTGATCATGACGATACCGTACCTCTACTTCAGACAAATGCGAATGCGAAGTGAACGTTGATGTGTGTACTTTTGCAACAACAGCTTTGGGTGATTTTGTCTCTTGAAAAACATTCGCGCATAAATACATTTCTGATGTGATCATTTACTTTGCATTTGAATTGACTTCTGTCAATCATGGCATGTGTTGTAGGACATCGTCTACATTTTCTTGGGATCAAAATGCATAATCGTGTAGGAATGTATAATAATAATAATAATAATAATAATAATAATAATGATAATGATGATGATGATGATGATGATGATGATGATGATGATGTGTGGACTTATATAGCGCACGTATCCACCAACTGAGTGGTGCTCAAGGCGCATATTATTACCCCTGCTCATAAGGCTCATAAGGCTCATAAATCATTCCTGAAACCATCTCAGCTCCCTGGGGAGTATGCAGCTCAATTGCTGCCATTACAGCGCATATAGGGCTAATCAACCAACTCTGCCCTCACAGGTACCCATTTAACCCCTGGGTGGAGAGAAGCAATTATGGTTAAGTGTCTTGCTCAAGGACACAAGTGTCACGGCCGGGATTCGAACCCACATTCTGCTGCTAACACCAGCACTTGAGTCCGGTAAGCTAGACCGCTCGGCCACAAATGTATGTCATTGAGATTACTATAACAACTGTACAGTTGATTAGACTTGAAAGTAATGTAATTGTTGTTATTAATGATTTCTTAAATTTCGGTAAACTGGCTGTAAATGCTCAAAGTTCTAGATGGTTTGCTCTATCAAAAGATGGTACTCAGAGTCAATTAATGAATTACAACCCTCACTGCGCAGACTCTCTGATCAGTAGTCTTAAACTACGCCAAGTTGCTAAGTTTTAAGCGCATGTTTGTATGAAATACCGTCGATTTTGCCTTTGAGAAGAACCTGCTAGGTTCGAAACGTATGGCCAAGTATTGCAACATTGAAATTCACACCAAAGTTCAGTTTGGAGAACTGTGTTACAATAATTTATTTTATTTTATTTACACTACTTAAGACTTTTTGAAAATGCCTGTGTTTTGAAGTCAATGTTCTTTTTTTTACTGTTCTTGCTATGTAATACACGATCGATGAAATCGGATTAAATGATCATCTCACCTGTTACTGTAAAGTGCTATTTTGAGCATGTTGCAATACTTTTGGCCAGTGAGTTATTTTGTATGTTCAGTGATCTGAGGAATGCATAATTTTTATTTAATTTTATTTTATTATTTTGTTTATATATATATATATATATATATATATATATATATATATATATATATATATATATATATATATATATATATATATATATTTATGCTGGTTCGTGCAGTGCGCACCCATACTATCTAAGGTATATACAATAACTACAATCGTGTGAAAAATACAAACCGATCTACAATACTTTGTTTAACGGGCCCTTCCATCATGATGCAATTATAATATTTATTGAAATATTATTATGCTGGCTGTCACTGTGTATCATTGATTAACGAGGTCATTAAGACCTGTCAGTGTGATTCAGGTACCATTTGAGTCACGTACTCCGCAACCTTGTTTTCAGGTTATATATATATATATGTTTCCCTATATCCTTTGGGAAAATTGTCCGTGACTTTGTTGAATTATTGACAGTTGTAAGTTGCAAGTTTTTTTTACGTACTATGACAACATTACGCAGAATGTTTCTTGGAAATTGATAAGATCATGAATAGAATACTTTAATTATTATATCGATAAGTCTTACACCCGCACATCTGACCACTGACTGACCGATAATCAGTATGTGTGCAGTGTAATCCATGCTGTGCAGATGCAGACGCACAGAATTCCAGTGTACATCCATCCACACGAACATGTCAAGTGCATGCATCTGCGCATAAGGAGAGAACGTCATTTACTGAAGAATACGGGACTGCGGTGTTGAACTCACATTATTATTATTATTATTATTATTTATTCGGCCAGAAAATGCAACAATAATACAAACAATACAAATCATACATGAAAATAAATCATGGTAACTCTTTCGAATTAACAGGAAACAAATTAAGGAAAATATGATAAGAGGTGACAGAAGCCATCTCATGGAACAACACAGGAAAATAAATTAATTTAAAGGCAGGAAAAAAGGCAGGCGTAGATACAACAAAACAAAACAAATCCATTTTAAGATGGCCAGGATTAATAAAAGTGTACTTAAACACTGTGACTCGAAAGCCTATCAATCCAGTCTTAAAAAGTAACACTGATTTCGAAAAATAAAATATGATATATCTATGCATAAAATAAACATGTGTACACATGTAAATAAAAAGATACAACATGAATCAAACCACTGGAACAGTCAATACAATGAAACAGTAATATCAACAACCAAACAAACAATAGACACCCCAACAAACAAACACACAGACAAACAAACAAACAAGCAAGCAAGCAAACAAACAAACAAACGAGCAAACGCTCCAACAGCCAGACAAACAAACAAACACAACAACAATATAAGACAGTCAACAATGATTGTACGTATGAGACATGGGCTTTTATAGCCTGCACTATAATTACTTTGTCAGTCAAGGGAGTAGTTCACGTGAAAACCATTCTGTCGTCCTGTTTGCGTATACTTTTAGATTGTAGATGTATCAACATTTCTGTGTCGATTTTAGTACTCAATCGGTCGTTCTGAACCGTCTTCGATATAATCAAGAGAAGGTAGGCATTTTTATATATTTTATTTATTTTTTTCCCGCTGTGAAACGATGCTGGATCGATTGGAACATTGCCGCGCCGTGTTTGAAATGACGTTTTCACATAGGGATATGAACGTTTGCACAATTTGGGGCCTGTTTTAGCCACCATACTTTTGTATGGAAAATTTGTATCACGTATTTCATTGGTTGGCCTAAATAAAAAAGCATCACCGCTCCGCTTTTGAAGCCGACCTATGACCAGAAACCGGAGACTTGTTTTCATTCACTATAATATTTATTTAATTTTTGTATTACATAGAGTTATCAAATGTACAACAGGAAAATGAATCACAAATAAATAACAAGTACATTTTAAAAATGTAAGTATTATGTATGACGAAGGAGTGATCTGCAGAAGGGGGTAGAGTATCAGAAAGCGATTTATACATGTCAGTTTGTAACTGGCGTTATTACAGTGGCCAGTAATCAACAAACTGGCAGCTTCTTTGAGCTGAAATGTTAAGGATCAGAGATATTACAATACAAGCGAATCTCAAAGACACTTGATACTTTCCGTCATCATTGACCTTACCTTGTAGATTTAAAATGCCCGACATTATTAGATTACTCCAATTATAATGACGTCAAAATTGTAATATTAAAAAATTTCATATCATATCGCATATATTTAAATTAAATAGAGAATTAGCTGTTGCAATATATATATATATATATATATATATATATATATATATATATATATATATATATATATACTCTCTTAACTCTCTTAATGTAAAATAGTGAAAACCACTCTTTTTAAAGAGCTATATGGCGGACAAGAGCTCCATACGGTTTTCATCCCATGAAGAGCCTTCCAGGCAAGGGCTTTGCGAACGCAGACGTCGTGCTCTGAGGAGTCGACCCATGACCCCAAATACTTGAAGTCGTTGACTTCCTTGAGAGGGCGACCCTCTAGGGTGGTCAGGGGTGCATGGTCTGGGACGTTGTATGTGATCACCTCCGTCTTTCTAGCAATGAGTGAGAGTCCCACCCGTCTAAATTCCATCTCCACACGTGACAGAAGCTCTTGTGCCTGGGAAGTGGAGTTAGAGAGGAGACTGATGTCATCAGCAAAGTCTAGGTCAGTCAGGGCTACTGCAGGATAGCGGCTCGATCTTCTTGGTGTCAGTGTGAATCCAAGATCCACCTCATGTCCGCTGATAGCTCGTCTGAGGGCGAAGTCAAGAACAACAATGAATATGAATGGAGCGAGGGTATCCCCCTGCATGACTCCTGCCAAGATGTCGAACTCGTCTGTGTTTCCATCGGGGGTGACCACTTTGGCGCGGGTTCCTGAGTACATTGACTGAATTGCTCGAAGCATATTCATTGGGACTCCGTATGCCTTAAGAATTTTCACCATCTTCCCTCTGTGAATGGAATCAAACGCTTTTCTGAAGTCAATGAAGGTCAGGATTGCTGTCAGGTTATTGCTCTTCACCTCCTCGATTATTCGCCTCAGTGCCAGGATATGTGCTGTTGTTGATCTCCTCTCTCTGAACCCGTTCTGGTTATCTCTGAGGTGAGGGTCGATCGCACTGCGTAGCCGATTTAGTATCATGCGGTTGAACATCTTTGCGATGATACATCTGGATCTGGATCAAATACTGCCCAACACCCCTAAAAGGAGCAACACGGGCAGGGTATGGTGCACAGATGTAGTTGATGGTTTAATTTGCTTGGTTGCTTATTTCTTGTAGACTTGTGTGACGTACTTCCTTGCTTCTGCTTTGAATTTCTGTTTATCTTCAATTTGTGTGATATAATGTGGCAAGAGATTCCAATCTTTCAGAGTCCGGGGTATAAATGAATACTTGAGACAGTTTTTACTGGATGAGATTTGAATAAATTTACAGTGACGAGATGAGCGTAGGACTGGGCGTAGGATCATTTGAAGCGGTATGGCAAGGCGACCCAGAAGGGCTTCATGGAAGATGGTGACTCTTGCTACTTTCCTTCTAATCTCCAAAGGCTCCCAACCCAGTTGAACTTTCATTGCCGTTACGCTACTGTATCTCCCATAGTCCCCAATGACGAAGCGAACACTTCTATTTTGTACAGCTTCCAACTTCAGTGTGAGTTCTTTTGTATGAGGATCCCATATGGACCCCCCATACTCCAGGCATGGTCGTACTAGTGTTTGATATGCTAAGTTTTTTACAAACTTTGAACAGGAGTAAAGGTTTCGTCGTACAAACCCCAGAATTTTGTTTGCTTTACTTATGATATTGTGTATGTGTGAGTTCCAAGTTAGGCTTGATGTGATTGTGACCCCAAGATACATGTGAGGCTAATGCCACGGTAGTTGTCGGTTTTACCAAGATCACCTGTTTTGGGTACTGGTATGATGTTTGACAGCGACCATTGACTGGGGACTTCGTTGTTAATTAGGGCAAGGTTGCAGATTTTCAGAATTATGATGTCAATCTCACAATTTTTGAAGACTTCTGGAGGTATGCCATCTGGACCTGCGCTCTTCCCTTGTTGCAGTGTCGCCTTGACCTTGGCCAGCTCAGCGACAGTGAATGGACCATCGTTGATGTCTAGGTTAGTGAGGATGACCTGGCCCCATAAAGCAATAGATAATTGGTATAAGTGGACCGCCCACCAACATAGGGGCTGGTTAGCTCAGTTTGTAGAGCGCTCGTGCGGTATTCGAGAGGTCGCGGGTTCGAGTCCGGCATCAGCCAATTTTTCTTTGCTCACTATATATATATAGAGAGAGAGAGAGAGAGATATAGATATAGATATAGATATAGATATAGACATAACAGCAAAAGAAACGTCACCCCCTAAATTTTGATAAGTCTCAGAACGTGTTTAGCTCATGTGTCCTCGGACGTCATGCATGACGAATTTTGAGGTCAACCAAATTTGCTACATTGTGTTTGTGTTACACTCCATACTCATAATAATCTTCATTAAACAAATTATATTAATTATAAAATGAAAATAATAAATATTTTTAGGGGTGACGTTTCTTTTGCTGTTATGTATATATATAGTTGATACATGTGACATATTTCTCACCGAACAAACCCTTTTTTCTTTTGGTGTAACCGGAAGTTCAAATGAAACATATTCTGACGCAAAATTTCTACGTCTTTTGAAGATTATAATAAATGATGACGGACCTTTTCAAAAAATGTGATTATTACGTCATCAATGATAATTTGATTCCACTGTAAGTTCACACGAACACTGTGTTTGTTCAAACAAACACCTTAAGTCTAGTTTTTTTGTTCATTCATTAATACGGTAATGTCTAGTTATTTTGGTATTTGGTACTTTTTTATAGTTATCACCCATGGTGTTCTGTTTAATTAATTCATGTAGCAAGCTTCAACCAATTTTATTTCCTTCTCCAGTATACACTTATATTCTAAAAATTAATTTTGGGCTTTATTTTTCTTTTAAAAATCCTCTACAGCCGTTAATTACAATTATACAGCCACACAAAATATCACAATGTCTATACTGCATATACAAACAATAGCCAAAAAACATAGCTTGGCTGAACCAACGACCAGACGCCATCGGACCGTACACTTTAAACAATCCATTGTTTGCCGTTTTAACTGTGGCAGAGTTCAAATATAATGTGTCGAGAACAATATTGGTCATCGGACGAATGTAATGTATGACTAAACAGTTGTCAGAACAATGGGCTATTGGACTTTCACCCTTTGAGTTTCCAACAAATTGTAATTTTAGAGGACATAATTATTGGCTTTAGCAATAGACCCTTTGATAGAAGTTTCCTGTGCAACGCGTTCACTTTTGTTCGGCCTACTGGCGCTGTAAACAAACGAAGCTTCAAACAATACATCTTTTGTACACCTTAGGTGTATATATTGGACAACTCGCCTTATATGAGGAAGGCTAAGTGCGGTGACACCATGTGAAATTCTCTATTGAGTAGTAATTAGTTCTAAAAGGAACTGGAGGTTACAACTCGTCGTTTCGGTCAGTATGCTCTGATCATCTTCAGGAGAATGAAGACGATCAGCGCATACTAATCGAAACTAATTACTACTCAATAGAGAATTTCACAAGATGTCACCGCAATTAGCCGTACTTATCCTGTTCACCATGCAAAGCTCCAAGTTTTACCTTATATGAATAAATTGACACCGCTTTAAGATTGTGTTGAGGCTCACCTAATATTATTACAACCATTACTTCGTTAAAAAATTGGGGAAAAACTCACAACTACATAATAATAACACGGAGAGAGAGAATGCAACCATCAAATTTTACTTTACTGAAATATGATTGATAATATAGGAAACTTTAAAGTTATCAGGCCTGTAGCCTGAAGATTTGACGTCACGCTTTGGGCTAGAGGCGCGTGAATTACGTCAGTTCGTGGCCGTGCAGCCGCCATATTTTTTTTCCGATGCTGAACTTTGACCTTAGTTGGTAGCTAGCACGCAAGCCTCGAAGCGTGACGTCAGATCTTCAGCACAACGCGTTAACGTATCCAATGAAATCCTTTGAGTGGTACACCTGGAGCCTGTCTATCCTTGATAGGATATAGACAGGGGACCAGTCTATGGCCTATAGGTTGGGGAAATTCTATGGCCTGTTGTATTTTTATAAGGGTGCACCCCACTAAATAGTGAGGAATTCATGCGCCAAGCTGTTTATCATAAAGTGTATGTCCTCAAATTTTTCTGAAAAACAAAGATTTGAGGCCCATACATTTGATGGATTGTGTAAAAATGGCCCAATATCATAACCTGGGGTCCTTGGCTTTCAACTTTGAGTATTTTGGACACACTAGGCCCTGAAAAGTGGTCCTAATTTGATTTCAAGCGTAAGGCCTTTTTCCAAAATGGCTGTTTTTCAGTGTGGACGTTTTCACTACTGTAGAGGGTGGTTTTCATTGGGATGAAGATAACTTCCTGGAAACCTGGACTTTAGACAGTAAATAGAGAAGAAAATAAAAGGTTATATATCGATCAATATTTTTTCTTTTGGTTTTAAAAACTGTGGGACTTTTAAGTATTTTTTTACGATTTTTGAATATTTTGTGTTTAACACTGTTTACTAAGGAAGTTTATTTAGTTGGGTGCACCCATAAGGCATGGGGAGGAGTCCATTCGCCAATTGGGGGCGCTATACTCATTACAGGGAATTTTGATAGATGTCCACATTAAAGAGGAATAATACCAACATTAAACGAGTGTGGCTTCAATTGTAACACTAGACTTTTTAGTAACCGTAACACAGTAATACATCAAGGAAATCAAATTTAAATTGTTTGCAAAATGTGCTTACCATTATAGTGCCCACCTGTCAAGAGATGTATGTGTCGACGTTACTCTGCGCCTGTATAGCCTATACGCGTTTGTATTTGACTGAAGGACAATTGGGTGACTGTCGTGGTAAGTCTTTTAAACATTTTGGTATTTTAGATAGATAGATAGCGACACAACAGTGTGTGTTGTTTTATTGTCCGCATTCAAAAAATACAGAAATTTAGCTTCCATTGGTTAAAAATCCAAAAAATCCAATCTTAAAGTTACTAAACACTTTTAATAAATTCTCTGTAAATACATCCATAATTACATCCATTATAAGAATAATGATTATAATTGATTTAATTTTGCCCTACACCGACGTATGTATAGCACTGCATGCTCAGTGCTTTCCGAGTGTCTGTGAAAAAACTACACAGGCGATTTGGGCGGGATTCGAACCCACGACCTCCTGCTTATTAGTGCAGACGTCTTAACCTCTCGACCACCGAGCTTGCCCGATGACGATTGGCCGGCTAGAATCCTATATAGCAGCGGGTTTCGCGATATATATAGATTGGTGAAATTCTTGCGTCGGGAGATAAACAATCTATATTTCACCAATCTATACATATCGCGGAACCCGCTGCTATATAGGATTCTAGCCGGCCAATCGTCATCGGGCAAGCTCGGTGGTTGAGAGGTTAAGAAGTCTGCACTAGTAAGCAGGAGGTCGTGGGTTCGAATCCCGCCCGAGTCGCCTGTGTAGTTTTTTCACAGACACTCGGAAAGCACTGAGCATGCAGTGCTATACACACGTCGGTGTAGGGCAAAATTAAATCAATTGTTTATCTCCCGACGCAAGAATTTCACCAGTCAATAATGATTATATATATAAACATAAAAACATCCATTTATAGGGCAAAGGGAAAGTAAAGGATCATGTGAAGGTATCCAAAAAAGCGGGAAAGTAGCAGCCAATTAGAAATAAGTTCCAAGCTTGCAAAGCCAGTAGGACTGTGGGAAGTGAACAAAGGAACGAATAGTGAGCCGGACAGTAGGGCGGGCTGCGTGGTAGATGCGGCAGCTTGTGGTATAGCTAGGGTATGAATAGAAGATCACACAAAGGGATAGCAACAAAAGGGTAAAAAAAACATACAAAATGAGGTGTTGGTGTGGGGTGTAATTAGCTAGATTATAATTGTTGTCCTAAAAGAGAAAATTGGCGATAGGGAACAGGTGGGAAAGAAATAATGACGTACAAGATAATGTATTAAACGTAAAGGTAACAAAATATACAGATATGCAGTGTATGAAATCTAGCAAAAGAAATTATACAAGTAAAAATAGCTGGGTTATTTATTACCTATGTTGATGTTAAGACCATAGTGTTGAAGTGTGTGAAGTTGATGTATCCAGTATGACTCCCTAAGTTTGCGATGTGTGTCATCGCCAGTGCAGGCTTCAATTACAATGAGTGCTTATACTATGATTAGGGCTGTTAAAGTTTATTGCTACAGGGTAGGGTTTTCTGGTTTTCACAGAGGAGACATGGTTGGCAAAGCGGAGACACAATCTGGTCTTTGTCTCTCCTGCATATTGTATACCACATCTTTTACATAAGATTACATAATGTAACATTGCGTGTGTCACACTGGGATTTAGATCTGATCGTGTAGGTGAGGCCAGTACTGTGGTTTTTCACCATCTGAGCAGGTTTGAGATACAAACAGGTTTTGCATCTTGAGCGGGTACAATTAGAGCACCCCTGATGTGAATCATCAGTAAGGTTAATGTCACTGTTGGTGCTAGGGAGCCTAGCCCGAACCAATATATCGCCGAGGTTGCGGGGGTGACGGAATGCAATCAAAGGGGGCTCAGGGATGGCTGAGCGTAACCTGTCAATGGAGTGTAAAATCGTCGTGTTATCATTTATGATAGATGAAATTCTAGGTAATCTGGGGTGATAAGTAGTGACCAGGGGAACTCTGTTGGGAGGGGTTTTTATGTTACCCCGGGTAGCCAAGAGGGTGCTACGGGGTTAAAGAGGGCCCTGTTGATTGCTAATTGGACCATGCGTTTGCTGTGACCCCAAGATACAAGGTATTGCCTCAGTTCAGACGACCGTTTCCTGTTTAAGATATCAGTGGAACAGATACGTCTTATACGGAGGGCTTGACTGTAGGCAATGGCCTCTTTGCAATGGCCTCTTTGGGGTGGCAGAAAGGAGGTATATTGATGAGTGTCAGTGGGTTTACAATAGACATCAGTCGAGACGCCCTGCGGAGATTTGTTGATGGTGACGTCTAGGAAGTTCACGCTATTGGGAGAGTAGTTAGCAGTGAACTTGATGGTGGGATGGAATGAATTAATGTAGTTGATGAATTCATCTAGGCTATCTTGGCCGCCACACCAAATGGAGAAAATATCATCAATAAATCTCCACCATACTAGAGGGCGGTGGGGGGCAGAAGATAGCAATCTGTCTTCAAGGTCGGACATAAACAGATTAGCGTATGAGGGTGCCATCTTAGTGACCATGACTGTACCTTGTACCTGGAAGAAGGTTCTGTTTAGGAAAGTGAAATTATTTTTGGTCAGTATGTGTCGGATGAGATCTGTGAGGTGTCTCACAGAGGGTTTGGTTTGGTTGTTGGATGTGAGAGCATTGGCACATGTACTTATGCCCTCGCTATATGGGGGATGTTAGTATATAAGGAGGAAACATCCAGAGTGACAAGGAGGGCAGAGTTGGGTATTTGATGTTTAATCCCCCTCTGGTTTACGCGGGTTGTCCGTAGTGAATGAATGAACGGATATGAGATACCAGAGGGTTAAGGTAGCTGTCAACGAACTCAGAGATACGTTCTGTTGGGCTACCATTACCCGACACAATGGGGCAACCTGGGTTACCTGCTTTGTGTATTTTAGGCAGTACGAGGATCCTGTGGAAGGAGATAGTTAAGGATTGTTAATCCCGTTGGAGTTATGAATTCTAACGAGGGTGTCAGATATTTCCTTTGTGAAGGAGTGGGTAGAATCAGTATTACATTCTATATAGTGATCAGTGTTACTTAGTTGTCTAAGGGCCTCGGCTATGTAGTCATCTCTGTTCATGACCACAACGGCAGACCCTTTGTCAGCCCGTTTGGTGAATAGGTTGGTGGCTTGGCGGAGTTCATGGATGGCGTCCCGTTCAGCACGGGAAAGGTTGCTGGCACATCTGGTAGGAGGTTCCCTGTGAACCTCAGAATTGACCGAGTTGATGTAATTATCAAGGGCTACATCCCGATACTTAGGGGGTTCCCATACACATTGTTATTTTAAGCGGTTGCGGCAGCGGCGTAGCCACGGGGGTAGGGGGGTCTGGGGGAACGTGCCCCCAACAAATTTCCAGTGCCCCTCCAGGTGCCCCCCACGAAAAATCCCGATAGTGCCCCCAAAAAAAGAAAAGGGGAAAAAAACATAGCCCTGGGCCCCCACTAAAAAGTCCTGGCTACGCCGCTTGGTTGCGGCCCGGGGGGCCCATAGGGACTGTCATCTGGTGGCCCGTCGATCGTATATGGAGGGTTCAACCGTAACGTGAAAGAATTCACGGAGTCGTGGTCTGCGGTTGAAGTGGGCCACGTCCTGTTGGAGGGACAGGACGAAATGATAACGAGTTCAGTAGACCGACTCTGCATATAGACGACCGGATTTCATAGCTGTAAGCGAAAAAATCAGCGCCTAAAGCAGAACATTATCTCCCCAACGTAATTGTTTTTAAACTCCATCGTAATAGTAATTTTCAGAGAAAAAATATGAACAATACAGTCGCGTTCGTTATATATTGTTTTCACTTTACAAACAAGCGTGTTTTTGACTTTTATTTAAATATTGAGACCACTTAAAAAAATATGATACCACTTAAACATCTGAAGAGACTCAAAACTTAATATATATTTATTTAATATATTTATTTTTTCGCTTTGAAAATGGTCTGTACGCAATCAACAAAATGCTCTTATTTCCAAACTGACTATTAACGCGATACATGCAGTCTAACATGGCTTCCTGTCGTGCAATATTGAACGGTTAGTCAACATCAAGGATTCAAATTTGCTGGAGGAAACATTGAGCTGAACCTTTCACACGTTCACATTAAGCATATTTAAGGCAGATTTGCAAACATTAGCATTTTTTAAGGAGACAATGAATTTATGTTCAGTTTTTAGATTTGGGAACAAAACCAAGGATATGAAGGCATAATATGCGTCATAAATACTAAGGTCATAAAAACATTTTTTGTACATCTTACTTCTTTCGAGCAGAAAGCGATGGTTATGATAGAAAACCGTTCCCTTGCGGTGATGGTATGTGTGTTCCGGCCGAGTTTCACTGTAACGGAATACAGGAATGCCGATCCACACAAGCAGATGAGAAATTCTGCAGAGGTAGGTTGGACACTTAAATATCTCTATCAAGCTGGGGGCACATATCCCCCTAAAATGTTTGTATAATCCAGAAAGCTTCTACCGATCTCGCTCAAAATTATTACTTCCCAAATCAAGTAAACACTGCACTTGTGAATCTAATCTAAGACAATGAATCTTGAACAACTTTACTTATGTGACTTACCACTTCGGGTGCCCTCTGCTTGTTACATATTATGGCACCCTTTTCTGATAAAAATAACCATGTTTTGGTAGAAATTTATGCACAGTTGTCGTCATAGCTGTGATCTCAGTGAATATTAATGCTACCAAAGACAACATAATGTGCCAAGTAAGATGGCGAACAATGACAATTAACTAGCCCCTATGTTCGTGGGCGGTCCACTTATGTCAATTATCTCTTGCTCTATGGGGCCAGGTCAGAGGCCAAACCATATCTGCCGAGTAAGCCAGGGATCAAGCCCCAGTCAGATGCAAACAACCTGGGTAACGACAGTAGCGGTCATCGCACAACGGGACACAAGCCTTTTATGTGGTTGTACACAGAATAAATTTATATAGGAAGGAACTGATCTGAAATATTACATAATAAGGGAAGTGAGGCTGATGCCGGACTCGAACCCACGACCTCTCGAATACCGTACGAGCGCTCTACCAACTGAGCTAACCAGCCCCTATGTTGGTGGGCGGTCCACTTATGCCAATTATCTATTGCTCTATGGGGCCAGGTCAGAGGCCAAACCATATCTGCCGAGTAGCCAGGGATCAAGCCCCGGTCAGATGCAAGCAACCTGGGTAACGGCAGTAGCGGGGATCACACAACTTGGGACACAAGCCTTTTATGTGGTTGCACACAAAGTAGATTTATATGGAGAAACTGACCTGAAATATAAACGGGTAGCGAGCAAAGAAAAATTGGCTGATGCCGGACTCGAACCCACAACCTCTCGAATACCGTACGAGCGCTCTACCAACTGAGCTAACCAGCCCCTATGTTGGTGGGCGGTCCGCTTATGCCAATTATCTATTACTCTATGGGGCCAGGTCAGGTCATATATATATATATGGGGTAAATCTGTTTTGACCTACAATTACCAAACAATGTATAGCACCACTCATTGTGACTTATTTAGGACCTCATTTGACAGATTTTGTTGAACTCAACGGCCCTACAAAGGGGAAAAAAGAAAGAGGATGTATAAGCTCATTACGTAATTTCGCTAAACGAAAAAAAAAAATAAAAAAGGGAATATTAATTGTTGGGCATTCTGTCACACTCGTTCTAAAATACCACGCGACAATACATATCTTCTTACGGACACACAAAATAAATAAGACACGATGAACACAATTCTTTAACTTGAAACAATTGGATTACACTTTAATTTAAACACAAATTATTATTTACAGGTATTTACAATAATTCGACTAATTGAGGCCATAAAGTTGTGCCCTTATAATGGTGCTGTGGATGTATCTCACACGACTGTGAACTTTCAGGCCAGATAATTATAACATCACTAATATAACTTCAATAAATAAAACAGTTAACGGAATAAAACTTTTTTGCATGGTGAAGAGGATAATTAAGACTAATTGCGGTGACACCATGTGAAATTCTCAATTGAGTAGTAATTAGTTCTGAAAAGAACTGGAGGTACAACTCGACGTTTCGATCAGTATGCTCTGATCGTCCTCAGGAGAAAGTTAACGGAATGTTTATATAATGGGTACAGTTTTTAGAAACTTAACTTTTTCCAAACTTCAATGTCATTAAAAAAAATTACAATAATAAAAACATTAAATAAAAACTATGGGCCTTTTGTAATAGTACCAATAGTTGATACTCTTTATTTAATAGTAAATTCAAATTATTGACCAAAAAATAATAATAATATAAAAAATGCAAAAGGTGAAAATACTGCGATCGATTCCCTAAAATGTCGATTTAATTATCAAAGAAACCAGATGACAATAAGTTTGCTTTTACCAATAATATATACAAATTAAATACTTTGACACATTCATCCTAATTTAACAAACTGAAATGAAACAGGTCCAAATCTTGTTTAAATCAGTGGTGTATTGTCTTATAAAATTACTTGACTGTAACATTGCAAAAAGTATGACAATAAATGCAAGTATGATTCCTTAATACATTCAGAATTCCATGCCCTAGATCGCACGGCAATGACACTCTACTCAACAAAATGTTCACTCAAATAAGATTTTAGCACACGTTAAAACACGTGTATTTATCCTTGAATTCTTTCCAGATTCTGACTGTCCAAACAATCTCAAATGCAAGTACTCGGAATGGCCGTGTCTTAACGAACAAGACATTTGCTCAGGAAGGGTAGACTGTCTTCTGGATGCATCAGATGAGATAGGATGTGGTATGTATAATAAAAGTAATTATTATGTTCACGGAGTGTGTATGCAAGTCGCGTAATAACCCGGTCAAGGGCACAGTACACCAACGACCAAGTGGAGGATGGGTTATGTAAAAGTGCGCCACCAACGCTCTAAATTGTCTCGTTTGCATAATACTGACTTGGATACAGGTCATGTGCTTAATACATTGTAGTCACTGTTTGCCATGTTACCACTCTCATAAACCACACATTGCAATGCTATGGAGAATCTCCCCAATACATGTGCAATCCTTGTGTTCCTACGTGTTTCAGATCAAAGGGTCAATGATAAAATTGTAAACAAATATTAGTTTTGTTTATCCTTTTATGCAAGTCGGGTATGACATATATTATTATCATCATCATCGTCGTCATCGTCATCGTCATCGTCATCGTTATTGTTATTGTTGTTATTATTATTATTATTATTATTATTATTATTATTATTATTATTATTATTATTATTATTATTATTATTATTATTATTATTATTATTATTATTATTATTATTATTATTATTATTATTATTATTATTATTATTATTATTATAAGCGCTTTGTAACTTAAGGGAAAAAGGCGCTTTATATAAATGCTGATATGTATGTATGTATGTATTATTATTATTATTATTATTATTATTATTATTATTATTATTATTATTATTATTATTATTATAGGTTGGTGAACTTCTTGCGTCGGGTGATAAACAACTGATTTAATCTTGCCCTACACCGACGTGTGTATAGCACTGTATACTCTGTATACAGGCCGGATTAAAACGCAGGAGGTCGTGGGTTCGAATCCTGCCCGAGTCGCCTGTGAAGTTTTTTCACACACTCAGTTTAATGAATTAAAGTCGAAAACGGGAACATTTAAACAATTTGAGTGTCGACATGTTTCACATGTCACATGAATGGAAAGGCCTACAATATTCATGAGTTCACGTGACACCATTCCAGCGCTCCACCCCTCCCCCACCAATAAAAATGAATTTGGGCAATTAAATTATAATCCACAAAGAATAAGTGCATTCTTGGATGATTTGGCTGCGGCGTGTGCGAGATGTACTTGATACACGCGGTACTATCTGGTGAAATGTGAAGAAGATGGCTAGGCGCTTTGTTAATCTGCTGTTGATCTTTGTCATGTTCTACTGAGACCCATATTATTTGTATAACAAGTATGTGTATGGTATGTTTTAAGTTAGATCGCGGTTTCAACGCGGCTGGTTCGTGGTGTGCGGCGGGAGGCGGAATATATTCAAAACAAGTCACGGCAGAGTGATTTTGAATGGATTTCGCCGTTGTCGTATACGCGCGAGCTAGCCGTATAACGTCGCAATCTTATTATTAAAGTATTAAATTAGTGTGCTTGTAAGTGTTTGGGACTAAAATGCATTTTTTACGGGCCTGCATGTTTATGTTTACTTTTCTGCACTTACCTTGTAGGCTTGTTTGGGTTCTGAACATTTTTTAGCTACGGTGATTTCTAGTGTTTTTCAAATGTTTAGAATTGGAACGTGTTTGCAGGGTGGGAGGAGTCGGTGGACCATGTAGGACCGTATGTTTTTCCCTTTCACATAATAATACTATTAATATTATAATATTGTTGGTATATATTGTTTTCAGTAGTTCTTTTTGATGTATTTCTGAACGCACCGCCGGGTAGGCGTGTGCCACTGTTTTAAAAGTGTATGTTCAAATAAATAAATAAAATAAAATAAAATCACATCTCTTTTTGTATAGATCCGTGCCTAGCAGATCAATTTCGTTGTGAAAACGGGAGATGCATTGATTTTACTCAACTGTGTGATGGTGTATCTGACTGTTCGCGGCGGTTGGGGTCTGATGAAGAGTTCTGCGGTAAGTTCGTCGTGGCTGACTACTTCTTTGTTAGCTCCGCTCACTACTGCTTATATAACAACAAAATAATAAAATGACTTTTACCTAGACATTTCTTGGTGATTCGTTGACGGTAATTTCTTAACTCCCTTGGAATGTCTGTGTGTAAAAAGGTGCAACACTTTAGCAGTTGTGAATTAATAACATACACTCACTGGCCAAAAGTATTGCAACATGCTCAAAATAGCACTTTGCAAGTAACAGGTGAGATGATCATTTTAATCCGATTTCATCGATCGTGTATTACATAATTTCCGAGCAAGAACAGTAACAAAGAACATTGACTTCAAAACACAGGCACTTTCAAGAAGTCTTAAGTAGTGTAAATAAAATAAAATAAATTATTGTAACACAGTTCTCCAAACTGAACTTTGGTGATGTTGCAATACTTGTGTACTTGTTCGATATCGTGAGACAAAAGTGAAAACTTTACGGAAAATTTGAATGCTTTTTCACTGTTGTCTTGTTTAACATTCACATGTTGACTTATACACGTATATAACTCAATGATGCTTAAAACTATGGATACATTTTACAGACAGTTACCAAAAGTGTAATATTGCTCTAATTAACTGATTGTGGTACAAATTACCAGTTAGACATCCTCTAATGAAAAAATACTTTTGTGTTGTTTTATTTCTGCAATAAAAAGTCACATATTCCTTTATAAATTGGAATAATTTTGAGCTCAGTCTGTGCATATACTGGTAGTGTTTGCTACCAGGAAGAAATAATTCGTTATAGGTTGGTGAAATTCTTGCGTCGAGAGATAAACAATTGATTTAATTTTGCCCTACACACGTCGGTGTAGGGCAAAATTAAATCAATTGTTTATCTCCCGACGCAAGAATTTCACCAACCTATATATACATAACAGCAAAAGAAACATCACCCCTAAAAATATTTATTATTTTCATTTTATAATTAATATAATTTGTTTAATGAAGAATATTATGAGTATGGAGTGTAACACGAACACAATGTGGCAAATTTGGTTGACCTCAAAATTCGTCATGCATGACGTCTGAGGACACATAAGCTAAACACATTCTCAGACTTATCAAAATTTAGGGGGTGACGTTTCTTTTGCTGTTATATATATATATATCGCGGAACCCGCTGCTATATGGGATTCTAGCCGGCCAATTGTCATTGGGCAAGCTCGGTGGTCGAGAGGTAAGACGTCTGTACTGGTAGTAGATGGTCGTGTGTTCGAATCCCGCCCGAGTCGCCTGTGTAGTTTTTCACAGACATTCGGGAAAGCAGTATACAGTATTATACACACGTCGGTGTAGGGCAAAATTAAATCAATTAAAATAATTTTTGTTTTTACAATTGTTCGTTTTATTTTGGGGTCTTTTTCAGATAGTTATTGTTCCACAGAGAATATTACTTTGTATCCGTCACAAACCTATGGCTTCACCCATTTTGGTCTGGGGTCCCAACCAACTGGTCTTTACAACTGCATCTGGTCGATAGTGAGTGACGTACCGTCATACATATTCATCGAGATCAAGGAAATAAATATATCGTCAATCGTAAAGTTCCGTATGTCGGTCGGGACAGGTGAAGATCCTACGGTGGCCGAGAGTGTTATATTTGCAACAGAGAGTAGCGTAAAGACAGGCGGAAACTATTACGTGGGGGAAAAAAGTACGATGGCCTGGGTGAACATAAGGTCAAGTCGACTAGCCACGGAGTGGGAGAATGCTCCGAGCATTGCAATAGAAATAGCATTTCACTCGCAAGATGAAAGTAAGTTAAGTGTGACGAGACTCAATGGGAGTTTGTTATCAATTATTATTATTATTATTTCTGGTTTATTAAAACATTGCACTTGTAGCCAAAGGCTAAATTGAGGCAAAGTATACAATTAACCACACTCAACAAATACTAAATACATAATAAAACATTAAAATTACATGCACAAAATAGGACACAAAACTAATTACCATTCAAAATATTGACAAAATAAGGGATAGGACTATTTTTAAACCGATTAGTCTTACACTTAAATTGAGTTAATTTGTTAGCATGTCTAAGCTGATATTGCACAGTAGTATGTCTTTGTTGTGGCAACCAATCTCCAAATAAATCAGAGTTTTGCAATGAAGTAGCAAACTTCAGGCATAAATCCTTTCTCCGATTTTGCAAGGATACAATATTACATTTAGAAAGAGACGAATGATAATCACCATAATCTTTACCCAATATAATTTTAAGGGTTCGTTTCTGAATGGATTCTAATTTATCATTCTGAGCTTTAGTTAAACCTGCATTCCATGCTTGAGTTGCATATTCAGTTAAAGGCCGGATGTAACCTTTGTATACAGTTAACAAGTCTGGTAGAGATAAGTTAAATTTTTTCAACAGTTTCAGCATGTATATCTTACTATTGGCCTTACGATAAATATGATCTATGTGTTTATCCCATTTAAGGTTAGAACTAATCCAGATTCCAAGAATTTTTACATAATCCACCACCTCAAGAGCAGAACCCATGATAAAAAGGGGCTCATACTGGGGAACATTTTTCATAAAGCACACATTCATATTGGCACATTTAGATGAATTAATGTTCATGTTATTTTGTTGTGCCCAGTCACCAAATACATCCAAAGAATCCTGAATGATTGTTCGTTCATTGTTAAAATGGTTCTGTACAATAGTCATATCATCTACATATTTCAGACAAAGAACTTTACCATTATTGACCATATCATTACACGGACTTAATGCATCATTAAACTTTACAAGGAAACCCAATGGACCAAATTTCGTTCCCTGTGGTACACCACCGTTAAGAATTTTAGAATTGGACAACAAATTTTTGTACCTGACACATTGAGATCTTTCGGACAAAAAACTACATATCCAAGGAATTATAGAAGGACGCGTTCCTAGACGAATCAAGTCCTTTACAAGAATGTTATGGTCAATATGATCAAAAGCCTTACTAAAATCTGTAACCACTAGACTACTATGACTCTTAGATAACTCAGCATGGGAACATAAATTATCAATTAATTTGACAAGATAATGAGCTGTTGAAACCCCTTTCCTACTACCAAACTGGTTTGGATCCAAATTAATGTGTATATCTGAGGTAATCCATTGAACAATAAAATGTTCTGAAATTTTTGCAAAATGGTCAGTTAAGGACACAGGTCGAAGATTATTCCAAGAAGGGGGAAAACTTTTTGGCAAGGGAATAACAATAGCCTTTTTCCACTGATTTGGAACCAAACCTTCCTGATACGATGAATTCAAAATGTTAGTCAGAGGTTTACACAGTTCGTAAGCAAATTCATGAATAAGAGAAACTGGGATACCATCGGGACCCCCAGCCTTCCGAGACTTAATCTTCCTAAGTTGTTTGTAAACCTCCCAAACATGAACCGAAGAACAAGGTTCAGGAGATGGTAAATAAGCAGGAAGGCTTGTCAAATCAAGAGGACCCAAATCATCAGCAACTGAAGTAAAAATATCATTAATACTATTAGCAATGGCCAAATTATCATTAATGTCAACACCAGGCGGAGGAACAATTGAAAGTTCAGATGTAACACCGGATGTTGAGATTATAGTCGCATTCAAATCCAAATTTCAAGCAAGTATGTTTACTCACATTAAAAGATATACATTATCCAAAGAACCCGTGCAAGTATCAATTCATAACCTTTTTTTGTCGTTCACGATATATTTTTTTGTTATATTTCAAAACAATACGTATAGGGTGTATAATTGGTCAATACAAAATAAATCTGTATCAAAATTGGACTGGCTTGTGAGTTGCCTACACTGTAAAAAATGTTGGGCAACATGGGGTTGGGCAAGGTTATTTCTCCCAGAATTGGTCAGTATTCACAACAACTGTTCACATATTTTGGCAAAAAACTTATCCAACATTGGCTAATGGTAAATCAACTGTGTAACCTGTTGATATGTTGACCAGTGTTGGGCAACATATCAACCGTGTTTGCCCAATATTCTCACAGTGTACCAGCTTTAATAAACATTCAATACGGGTTAAATTGGTGTTTAAATTGGCACAAATACGTGGATCTATTTTTATAGTTGATTTATTTTTCAGTTAATTTTTATTCAGAAAATAAAAGATCGACGATCCGTCTTCTTCAGATGAATCGTTTTATAGACAGTATTTATCTGTAATAGTTTTGTATAATATTGATATATTTTTATATAATATGAGGGCCCCAAATGATCAGCTGTGCTGGATGGGTTACCCTATATATAGAAATTGTCGGAAATGTCCAACACTACCTCTCCCTCTCCCTTGCCGTTGGAAGTGCAAATTGATCAACCCTTTTCATTGGTTTGATTCTTACCAGGGATTTGTTCATCTCAATTGATCACTCATGTGTCAGCATCTCAGGTGATGGTTTGTTTAAACACATCAGCTGTTTGCGATGGTCATTTTGATTGCCCCGACTACTGGGACGAAGATGTAAACCAGTGTGAGAATAACACACAAGGTAATTTATATCCACTCCGTGCATGCGCGAACTGTTGAGGGCGCCCTTCACGCAAGCATCAGCTTGTCCCCGGGATACAGCATTTAATTTTACTTTTAATTGAGATTCCGTTCCGTAATGGTGCATTTACGGACGTTTTAAGTCTCGAATCTTTATTATTTTGCTCGAATGAAAACAAAATAATAATGACATTAATTCGCGATATAACAACACAGCTCAAATGGAGTCATGATCAGATTGTTTTCCCCTGGAAAGGCATGTTTGTACTCTCTAAAAGATTTAGATTGAAAATCACTTCAACTGATTGGAAGCAGGGACAAACTTTGAAATATATGTCATTTTATTCAGTCGATTAGACTGAATTTCAATCGAGATATTGTAAGAGAGTATGTAGTGTAGTTAGAAATACTTATGTGTTGTACACAGAAAATTTCCAGTGAACCCAGAAACTGGATCATCTAGAAACCGATTGACCCAAAGTCTGGATTATAAAGAACCTGCTTGACCCAGTAACTGGATCATGGTGAATCCATCTGACCCACAAACTAGATCATGGACAATCCTTTTGATCCAGAAACTGGATCATGGATAATCCGTTTGACCCAGAAACTGGATCATGGACAATCCGTTTGATCCCAGAAACTGGATCATGGACAATCCGTCTGACCGAGAAACTGGATCATGGACAATCTGTCTGACCGAGAAACTGCACTATGGATTATGTGACTGACCCAGAAAACTGGACCTAAATAATCCAGTCGGTTATTGCTCGTCTGGATTCCGGGTTAACCTGGTCTGAAAAAAGTGGAGTTTATATTAATTAATTTATTTTTTTAAATTTTTTATGAATGTTAAGTTTTTACAATTTTACCATTGACACATTTTGTTATGACATTTCTTATTGATAGATGACTGCGGACATCGAATTATTTCCCTCAATGCTGAAACATCATTTTCGATCGATGTGAATAGCATACCTTATCGGTTTAAGTTTGGCCTTGACTGTATCTGGTTGGTCAGCATACCACCTCATTCTCTGCTGGAAATAGTAGTAATCAACATGGCGATAGATGGTAGCACAATAACGGTCGGAACAGCCAGTGAAAACAGAACAGTTGACCTGTCAACCTCGTTCTCCACGTTCACCAGCAACCGTCAGTCTGTGCTACCGGTATATTCACCCAGACCTGGGGTACCAGTCTGGATAGCTGTGCATCTGATCCCACCAGTATCGTCAACCATACCAAGTGAAACTGTATCAATAATTTTGAGAACATTTAATGAAGTAGGTATGTGTATTTATTTATTCATATATTTCTTACATTTATTTCCCAGGCTATGCCGAAACAGTTAAAACTCATTCCATTGGAGGACCTGCATATATAAATACAATTTAAAACACATGAAAATTAAGCAACTATACTATCACTTAAAATATAGTTACCTTGAAATATTTGGTTAACCCTATCAAGCCTTGGGGGAGGGGTGCATAATAATAATAATAATAATAATAATAATAATAATAATAATAATAATAATAATAATAATAATAATAATAATAATAATAATAATAATAATAATAATAATAATAATAATAATAATAATAATAATAATAATAATAATAATAATAATAATAATAATAATAATAATAATAATAATAATAATAATAATAATAATAATAATAATAATAATAATAATAATAATAATAATAATAATAATAATAATAATAATAATAATAATAATAATAATAATAATAATAATAATAATAATAATAATAATAATAATAATAATAATAATAATAATAATAATAATAATAATAATAATAATAATAATAATAATAATAATAATAATAATAATAATAATAATAATAATAATAATAATACTAATAATGTGGACTTATATAGCGCACGTATCCACCAAACTGGTGCTAAAGGCGCATTATATTATTACCCCTGCTCATCAGGCTCATAAATCATTCATGAAACATCTCAGCTCCCTGGGGAGTATACAGCGCATATAGGGCTAATCAAACACAAGAACCAACTCTGCCCTCACAGGTACCCATTTACCCCCTGGGTGGAGAGAAGCAATTATGGTAAAGTGTCTTGCTCAAGGACACAAGCACTATGGTCACGGTTGGGATTCGAACACACATTCTGACGACTCGGCCATCAGAACACAAATCCGATGCACCAAACCGCTCGACCATGGCGCTCAACCAATTACATTTTTAAAATAATATCTCCAGAACGATATGTCCGATCTCGCTGAAATGTTCTGACTTTTCCTGACTATATTCGGACCCCTCACGCAAAAAAATCAGCCATAATGGGTGTATTTTGGAAAGGTCCAATTAAATGTTTTGTTAAAAATACTAAATTGTTGATAATGTAAGACAATTAATATGTGGGTTTTTGGGGGGGTTTGTTGTCAGAATTCACACTCTGAACTGGGCAATATTGATTAATGTGACCACTTCAAATGCATTTTGGGAATTCAATATGGCCGCCATTATGTTTAAATACAATAACTTTGTCTCAAAACCTGATTTTTTCAACAATGTTTTTCAACAATTCTTTGCTAAATATATACATAACAGCAAAAGAAACGTCACCCCTAAAAATATTATTATTTTCATTTTATAATTAATATAATTTGTTTAATGAAGAATATTATGAGTATGGAGTGTAACACGAACACAGTGTGGCAAATTTGGTTGACCTCAAAATTCGTCATGCATGACGTCCGAGGACACATAAGCTAAACACGTTCTCAGACTTATCAAAATTTAGGGGGTGACGTTTCTTTTGCTGTTACGTATATCAATTTATGTAATCAATAGTACCATGGGTAAGAATCTTTCAAAATCGTGTTTATGAAACAAAATAACCCAAATTGTTGCGCATAGCGCCCTCTAGCGGTGATCTAAGTGACGTCACATTGTTGGGTGTACAGTTTTGTGACAACATACCTACGAAATTTCATGAAAATCGGCTGAAGAATTCAGAAAATACGGGGAGCACGACGAGTCGTCCCCCCCCCACCGGTCGGAGAACGAAAATAAAACAGGCTTGATAGGATTCAGTGAACAAAAAAAGTGATATACACTTTCATGCACTGTTTAAAATAATGCGAATTCAAGACAATCAATTAATTCACTGAGTACCAGAAGGGCAAACAAACTTTTTAGAGAAAAAAAAATGTATGAATGCATTTACAGATTTTAACATTTTTTGGTGTTCAATTCCATCAAATCTTACTGTGCTCTCTAGGCAATAAAATTCCCATGTTTCCTTGGTGTTCGGTGGATAATCTCCTCGGTGGAGATAAGAAATTAAGGTTCAACGTTTCGTCAGTGACACCGACACACTACTCACCCATCAGAGCACATATCCGGCAAAAAATGGTGGCCCTGGAGGGACACACAAGACCTAAATATTGACGTGAAATTTTCCATGAAAGTCGCGAAATTTTCCCCAAAGTCGCGAAATTTGACGTCAAATTTCATGTCTGCGTCTTTCTTCCCGAGTCGCAAAATTTGACGGCAATATTCATGTCTGCGACTTTCCCCCAAGTCACCAAATTTGACGTCAAATTTCATGTCTGCGGCTTAAACCCCAATGGCCCTGAAGAGACACCAAAGACTTAAATATTGACGTCAATATTCATGGAAAATTTCACGACTTTTCCCCAAGACGCGAAATTGTATGTCAAAATTTATGTCTGCGGCCTAGTTTTTCCCCAAAGTCGCGAAATTTGACGTCAAATTTCCTGTCTGCGACTTGTCCGCGGTCGCGAAATTTTACGTGAAATTTCATGGTCTGCGACCTTCCCCGGTCGCGAAATTTGTCAGTAAGGTGCCAGTAAGAATTTTTTCCAGTAAGGTGCGTGGTCTGAGTGGTACCAAGTGTTATACTGTATCGTCTCGTCTCTCGCTCGAGTATCGCCTCGAAGTGTGACGTCAGATTCTCAGGCTACCTAGCTTACTGGAAAAATATTCACGGCAAATTTCGCGACCGGGGAAAAGTCGCAGACATGAAATTTTACGTCAAAAGTCGCAGACAAGAAATGTGAAGTCAAATTTCGCGACCGGGGGAAAGTCGCAGATATAAAATTAGACGTCAAATTTCGCGACTTGGGGAAAAGTCGCAAAATCTTCTCTGAAATTTGACGTCAATATTTAGGTCTTGTCTGTCCCTCCAGGGCCACCATAGGCAGCATATCCGTGGCACTTTGGATTGAAATTACCCGAATGAAAGATGTTTTGTATTGTTATTTTAACATCTTCTCCTATTTTTAATTAGGATGTGACAGTAACAAGTACGCATGCCCGTCAGGTGTTTGCATAAATAATTTATCAGTATGCAATGGCTATGCAGACTGCAAGGACTATGGCGACGAAATTGGCTGCAGTAAGTATATCAATTATGTTACATGAAATTCAAGCAGAAATACCAAGAAATCGAGATATACCTTGACTGCAGTGTCATTAACTTTTTTCTTGTAGATTCCTGTACAGACAACGAGTTTTTCTGTGTGGCAAGAAGAGCGTGCATGAGTGTGACAAAGCTTTGCAACAAAGTAAACAATTGTCCTGACGGCTTTGATGAAGCTTTATGTGGTGAGTTACCATAAACATATGTGATCGTTTTGCCACACCTTACATGAATGCTTTTGTTGCATACATCATGGCCTATGGTTGCTTCACTGTAATTTCACAGGTACCTAGTGGCATCCTCTTAGTATCGCTCACGAGGTGGATGTCAATTATACTTTCCCGATTGGGAGATACTTTTATCCTGGATGAAACTATTCACCTAATGAGGATACTAATAGCCCAATCGGAAACCCCAACGGTTGATAACAGTACTGGCCATTCTATTGCTGTCAGCAACATCCACCCCACCCAATCTGTGACCAGCGAATTTCCACACATGCATTTGCTATTATCTGCATATTATGGGAAACTTGAAAATAGTGTACAAAAACGATGCCTTTTTGTTTGACAAATATCTCTTACTTTTATGAGAAATGTTTAAACTAAATACAATAAAGCAAGTTGCAGGTAGAAGTGTTCCATTCAAATGTGCTGTAAACAACCATTCTTAATTTAACCCGAGCAAAGAAAATTTGGCTGATGCCGGACTCGAACCCGCGACCTCTCGAATACCAGACGAGCGCTCTACCAAATGAGCTAACCAGCCCCTATGTTGGTGGGCGGTCCACTTATGCCAATTATCTATTGCTCTATGGGGCCAGGTCAGAGGCCAAACCATATCTGCCGAGTAGCCAGGGATCAAGCCCCGGTCAGATGCAAACAACCCGGGTAACGGCAGTAGCGGGGATCACACAAACGGGACACAAGTCTTTTATGTGGTTGTACCCAAAGTAGATTTATATGGAGAAACTCGACCTGAAATATTATATAAACGGTTCGCGAGCAAAGAAAATTTGGCTGATGCCGGACTCGAACCCGCGACCTCTCGAATACCAGACGAGCGCTCATATATATATGATTGTTTTTGACTGTTTATATTGTTATCTGTTTTTAGCTCCGTGTGGACGCAGAGAAGTTAATCTTTCTCAGCACAATCAGACAACAGATGAGCCTGTTCTGCTCACATCTCCAAACTACCCTCTAGATTACTATGATAACTTAGACTGCGTTTGGCAAGTAGTGGCACCCCCGGAAACCCATGTCTTCATAACGATAAATGTATTTGGACTCGCACCAGGCCAGGATTGGATTGCCATCGGCTGGGGTGAGAATTCTGGAAACAAGTCCTCAAAGATTGTACCGAGATTGAAGGGTGAAACCACACCCTTAGTTGCTGTGGCATCAAGAAATAGATATATGTGGATAGGGTTCCACACGGACAACTCCGAGAGAAAAGGTGGTTTTTCACTACATCTTGAATCAAGACAGACAGGTAAGAATGAAGCGGCTCTTAGTATTATTCAGAAGAACATATTACCCCAGCGTTGATTTCCAATGTGTAACGATGGCTTGAATTGTTATTTTCTTATTCGTCACACTGTAAAAAAA
Source organism: Zoroaster sp. YZ-2022 (assembly GCA_029582265.1). NCBI lineage: Eukaryota > Metazoa > Echinodermata > Asteroidea > Forcipulatida > Zoroasteridae > Zoroaster > Zoroaster sp. YZ-2022. The sequence continues at coordinate 23,074,315 of CM055817.1, forward strand.
AAAAAACAAACAAACAAACAAACATAAGTGCCGCTGATGTTCATTCGCCACACGTCTTACGATAAGATGTTAATACTTCAGATGCATGATTAGTCAGCTTTCTATTCCTGGGATAAGTGATTAGAAATAAAAGTTATTATTGCAATGACGGGAAAGTTCAAAGATATGACATGAGTTGGAACGGCAGATGTTTTGACCAATATTAAAATGAAAAATAAATAAATAAATAAATAAATAAATAAATAAAAAATAATAATGAAAAAACTAATACACTCACTGGCCATAAGTATTACAACATTGAAATTCACACAACATTTGAAGTTCAGTTTGGAGAACTGTGTTACAAGAATTTATTTTATTTTATTTACACTACTTAAGACTTCTTGAAAGTGCCTGTGTTTTGAAGTCAATGTTCTTTTTTACTGTTCTTGCTCGGAAATTATGTAATACACGATCGATGAAATCGGATTAAATGATCATCTCACCTGTTACTGTAAAGTGCTATTTTGAGCATGTTGCAATACTTTTGGCCAGTGAGTGTACTATTTAGACCATCAGAAACAAATATATGTGACCTTTATCACAGCGCAGCAATCTTGTATTTCGTCAAGAAGACTGAGTTTGCCGGGCGCTGCTATCGCCACCTTCAGCTCCCCATCAGCAAGCTTGTACTGTTGGAGCCCAAGCATGGCCAAGCACAACGAGGTACAGAACATCTGACCTACGTGGACAAGCTGCGAATCGGCATTTTTAATTCTTTGTTTTGCTATGATGTCCAATTCCAGCCAAAATTGGAATTCTTCCGTGCTGTGCTTTAAACGACTTTTTCACACAGGGGTATGAACGTTTGCCCGATTTGTGAGGCCTCTCTTAGCCACCATACTTTGTATATGGGAAATTTAGTCCCCGCGTATACAATGTATCACGTATTTCCCTGTTGGAATGGCCGAAAAAAGCGCGTCACCGCACCGATTATCAAGCCGACCGATGACCAGAAAGAGGAGACGAATACAGGAAAACAAACCCAATGGTAATTGGGTCATTCCATGAACGTGGGACCCAAAGTGTGACATGGAGGTCAAAATTTCAAGTTCATTAAATAAAGAAAACAATATCAGTTTTGTTACCTTATTTATCATAGTTTTGTAGGTTGTCATCTTTTAAAATAATAGATACAAACATTAAAACTGAGTGTCATGTATTTACTTCCTGCTTCACCTGATATGAGGTTAACGATGTAACAAAATTACAAGGGGACACCGTGTCTTGTTACGTTGTGTAATATACTGACTAAAGTTAATGGATCAAAATAGGGGAGACCCAAGAAATTTGTGTTTGTTGTCATAGTAGGTCTGTATGAGATGCAACAATAGGTGAAAGTTATAATCATCAGCTCGTACGATGTAAGGAATAACACAGGCCCCAATATCTGAAATACATGGAAAACACAAAGTGTCCCACGTTCATAGAATGACCCAATTGTTAATTCATGTTACTTTTCAGTGAGGTGTGAGGATGATCAAATATCGTGTGGCTCTCCTGATCTGATATGTCTGGATGCAACAGCAAGCGAGTACTCTCGATTGTTTATCTGCGGACTCGGTAGGTTACGGTAGTATTTTTAGATCAGTCACTTACAGAACGCCTAATTCATGCTTTTATAACCTCAGGACTCGACTATTGTAACAGTCTTCTCTACAATCTTCCTAACAACCTTATTAACAAACTCCAATCTATTCAGAACTCCGCCACACGTCTCGTAACCCGCACTAAAAAGTATGAGCACATAACCCCTGTACTTCACTATCTGCACTGGCTACCTGTCACTCAACGCATCAAGTTTAAAATCCTCACTATCGCCTATAAAGTCTTACATGCACAGTCACCAGTCTATCTCAATTATCTCTTAACTCTCCGTGGTTCAGCGAAAAAGACTCGTTCTTCGAACGAGACCCTATTCGTGGAACCACGCTATCACCTCGAATCCTATGGCGCACGTGCTTTCTCTATATCTGCACCCCGGTTGTGGAAATATCTTCCTAACCACATCCGCTCTGCACCTTCCCTTGATGCTTTTAAGTCTTCTCTTAAAACGCACCTCTTTTGTTCACTACGGCTAATATTTTACTCTGCATTTTTAATCTTACTTTTCCCACTTTTACTAGTTGTTTTTCTTTATTTTTATTCATTTCGATACCTAATTGTTTCTATTTTGTTTTATATCTCTACATATTGTACTTTTATTCTGTTGTACAGCGCGCTGAGATTTGTATGTAGCGCGCTATATAAGAACAATACATTATTCATTATTATTACGGTGCTCGTGGGGCGACTGAAACGTTTCATTAAACTTGATTCATTTTAAAGCATCTTAACTGAAGGAAAACGGAACTCTTCAGATAAATCGGATCCCATGGTACGTGTTGCCGTACGGTACTGCGTTATTATGATACGTGTGCAGAGACGAATGTGACGTCAGACGTATTGTGTTCATAGTAGAAAACAAAACGTATGACGTCACATTCCTATACGCCACATGAGTGCGGCTGTAAGCCAGGCACTTCGTGTATGACGTCACCAAGTGCAGGCTCATCACATGAGGTCCATTTACGAATTCTCAATTCGTCAAAAAATGAACTTACGGAGAGGTTAATCAAATTCAAACAATAAACAGGCATTTTTTGTTGCAAACTGATGTTTTATACCTACCTGCTTACAATTATGAGTGAAATACTGCAAACACTGTGACTCGATATAAGCACGCACACGTACGTGTGCATATTGTTTACATGTTTGCAAATGGGTTCTCAACTGGGCACCGCGCAATACCAGATCAAACACAGTGACGTCAGACACGAAGTGCCTGGCTTATAGCCGCACTCATACGCACATGCCTTTGTCCCATCTTCCAATGGTCCCTATTTTTTTTCATACAACATAGGATTCATACTTAATAACGGATTACGGCAAAAAGTGTTTGGTGTTTTCAGTCGACAAAGAAAAATACTGACGTAGTAGTTCCTGTAACCTCCAGATTAATTTAATGTCAGTACCAGTACTCTGATTACTGGAGCTAGTCAAATGAGGCCATGAATATTTTTATAGGTCACCGTTAGGGGGCCTATACCCATTTTTGGTAATTTTTACTCATTTCTGGTCAGAAATATTATTTTCCCGATAACTTCTTAATTTTTAACTCTTAGAGAACTAGCTGTTGCAAACTGCTTACCAACCTAAAGGACCTGTAGTATAAATGCAAAATAATGGTTATTGGCCTTACGTTTTGAACCTAGCGACACAATACCCTGCAAAATCATGTAAGAAATGGAATGATTAGGTAGACTGAAGTGCTGGTTCACATGACTGTCAAGCTTATGGGTTTTGGGTGTGGATTTAGGACCATAGAACCGTTTCTTTAGTGAGTTCTCAGCCTCACCGATATACTGAATACCACATATCCTTTGATATACGTCTGGTGCATTTCAGTGGCAATTAAAGTTGGTATTTAAATTTGAATTTCCCATATCAAGTGATTTATGGGCAAGCTTTCGCATAGTAATCTCCAGTTCTGGAAAGTCTGTTGTCTTTACACCATACACATGTATTGAAACAGAGATTATACGTATTGTGACTCAACAGCAGTTTGTATTTTCTGCCCTTTTACATAATGGCATAACCTCGGTGGGGGATTCGCTGGTTCCGTGTGCGATTCATGCGGTGCCGCAGCACGCAGCCAGCGAGCACCAGCTTTGGAGCGCATAGCGCATTGCATTGTATGTAGATTAGGGGTGAGTTGTTGCCGTGATCTTGTAGAGAGTTGTTGTTATATAGTTAGCTCGCAGAGTCGTAAAATGTTGGAAAAGAGACCGTACGTTCAAGTCATTATCCCGGTGCTATAGACGTGGTAGGGTAGAATGTCGTATCCGACCGCCACTTTTTCCTCATTCAATATAAACAATAATGTAACCTAGTAAGGTGGAGAACATATGGATGATGATGGACATAATTTATACTTCCAATTATTCCAGGATATTTATTTCATGAAAAATCAGGCATTTTTGGTATACGATGACTTCCTCGGTCATGTCAGTTTGATCTTGTCAACTCTCCCGTCAGTGATGACCAACACGGTCATTGTACATGAGCAGTTGCAACTATAATAGGATGCTTCTATTTTCTGAAGGGGAGGATTTTTTAGAAGGGAAATAAAGTCCGAAAACCATCATAAAAGTGTATTTTAAAGATAATTTTCACTTTCTGTACCCCCAAAAATCGATAGAATAATGTTTTAACTGGTTAGTGGTTGCCAAAAAAATCAAAGAAAACCCTTAAAAAGTGGCGGTCGGATACAACATTCTTTCCACGTGGTAAGTCCAGGAGCATTGTATATTGTGCATCTGTTGTTCTTAATACTTTGTAAGGTGGCTTACTGTCAAGGAATTTCTGGGTTTTCCTGTGTGCCGTGTATCCTTTGCACGTGTTTTTGAGGTGTCGTGTGAGGCTAGGGGTCACCTCACTGGGGCTTGCGTATGTGTTGTATTTACAAGAGGGACTTTACGGGTTGTCTGTGTTGCATAGACTATTAATTTAGACGTGGGAAACGTACGAGTAGTGGTTCCTCGAGCTGATGAGGGGCCCCGTCGTATGCATATTGGGTTGCAGGAGTCGGTGCGGGGATGTCTGCACCTCCTTTGTAAATTCATTGGGTTGTGGTGCCAATTGCTGTGCACCTCCAGTACCAAGACAGTAAAGCCCCTTAAATTGATGTATCTAGAATATCGCGTTGCTTAAGCAACTGGAAACACAGACGCCTGTCAGTTCTAAGCCACCTGTAGTGGGCATACGCATGAAGATTTCGTGTTACTGGAGACGACGTTATTATACTAGACTAAAAATCCTGATGTGTACAGAGTAGAGTGGTCCTATGTCTTTATCCTATTAAGGGAATGGGCTTCGGGTATTTCATTAAAGGGTTTTCATTGGATACGGAGTGTCAAAGATATACCGTCATGCTTTGAGGCTCGTGCGCGAATGTAACGCTACTACGCGCTCGCTTACTTCTGCCATCCAAATATCGCTGGAGATATTATTGCGCGTCGACGCCCATCATTGACAGTAAGACATACTCCTATATATTTTGCTTCACAGACCTGAGCAATTGCTTATTTATGTAACATAATGTCAATAGCATTATAGTCATGTGGCTTGTTAAATTATTCAAAATTAAACAAATTTAAAGGCGTCCAGACAATTTTATAATACAACATACAATCAAAATATTAATAAAAACTTGAACTTGATGATTTTTGATCAAAAAGAAAGTGTAGGTTTGACATTTTGAACAAAATGTACACAAGACGAACTATTCATGCATTAATCACAATTATTACAAATGGAAATTCTAAATATTATAAGCTAACAACGGTTGCCTACAAGTTTGTGCTGTAGGTCAAAACATAAATTTCATTACTATTTATGACGTCTTTAAAACAGTATTACGCTGAAAAATTGTATGACCTACCGTATTTAAGTAATTTTCCCAACAATTAAGATGAAAGGGATAATATATCATAAGAAATCTTAAACCAAATATAATTTCGTCTCAAAATAATTTAATCTTAAGCCTTTTCCATTACCGTACAGGCAAGTTTCACTTAATTAAATCGAAAAAAAAACTTGTTGAAGTTTCTAATTCAACAATGAATTATATAGTCATAATTGTCATCATTTCGAACTCAACTTCCATGGGTAAAGACTTAAATCCTTTTTTCTTTCTTGCAAACAAAAGGATATTTTTGTTGATCCATATTGCAAGACTCAGTTGTGCAACTGCCATCTTGATGGTTGCTATAGTGATCTCTGTAGGCAATGAAGCTTTTTCGCAACCACAAGGACACACCTTAATCATTTAGAAAAAAAAACACCATGATAATTAAATGAGTTTTCTAATCTACAACAGTCATTTAAAAATACATTGGAGTTGATGAAAATAGGCGGGACTTCACCAGTCCAGTTTTAAGAACGTTTTTTTTCTGATAATTTTACATTGTGCTAGCTATTGCTATCAACGGTAACACCGCGAGATATAACTCCTAACTAGTATTGGTTATGGGTGTAGTCGACTCAGAGTAGTATGACTTTTTTAATATTTAATTTTCTTTTGCGAAAATGACTAAGCACAATATGAAAATGTGTATTAATACTTGGCCATATAATGTGAGTAATGCAATATGATTATTTTAGACAAATACAGAGAAAGAAAACTGACGTTTTGATAGACAATCACAACTTACCAAACGTATTATCCCAAAAACCAAGAGTCAGTTGATCTCCTGTAAATAATCAATAAGAATTACATAATTCGTATAGTAATACATATTGAATCTGTTATGTGACTTCACACAGGGGAGCATTATTTAATTAATGGAGTTTTACAATTAGCGTTGTGAAAATACCAGATGTTTGTTCCATGCAACGCATGTATAGTATTTAATTTTAACAGGCAGAAAAAACTCCATTTCAGTTGAAAGCTTTTTCATTCATGTCCACACAAAATGAATATTATAAGTTTAAACATTTGGGCATTTTGAAGAGTTTGTATTAGATGCATGAGCTTAACCTACCTTGGTAGAAATATGCTGATGTCTTGTAAGACGCTACTTGAGCTGTGCATGCCACGATATCGCCTACTACAGGAAAGCCTCGTTTTGGATCAATCACCAATGAAGAGCGAATTTTGCAACTGGATACATTCACTGCTTGGATCGTGTAGTCATCTCCTGATGTTGCTCCTAAATTCTCCCAACTGTCGCTGTTTTTGTGATACAAACTCCATGTAATGATTGGCACAGCAGAGTTACTAACCGTACACTCGTAACTCAGATTGCCTGTCACATTGAGACTGCGCACTGTCGGTCTCCATTCTAAAACATTAAAAAGTGTGGACACACTTTCATATTGCATTAATACAAACAAGTTTACATTTTACAACGAGCTTTAAAAATATTCACTTTACAACACATATTATAAGCAAACCAAAACAAATCACTAAAAAATGAAGTAAAGGGAATAAACACATTCTGAAATCATATAGCCTAATATTATAAATCATATAGCCTAATATTATAAATCAATATTCCAGAAATATCGTGTGTACGTAGGCAAATTCGTTTTTTATGGAATAACATTAATGGTATAACATTCATTTAAAATGTCAACAACAATTATGTAAATATATTTAAATTTTATTATCTGAATATTTAAAAGTATGTAACTATAATGACCTTTTAAGCATGTTTGCGTAATGAAATGCATTTGCATATTTCAAAATGTGCAACAGGCCTCTTTAAACGGAGGAAGAGTCTTTTGAAGTCACCTGGAAATTGGTTCAGATGTAAAACAAAATAATTTCAATTAAAACGTATATAATCTTACCGAGAGATCCACAGGAGGAAAGATGTTGTATCTGTTGTTGAGTCAAGAGTACGTCAAACACCATCATATTGCTGTAAGCAGCAGAACCGCCATACACACTGGATGAATATACTTGGCCGCATGTGTTGGACATGCCCATGTAAAGCTTAGTGCAACTATCTGAAGAAGTCCCAGCTCCAGAACTATGTACATCACTGTCCACCATCACTCCATTGACGAATAGCTTGAAAGCGTTATCTGGCGTAGCTGTGACTTTGACCGTTAAAGTCATGTGAAACCATTCATCTAATGGTATTTTTGAGAGGCCATACTTCTGGGTAATCGTAAATAGTCCGGTCCGAGTAGCACAGTAGAACATATTTTCGCTGCTCTTGAACAAGAAAGCAATACCTCTTGATGTGCCTGTTTGTCCCCCAGAGCTGACGTAATACCTATTGTCAGTGAAGCCTGATGACGTATTGATCTTCAGCCAAAGAGACCATGTCATACTTTGAGATTCACAGTTACCCGGATCAGAGATACAAGTCCCGCTGAAATCCCCTAGATCCAGGTAAGAACCAGCCTGTGCATACACTGCGCATGCGTGACTGACTACGTCTGGAGCAGGAACCATCTTCATCAAGCTCTGGCTACCAGCGACTTGGTAACCATCGTTAGTGACCTCAGCGGTCTCACATGGTGTGACGTCACCATCCTTCAGACCAAAGGTTCGGTATAGAATTAAATCGGTGTATAGCGAACCTACATGATGAAATAATGTTCATTTAATTAACTTTCACGAATGTTTTGCATATTTTAAATTGGTATTTAAGGTACATTATTGGTAATGTTGGCAAGTTTGTTTCTACGATTACATTAATTTACTCAGCTTGAAATTAACAGTGATACAAGTAGTGCAACTCGTTTGAGCAGGCAATTCCTTGTTTTTATTTCTTTTATTTGTTCGACCAACCAGAAGGCTGGATTTGGGTCACGTGATACCTAATTAACATAAATTCAAATAAACTGAGGAGCCGTTGAACTGAACCACTTTTTTACTTAAGGGGTGATGAGAAAACTGTATGAGGGACGTAACGTTTCATGATATTATATGACTGAATTGGGTTGAATCCGCGTATAACAATTTAAAAAGACCATTGTTAAATATTAATATATCGCTATCGTTTGTGGATTATCATGATGATTTAGTAGAAATAATTAATAATGAATTTTACCCAAACATGAATGGAGGACGGTACAAAGCCTTTCGCGACGTATTAACAAAATAGTTTAGTTCCCTAAGCTAAAGCCACGAGTTGCAAACAGCGCCTTCAGACTACCTACGTATAACACATTATAAACATTACTGGATAGTGCGGAGCCCCTAAAGGAACCTAAATTTATATGAAAAAGAAAGAAAGAATAACAAAAATCGAGGGAACTAAATAATTCAAGGAAACAAAATAATATTTTGTTCCCTCGAAATATATACAGTGTGTCTCAAAAAAAATGCAAACAAAATTTAACGGAATGCCACACGTAGAATGAGTAACCAACATAGATAATATAGGTATGGTTTGAAAGATACACCTTTCCACTTTAAAATGAGATATCAAACGTCCAAATCTGATAATTTTTGACAGAGTTATGAGTACTTTTCCAAGAGAGGTCAAATTGACGATGGGACCAAGTTTTTAAATGCAGTGATAATCGATTTTGTTTAGATGTGCAAGTGTTGCAATGTGGATGAACTGTTGATGATTGCATCCCTTCCCCCTCAACATGCCCTCCCTCTCGCTCGATACACAGGCGACATCGTCTCTCCATGTCTCCCATCGCTCTCCTGACAACATCTAGAGTCTGCCGCAGGACGTCAATCTCAGCTGTTATTCTGTCACGGAGAGTCTGCAGGTCCAGAGGGGGAGTCGTGTACACCTTGGATTTCAAGTATCCCCAGAGGTAGAAATCACACGGGGTGAGGTCTGGAGATCTCGGTGGCCATTCATGCACATGATTCAACGCTATGACACGGTCTCCCAACGCTTCATGAAGGCGGTCTCGGACAGCCAGTAGACGATGAGCCGGAGCGCCGTCTTGAGCCCACCACAGGCGCCTAAACACACCTCGCTAAACACTGTCCGTCCTCATGTTAAAAATGTTTAGCATGTAAACATGTTTACAAACTGATAGCAAGAAAGTGTTTAGAATTGTGTTTACTCGCTAAACACATTTTTGTAGGCCAAGCAATTATCCACACAGAGGCAATTAGGCTACCTTTGTCCCAATGCCTAAAATTGAAAACTTGGTCCCATCGTCAATTTGACCTCTCTTGGAAAAGTACTCATAACTCTGTCAAAAATTATCAGATTTGGACGTTTGATGTTTCATTTTAAAGTGGAAAGGTGTATCTTTCAAAACATACCTATATTATCTATGCTGGTTACTTATTCTACGTCTGGCATTCCGTTAATTTTTGTTTGCATTGTTTTTGAGACACACTGTATATTTTTTTATCATAAAGGTCCCTTTACGGGCTCCGTATGATCGTGTTTGGGCATGATCTATGAATGAAGGACTGGTTGAATAATAGGCCTATTGTTCTCCTATGCACGATTCCAGAGCACCTTTTGGGTCTGTATACGGACAGTCTTGTAAAAGTAAATAAATGCGTGTAGGTCCACGTCACGATTTATTTACTTTTATTAGCATTCAGCAATTCCGAAGTATCATTATGACTATAGACACCAGGAGCTTGGTCAAGCTAGCCTTAATTGATCAAGACCAGCTTGACGAAGGTTTTGACTAATTTACTACTGTTTCATTACGGATTTCTCTCATCCAGCGGTTTCCGAGTGGTTTCTTGTTCCACTCGGAAAAAGCACGTCCCTTGGATGTGTAACTTTGTTTACTTTGTAATTACCATGTCAATAAACTTATCTGATACAGTGAGTTACTTCTGTGTGGGATTCATAGGTTTCTGAAGTTCGAAAAATTATTAGAAACTATAATTTAATAATTTGTAGTGTTATAAAAAATAATCTTTGCATACATTTTATCATGAATTTCTGAAAGAGCATTTACAAATGTACATGCATCATGTAAGTTTTTGTAACTCCAACATTGATAGAATCCCTCATGCCTATACTTGGAGATGATTTACCTGTGTCACATGATCCCAGCATTGGAAGTGTGACAGACCTCTGTAGTATTCACAGTTTGAGTCACGTTCTTGTCATTAAATATGCAAATACAACATACTTTAACTGATAAAATATATGACGATCACATTTTTATCAGCATTAAGGGAAGGTACAGCATATCTATTGGAAACATACATTAATTATAATCAATTAGTTTAAAAAAATTGTTTTGCATGTCAACATTTTACGAATTTAACACAAAGATTAAATTTATTTGTATTTACCTATGTTGTATCTAATTCCCTTCTAACAAGTTCGTTTTTAATTATATAAAATGATCAACAATAACATAGTGTGCAAAAGGCTTTTTATATTAAATATCAATGATTAATTAATTTATATAATTTTTGTTTTGTTTTATTTATCATTATTATTTGTTTTACATGTACATGTATGCAATGCATATTCTAATAGTGAAGTATTCCTCTTCAATATCGGAATCATCACTATCATGTACAGCATGTTCATTTGTAACATGTTCACAGTCTGTGCAGGGAATCGAAGCTGTTTGTCCAAACAACTACACCTGTTTTTATGAGCAAATGTGCACATTCTAAGATGCAGCTGTCAGGCGCTGAGGGAAGGTTCATCCAATAGACACTAATGTCTTCATCTGTCATGGGCGGATCCAGAACATTTTTTAGGTAGGGGGGGCTGAGAATCAAAAACAATTATTTTTTAGAACTACAAAAATTCCAATGAAATAATCAAAGGGAGAGAACAACAAAGCACACTGTAGGAATGGGAGTGCGTTCTCCCCTCCCCTCCCCCCCCTCTCTCTCTCTCTCTCTCTTTTTCTCTCCTTTTTATTTTATTTTTATTTTTTTAATATTTTTTTTAACGATTTTAGGGGGGGGGGCTACAGCCCCCTTAGCCCCCCCCCCCTGGATCCGCCAATGTCTGTACATTGTTTCAAGGTAGTTCCTGGTAATCGTCTCCTTGAACATGTTAGGTGGCATTACTGTATCATCGAGGATGACCATTCCAAAGGTTATATCTACAATATTAAGAAATAAATGTGTACATTAACAAATTAAATTTTTAGATAAATATTTCTTTAAGTTCTGCCCTGTTTGGTCTTGAAAATTATTATTTAAATTTGTAAATTCAACTGTGTTTGCTTTATGCAAAATGTTCTAGACTATATAAAATGAAGTTCAACCATTTCAGTAGATTTTTATGTTGAATGCCCTGAACATAAAGACAAACCACTAAGGACGACAATGATATGTCATAAAAATGCTAATACCAACAACAACACAGACGAGATTGTGAGAATTAACAAAACAAATTGTCAGAGTCAATATAATATTAGTCACTAATATTTGTAGACGACAAAAAAGAAAGGGTAAAAATATAGTCTGATTAGGTACTGATAATTTTCCAATTTATTTTAAAAAGTAAATACTACATTACCTGCGAGAGTTATTCTGAGAGTCAACGGCAACGTGGCGATGGCCTGACATACCTAACGTTAATGTTAATTAGGCGCTCCAGTCCCAGACATACCGCTGTTTTTCTGACGATGTCAGACTGAACTGAACCATCTATTTACTTCCACCGACTTCCACATAAGTGAAACTTTTCCAACTCTTTTCAGAAAATGGCACAAACTTAAAATACATGCTAGACACGGGGATAATGCTTTTCTTTTTTCTTTTTTTTCTTTTTTTAAGACAAATTGCCTGCAGACGACACACACCCAACAGGGCAGCCATTGTTGATGTTGTGCCTATACAGGTCATGACGTCTTGAGCGTAACAGTCCTAGCTATTGGTTGATTTACCACCACTCTCGCCATGTGGTCTTATAAAGGCAGCGTTGATTGGTCATTGATGAGGTAATGCTTTGCACAGCCTCACACGATATGGAGAAAATATGGCAGTAAAATATCTTTATTACGAGAACACTGGCAAAAATTATTGATTGTGGATTGATGGTATGTCGTTTATCATAATTTTCTGCTCATTTCTAAATAAAGAAAATGCCCATGTTTGGTATGCGTCACGAAACTGCAAGACAATCGTCCATGCATTAAGGTCTATGCCTCATCATTCCATTTCTGACATAATATTGCTGGGCATTGGGGCGCTTGGTAAACGCAGGGAATCGGTCCGTCTCAGCAGAGAAAAGATGCGGATCAGGCATATCCACACCTTTCACCCCCATGAAATGTCTAATGGATTTCGGCCTGGTAGCCGAAAGCCTGTTTTCGTCGGGATTATTTGTTTTCTTCTTGTTTCCGCCAAAATCCCATAGGTTTAACACGTGATATTTGTCGAAATAAAAAAAACATGCACCATATGAAAGCCCGTAATGTGACTTAGTTTCTAAAACAAATTACGTCATCATTACATTAAATATCATTAAATTCACATTTTAGTGTGATGATGCGGGGGGGTTAAGACATCTCGACCCTTGTGACAACTCGACACGCACAACTCAACCCACGACACAACTCGAGCCTTGTGACAACTCGACCTACACAACACTCGAACCAGCATTTTCACATAAATACAAAACATGCACCACGTTTTGGTAGCAAAATTTCATCCTTCAGCTAAAAATCAAACGGTAATTAATAATTGACAGGGGACAGTCATATTGATACTGCGGAATTGGTGAATGCTGATAAAGCAAAAGGAAAATTTACCTTGACCTGAACGCATTAATTTACTTGTTCAATACTGTCCGTATACAAACCCAAAATGCGCTCTGCTTGGACCGAACACAGTGGAGGTAATTAGTGGATCGTGTTCTATGAATAAAGGACTGGTTGAATAATATGCCTATTGTTCTCCTCTGAATGATACCAGCCCACCTTTTCTGCATAGGGACAGTCTTGGAAAAGTAATTTAATGCGTGTAGGTCCACGTCACGATTCGTTTTGTTAGTATTCACCAATTCTGCAATACTGTTTCCTGGTTTCTATAGATTAAGGGCCTGTCCCACTTGAGCGACTTTTTAGGCGACTGCCGGCGACCGTCATAGTCGCAGGTCGCCGAAAAACCGGCGACTGGACCCCCCTACGACAATGTCTACGACAGGCTACAACAACCTACCACCTAGTCGACGTCAAGCTACGGAAAGCTACCGACAACCGGCGACCCAATCGTCGCGACTAAGGACAACCACCTCCGACGACACCTACGACAACCTACGACCACACAGGCGACAACCTACGTCACCTGGCGACAACCTACGACAGCACCTACGTCAGTAGAAGTCAAGCTACGCTCAATGGCGTCAAACCCACTGTCGCCAATTTGTTTTGAACATTTTGAAAATCCCGCAGCGACCAGAAAGAGGCTACGACTCTTTGGGCGACTGAGGAGACTACTCCCAACCATACAGGCGACACACTGGCGACCATGTGGCGACAGCGTGGTCGCCTGTAGTCGCCTAAAAAATCGAACCAAAATCTCGAACTTAGAGACAGTTGAGATAGGCCTACGAGTTGTCCGATAAGGATCTTTTCAGAACCTGTACCTCACTTAGCAATATTTGAAATAAACACAGGGTGTTACCGCAAACCGACACGATATACAGGTATATCTTGAAATACCTATGGTTACCCACTTTTTCGGTTTTATGTTTTGGTAGCAAAAATAATCCTTTAGCTAAAATTCAAATCTAACTGACAAAAGCCGGGCTGCTCGGATCGAGCAGAGAACAATATGCCTATAGATCAGTCTTTCATTCATAGAGCTAGACGCGCACAAACACGATCCAATAAATCATGATATTATGTTATACGTAAATAGTCTGTTCCATTCCGAGCTCTGATACTCGTAGACGCTGTTTGCAACTCGTCGCATCTTCCGTTAATGTTGATGGAAATTGATTATGAATTGGGTAAAACTTTGGGTAAAATTCATTCTTAATTTGTTTGGGTAAAACATCACATTATCCACAAACGATAGTGGTATATGAATATTAATTTTTAACAACTGCCTTAACAAATTGCCAAACGCTAGTATAATTCTGCCATAAATATTTTGTTGAAATCTTACGAAACGATACGTCCATCACACATTTTTCATCACACTTCAAGGGTGGTGTGACCACTGCATTCCTTTGTGAATTCTTTTTGTGTCCCATTTGCATAGTAGCAACATGGCCCTGAGGTGGATGCCTTTATTTGTTAGGCACCGATAGGCAACCCTCTATCCAGTCATAATAATAGAGATATAGTGGAGTACCAACATGGCCCTGAGGTGGATGCCTTTTTTTGTTAGGCACCGATAGGCAACCCTCTATCCAGTCATAATAATAGCGATATAGTGGAGTACCAACATGGCCCTGAGGTGGATGCCTTTATCTGTTAGGAACCAATGGGCAACCCTCTATCCAGTCATAATAATAGAGATATAGTGGAGTACCAACATGGCCCTGCAGTGGATGCCTTTATCTGTTAGGAACCAATGAGCAACTCTCTATTCAAAATTTACAACAAATCTTCAGAGGCAACTTAAATTTTGATGTAATAGGTATAAATTCACTGTTGTAGTTTTAGGGGGAGGAACGATAGTTTGACAATGATACGACCATAATTTAAAAATACACAATAATTCTGATTGTACCCACTTTGAATAGGAAACAAACGCATACATTTATGTACTATTTTCTCCTATCGTAGGATTAGAAATATTATTATCAGCTAATCTTGGTACAAGACGCGCCGCTATCATTCATGTGTACTAGACATTCAGAAAATTGCTGTGTTTAAAGAGGATTGGTCCTGGCCTGTCGTGATTATTGAAGCATTGTTATAACATTACAATCAACGAAAAACGTTTTCTTGACCTAAATATGTAATATGACACCTGATGACGTCACAATGAAGTAAGTTCACATTTTGCGTTTAAAATTGCTTCATACACTGTTACTTAGTTTTGTGGCGACCCAACGTTGTTTAATATGCGCAATACAAATAAAAATAAAAACAAGTCATAAGTATATTCAAATCTATATAAAGATTATTTTTTTTAAATCACTTACCCGAAATGTTTTCGGTGCTGTTACTTAACCAGACATAGTTTGGCACACTTAGGGTAGACACATTCATGAATACCTTGTTAATATACTCCATGATGAATGTTAGTTCCTCGGGGCTCTTGATTAGGGCCAGTTCGGCTCCTTTTCCGGTATATTTTTGATTTTGACAGAATGATTCGGCTTCATCATATGACAGATACTCTGTGAAATATCGGTAACAGTGGTTTTGATACTCCATCCATTGAAATGGACATGGTGAACAAGTAGCTTGGTTAGTAGGATATAACGCTGATAATACAGCGATGGTTGTAAGGAACCAAACATCCATCGTGCTTAGTGCAGTGTCGCTGATGAACAACTGTGTGTTATTTTAGTAAGTGCTAATAACTGCTAGGTAATAGAGCATGCATCACTGCACCTTCCACGTGATAGTAGAAAACAGCCTGGGAAACTCAACATTATTCACATGTGTATCAATTTATATTGTAGAGGGTTGCATTGCGTCTGGTAGACAGGCTACTAAATTCAAGACTCTTAAAAATAAATAGCGATGTTGCTATTGAAAATAACCTCAGAGGTTATAAAATATATATCAGAGAATAAAAAGAGTAGAAGGCCTGTGTTAAAAATAATGGGTCCTTGGGTTGTTAATAATCTTTTTCATTATGATGCCGAAGTCAGGTATATGGCCAACCTATTATAATGAATCGATTGGTTGTATATAGTCAGCAGTTTCTCTTCAAATAATGACATCATGCATATTCAAATGACCATACAACTCTAGGTAATTGTACATGTCCAAGGGAATAATTGTGGGTGAGTTGGATTTATTTTGTTTTCAATTTCTAATTCAGATGATTCCGTTTATTAACAAACTGTAAAGAGTCGTTGCATTTCCTCTCGAATGCATAACACATAAAAAATGTCTGTTACCTACATGACAGAATAATTACCATAAAATCAGTAAATATAAACTAGTGTTGACCAAGGAAAGTCATAACATGATGGTTTATTAATATCGTTTACTATAGGACAAATCGTTATCAAAATTAAAAATGGCGACGCGCGGGTCTGAGGCGACGTGGCAGAGATCAGAAATCGGGACGTTTTTTGGCATTTCATGTATGTATAACATTAATTGGTCACAGTTACTGCTAGTTGTACACTGTATTGGGAAAGGCAGTATTGAATATAGAATACAATGCTGCTATGTTATAGTTTTGAAAGTGACATGTAAATGTACATTTTGTCTGGTGATTTTGTATTACACTGTGAAGCAAAGTATTCATCAACTGACGTTGGTGGTTGACTGGTTACCATTGTTCACAATTAAGGACTACTTTTTAATACTAGACAAAGGACAAAGGGGTCCTTCAAAATCGACACGTATGTTACTTTTTGCCATTTTAGGCCCCTCTGGTGACCACACAAGTGGTCAGATTGGTTTTCTATTTTATGTGCGCACAAACTAGGTGCGTGTGTCTGCCACCAAACAAGACATGAGAACACTCTACACGAGAACTAAATAGCCATATAATTACCTTCACCTCAATCCTTGCGATCAATATCATAATTGTTAACTTGAATTTGATAAATAAAATATAAACCAGTCTACCTAAGCAAATTGCCAGATGTCTGCTACAGTGTGTCTGTTACGTGTTGAAAAGGAAATCATTAGTATTTGTCAACATTTAGCATTAGTATTTGTCAACAAATTAGTATTTGTATTTGTCAACAAATTTAACAGGACCTACAACGATAGGCATTTCAAGTTTACTTTAAATGTTAACTTCTCTAATGTAATAGGTTGTTTTAAAGTCGTATTAAGGATATATTCCTATATGAAATAATGTAACGGCAGAGACCCGATGTGTATCTCAAAGGTAACTTTTAAGTTTCCTCGAACATGTATCTAATATAACTTGTTGCTTTAAATCCGTACTAAGACTTTTCTAATATAAAATACCACGTTGTGTAAGACTGTTTTCATAAAATGAAGTTTGATGGTAATTAATCACCCTTCAATGCACTGCGAGTGCCACAGGAATGTAGCCTACATGTTAGAACTGACTGGCAATAAATCACGTGTATATTCATAAATAAATTAACACAAGTTCAGGTCATTGTGTTTAAGCACTCTACATTTTACAACGGAGTTGAATATGCTAGATAGCGAACAGCTTTCTTTTGTAATAATACAAGTTTATTAATTTACATTGTGAAGTTGCGTGTCCTGAGATGACATCGCATAATACACCCATCACAACTTCTAAGTTCCCCCTAATATTTAAAAAAAAAATATCTCAACAAGTATTGCATGTATTTTAAAAATTCAAAAAGCAAATGACAGAATGACATGTTCTACACAGTTTGTAATGAAATGGTTGAAATTCAATCATGCATGCACAATTGACAGTGCTTTGAATGAAAATTCAGCTGAAAAAAAAGTTGTAGTACAAAGCATTGCTTCAAGGGCATGTAACGCATGTAGTTTTCTGTAAGAACTCAGTTATGGAGAATTATGGAGGACCAATTCCATATTAAACTCTTGCTCTACCCTTCTAAAACAATGGACATGCATGTTGCATGTTGCTCTTTGAATATTCTTTTATTATTATCAAACAGCCATCAATACCATTGTTATTCTGTCATTTGCTTTTTGAATTTTTTAAATTTATGCAATACTTGTTGAGATATTCTAAAAAATATTAGGGGGAACGTAGAAGTTGTGATGGGTGTATAAATATGACAGGATAAGTGAATTGTACAATGTTATAATAATGCTTTTTGGCAGAGAATATCTCAATATGTTCATAACAGGCATTATGCATAAATCTGTTCAGTCTAGCACTTTTTATTATGCAGTTTGTTTCAAGTAGATTAATAGATAATTCATTGGCTAGAAGCCAATTACTATTTTTAACCAGTTCTATATAAAAAGTATGCATAATCTGCTAACAACTAAAATGAGATCATAAAGAAGAAATGCAAAAATCATTCAAACATAATAATGAACAACACCGGAACTAATACAGAAATTTGTGGAATTCCACAAGAAATACATTTATCAAAATGAAGTGTCAGGAAAAACTCCAGTTATAAATATGACTTGTTAAAAAGCAGCGCAAATGGCTTGGCAACCGCCATTCTTATCTTCATTTATGACCAATGAACCTATTCATCACAACCTTGGGCTTTATCAGAGGGGAGTTCAGAGATGAAACAGTGACAGTTTCTGCTTAAATGATTGGCGACAGGAATAAAGAATTAGAATACCAGTCACCAAGAAATGACTCAAAAAGTATTCAGACAGTGGAAGTTCCCAAGCTATAGACAATGTGACCAATAACATCACATGTTTACATACGAGCCCCAAAGGTCTATGACAATAAACCATAAAATATAATATTTTGAGATGTCAACAGAAACATTCTTAATTTGAGTTATTTTAATAAAGCACTAACATTACATCTTAAATCTGGAAATTAAAAACATTCTTGATGTTATGTGGAGAAGTACAAAATCTACAAACCCTGCATTCAAATTAATACACACACTTTTCCCGGCGGTCACACTAAAGGTCACACAAAGTGTAAAGTGTAAAGTCACATGGTCAATACTAATATCAATATTGACAAAATAATTATTGAAATCATCGGCAATATCTACATTATTGTCAACTCTTACGTCATTATGAAAACAATATGATGGATTATTATCTCAGAAACAGACTAAACAGATTTATTTTGAAAGGTCTGATTTTTTAAGTTATTTTTTATACAAGTATTTTTTCCAAATTGTTCTAATTGAATTATAAATTGTTTTAGTTAACCATGGCGATTTTTTTATTTATTTACACGGCATTTGTCATAAAGTACGCTGTCTGAGAATTAATCATACACTCCATTCATATTTTCTGAGAGAAAATCGTCTGGGGACTCGTTGGTAATAAACCATGTTCTCAGGTTTTCACATTTTGTTTTGTATATTTTTTTGTACTTTCCTTTCCTCAATTAAAAGCAATAAGGCAAACAAAACGAAATTTGTTAGAAATTGCCGGTTGATCCATTTACAAAAGTAATGGGCCTCTCGTTCCTTTCTGTATAATATACAAATTGTAAATATTACCAAGGAAGCCTTTTTGAGTACATGTGAGGAAAATAATGTAGTTTTATTAACACTTATTGTTTCACAGTGCATTTATTTATATCTTGATGAATAAATAAAGACACGATTATTTGGATAAAGGTAAGAATACATAATTGACTGTACATGTATTATTCATCTCGCTTTTAAACCCACTTAACTGTACTCAGATATCAAGGATGAGCAAATTAAAAGTCGCATATCAAGTTGTAAGTTTGCGGTGCGAACATGTTAAGTTATAGCTCACTACATGTTGCGTTGTTCTGAACATTAAGTTAGACGTTTAACTCGATGTTTCAGTGTGCCCGGTCGCCAGTCACGAATATGACAATTCTTGTTTCCTTAGGTAATTGTGGATTCAATCGAAGGGATATATTGAATAAATTCATTTCATTTCACGGTCTGAAAAGAACCTTATGCAGTAACATACAATTTTAAAGTAATGAAAAAACGCAGATATTCAAGGTGCACTGTTTCAAGACCGTGTAAAAGAAAGGAAACATGGACGAATGCATAAGAGCATACAATGTATATTAAACAACTGGATATGTATTCCCAGTGCTTTCCGAGCGTCTGTGAAAAAACTACACAGGCGACTCGGGCGGGATTCGAACCCACGACCTCCTGCCTACCAGTGCAGACGTCCTATGACGATTGGCCGGATAGAATCCCACATAGTAGCGGGTTCTGCGATATGTATAGGTTGGTGAAATTCATGTGTCGGGTGATAAGCAATTGATTTAATTTTGCCCTGCACAGACGTGTGTTTAGCACTGTATTCCCAGCGTCTGTGAAAAAAACTACACAGTCGACTCAGGCGGGATTCGAACCCACGACCTCCCAGTGCAGCGTCCTATCCCACATAGCAGCTAGCGGTGGATATGTATTTATTAAAGATGTAGAGATCATAATTGTGTACGTGCGGTGATACCTCAGGCGAGGGGTGCCATAAGCGCACGCGTGGTGTTAAGTTTTCCCCTCTGCCGTGAGGTACCATAGCGGTGTGCCAGTGACCCCTCACCGAGGTGCCATAGATGTTCATGTTAGTTACAAGGATTGGCTGGATTGATTATTGTTGTTCTTGTGATTTGAGGACTTGGTCACCTCCAATTGAGGTGCCTTATTGTTTGCAAATAAACCAGTATTATTTGTATCCTAGTGACCTTTTTCATAGGGTGATCTCAGAGCAATTGTATTCATTCATCGGGACGGCATACTGCTATCCTAACGGATACGTTCCTAACCGCTCGGGGACTTTTCCGGTCAGAGGCCGTCCGCGCGACAATCCCTCCATAGGGGTGGTGCGTCACAGTATATTGGACTTGTCAAAGGTTCCTATGCGAAAGCTTACTCGAGTCATGTGGTACAGTAACACAGTGTCAAGTCTGGGGAATTCAAATTTGAATATACATTTGTCACTAACTTGAGTCAGTGTACCAGATTAGATGTCAAAGGTTACACGCATATCTAGGCTTATTACCGCCTTACTCAATTTGTTTTCGTTCACTATAGACGTTAATTGTTTTCAATGTACCTGGTTAGTGTCACTTTTAAATATGTTGATGATTTTATTCAAACAGATGTTTGCGGTGAAAGGACCATTTACCTGGGGGAAGATTCACCGTACTTTTTAACCTCTCCAAATTACCCAAACTCCTATCAAAACAATTTGCAATGTACATGGGAGATATTGACCACATCAGACACCAGTTTCATTGTCATTGACATTCTTGATTTTGTAACGGAAGCTAAATATGACAAAGTGATAATTGCAAGTTCCGGTATAGATCTCGGTGAAATTAGTACTTCGGAAGATGATGCAGTGTTCACGATCACTGGTTCTGAGCTGGTTATTTCTGGAATGACGAAAATCTCGAGAGTAATGTCAAAGGAGCCCAAGATTGATATCAACTTTATAACAGACGATTCCGTAAGAAAACAAGGATTTCTGATGAGGATTATGTCAAGACGCGCAAGTGAGTACACAAAAAATCTGAAATATTGAGTGGAGAGTGTTTATTAACATTAGCCTATAATGCAAAATAACTATACCAAAAATCGTATCCACACATTTAGCCTGAAATTGTTCAACCATCTGTGTTGCTTTTTTACGGCTGAAGGGTCGTTGTGATCCAGGGTACTCCTAAATTGGTACCATGCAATACTAAAAGTCTTCTAACGTACATAGGATTGAGATCGCCAGGGTACTGTGGAGGTGTCATAATA
Organism: Zoroaster sp. YZ-2022; assembly: GCA_029582265.1. Taxonomy (NCBI): domain Eukaryota; kingdom Metazoa; phylum Echinodermata; class Asteroidea; order Forcipulatida; family Zoroasteridae; genus Zoroaster; species Zoroaster sp. YZ-2022. The sequence continues at coordinate 23,096,298 of CM055817.1, forward strand.
AGAACAAGAACAAGAATAAGAATAAGAATAAAGGCGCACGTATCCACCTAACTGGTGCTCAAGGCGCATTATATTATTACCCCGAGGGAGTATACAGCTCAGTTGCTGCCATATTGGCGCATATAGGGCTAATCAAACACAACAACCAACTCTGCCCTCACAGGTACCCATTTACCCCTGGGTGGAGAGAAGCAATTATGGTAGAGTGTCTTGCTCAAGGACACAAGCACCATGGTCGCGGTTGGGATTCGAACCCACATTCTGACGACTCGGCCATCAGAACACAAATCCGATGCACTAAACCGCTCGACCATGGCACTCCATAGACAACGTGCCCTAGACAACGACCCCTTCAGCTATATTAGGTGAAACTTTGTGATATTATTTGTGACATTCCAAGTTTAACTTAAAAATGGATCGCTGCTCACATAGAAATTGCATGGTGTGAATCAGAAGCACAATGAATTATATTTTTTCAAACTTTGTATTACGCAAGTAATTACAATTTTACTTACACGTTTGTGGTTTTGTTGAGAAAACGGCTAGGCAAACAATTATTGTACAGATGATAAAAGTGACATCTCTGGCAACATTAAGTTGTGAAAACTTAGTATAGTCATAGAGAAAGGATCCCTTCTCTATGGTATAGTATATACACTCACTGGCCATAAGTATTGCAACATCCCCAAAGTTCAGTTTGGAGAACTGTGTTACAATAATTTATTTTATTTTATTTACACTACTTAAGACTTCTTGAAAGTGCCTGTGTTTTGAAGTCAATGTTCTTTTTTACTGTTCTTGCTATGTAATACACGATCGATGAAATCGGATTAAATGATCATCTCACCTGTTACTTGTAAAGTGCTATTTTGAGCATGTTGCAATACTTTTGGCCAGTGAGTGTACATACTTGTATGTTACACTTTTGACACTGGGCTAATTTTCTCATGAAGACAATAAGCAAGGATCTAATTTTTAGCTTGATTTTTATTTTATTTTATTTTTTTAAATGGTCTTTAATACACTGTATGCATTTTCAAGCTAAAAAAAGATAATTGGAAACCTAAGTGAAAGCAATTTTTCCAACTGAATTCAGAAAAAGGAAAAATTTTTTTTTTTTTAATTCCCAATTTTACTCTCATCTTGGGAGAACGTGCTATTTTTCCTCAGAAAACGAAGAACATTTAAACAACACGATGATGTGGGTTTAGTGAAGGCTACGACCATTTAGTTGTGGTTGTGAAATAATTCTGGTTTTTTTTTTCGGTTTTGTGTTTACAGCTGAGGAAGGCATATGTGATAGAATGGTGGGTTTCGAATGTGAGAATACCACCGTGTGTGTGACTGAAGATGCAGTTTGTGATGGATTTGTGCATTGTGGCTACGGATCAGATGAAAACCAATGTTGTAAGATATATTTAAATTCTCTCTTGTTTTGCTTTATTCCTTCAGTCGACTAGCCTTGATCATGCAGCACTCTTTTTAAATCTGACATAATAAACAATTTCTCTATAAGATGCAAGCACATTGACTTCAGTTGAAATATTTTTTTCAGCATGAACGATTCGTGTACCAATTTTACACAAATAATATTTTTTGATAACTTCTTAATTTCTTAATGGCATTATTACTTCGGCTCTCTGTAAGTCTACGTCCAAATTATGGGCAAATTCATTTGTCTGAATGTTCTCTTATAGCCTCCGTCAGTTGTCCCGAGTTCTATGAGTGCAGCAGGATAGGCCGTTGCGTTCTTTGGGACCAGGTTTGTGACGGAACTGAGCATTGCTTGCTGGGAGATGATGAAACTGACTGTGGTAAATACGATGTAGTTTAAAAAAAAAAAAAATGATAACTGTAATAAATGTACCTATGATTGCATCAATTATATTAGTGTCAATCCACTTATATTGTATACCGCCCTCTGTCGTCATTGAGTAACCACATCATGAACATAACCTTAACCACTAATTTTCACCTAAACTTGGCCTCACAGCGGGATTTGACCCTAACTATGGTGGACCTAAAGGAACATCAAAGATTGAATATTAACGTAATTATTTATGTCAAACTTTATGAGAAAGCAGCCAATTGTTTTTGGCTTCAAGTCTCAACGTTTCGTAATTAACGTTTTGAGTTTGATGTCAACATTGACTGAAAAAGTCAATAATTATGCCGAAGAGATGAACATTGATACACATTTTTCGCGTTTCTGAGGCAAGTAAGTGAAAATGCAGATCAATATTGATGTGAAATTGTGCAATTTGTTGGCAATTAAGTCATTAATTTTGGCGTGATTCAGGAATAGATATTTCACATTTTTGAGTCATAGTCGTTGATGTCGATGTTTAAAGTCTTTGATGTTCCTTCAGGGCCACCATACCATATGCAGTGTTTCTTTTGTAAACAGTAACGAGAAAAGTTGCAGTTTAAAACTTCCTTTACTACATAGATGCCACCCACAACAAAGTGTTTTTTCTACTATTAGACGTGTCATTTGGTTTTATGTTTCAGATAAGAAACGATGTCCAGCAGAATGCAACTGCAAGTACAAGGAGAGCGACCTCTACGTTCTCTGTCAGTCAGGCTGGACGGAGGAAACACTAGCTAATATGGCATCAACCACTGCCATTCTGTAAGTGTAGTTAAAATCAATGGAAGATCTGGGGGTAATTTTTTGTATCGCTATTCATGAAAATTTACCATTACGGTTTTTTGTGTACTCTTAAAACTAAAGTGTTGAATCAACATTTTAAAGAGTTCGGTGAGTGACAATTCTTTTTAAAAGTGTTGAATGAACATTGATAAAGATAGACTTGACTCGACTCCGTGTTAATTCAACACTTTCTTTGAGTTGAATTTAACTTTATAAAGAGTTGTCACTCACCGAACTCTTAAAATGTTGATTCAACACTTTGGTTTTGGGTGTGTTCCTTTTCAAAACCCCGTATCTTCCTCTGATAAAAACCAGATATCATTATTTATAGACCCATGTCCGCCGATCTACGTGATAACCCGCAGATATGTAAAACGCTACAAACGCCGACCTACGTGATTTTCCGTACCGTGTTTTTGTCCAATTCCAATTTACTACGTTTTTCCGATGACTGTATTTCATGATTATAGATATGAAATTAGACAAGTCTGACATTATAATAAAGTGCATGTTCTCCTCTTTCCATCAGTATATTATGTGTCTGTGTCAGTGATTGTAATATTCTCTAAAAAAAGAATCTTTCTGATTGTGTGCAAAAACAATGTATCTCTGTGCGGGGGCTTAGGCACATACAGTATTTTGTGTGTTTACATGGTTAGACGGATATGGGTTAAATGTGATTCCATAGACTTTCATATTTATGTCATAAATGCATCTTAGAGTGGAGTAATCTTTCAGTCAGGTGGGAAAGCTCCAAGTATTGACGGAAAAGCGTTAGGTGACGGCAAATTTCAACTTTTTGGCAGTATTTTTTATTTGGTTAATTTATTCAACCCTGCACTCTGAGTGGCATTTAAGAGCATTGTGCCTTGGCAACCTTTCATAAAAAAATAAGATTAAAGGCATTATATATAGATCTATCAATGACACCGTGCCTCACCCAAGATCCATACAAAAATATATGGCCCGTGTTTTACCAGCAATTCCGATTTTTATTTAAATTTTGTTTTGTATTGATTATTATTTTTTTTATTGAAACATTGATAGGCCTAATTACCTTTTTTAAAAGGAAAACAAATCCTTCAAAATAGTATATTTCAAAAACTAGGTGTCAGAAGCTTTGTTTAACAGTCAAAAAGTCTAGACAATAAATATTTTTCACGAAAAAGGTGTCATTTTAAGGTATTTGTTATCATTGTCAGCATGTTATCAAGTTAAATAGCAATGTTGCAATGAAAAATGTGTATCCTTTTTGGAAATGTCTCTGAAAATAGCAAAAACTAATTTTTTAAACACGGCCGATACATGTACATGACATAAAACACAATAAAGGGGGCCACTTTGCATCCGTCACGTTAGCAGTTTTTCCAATGGTTGTTCTTTATTTTTAAGTACCTGAAACCGACCAAAAAGTGTTTCAACATGCGAATGGACATGCAGGCTTATACTAGAACTAATTTGAGTTGAATTATTTTATTTATTTAAAAAAATAATAATAATTCACCCTCAAATTTCCATAAAAATTGGACGGAAAAAGTTACCTCACTTTTCCGTCCATTTGTTGATGGAAATTTTAAGGTAATTAAACAAATAATAGTAATAATCAACTGAAATTATCTTTAGGATAAGCATGCATGTCTATTCAAATGTTGAAATTCTTTTTGGGTGGTTTCAGATATTTAAAAAAAAATTACAACCATTAGAAAAACTGCTAACGTGACGGTAGGAAAGTGGCCCCCTTTATTGTGTTTTATGTCACATCTGTATAAATGAACAGCTTTTTAACTGTTTTAAGGATGGTTGAGCATTATAGTAATCCCCTAATTAACACCAAAAAAATGCCGAATTGTAATCCGAAAGTAAAGTGAAATTGGTAAAGGTACCATTCTGGATGAAATTTTAACTGCTATGTCTGAAGTGTTTTCATTCTGAGAAAACACAAATTAAACCATGTATGTACAGGTTAGAATGGCGCTTGCAGATGGCAAATCAGTGCATGCTCTGATTTGTATTTTTTTTTAAAACACGTTTGTTTGCATGTACTGAGTGAAGGGCAAGTTGTTATGGCATGGGGCCCAGGCCCAAGAATTTGAGACCCCAGAAGCTCTTTGTCACTTTGTTTTGGGGAATTTCAAATCATTTATACACACAGATAACATTAGAAAATTATATTGGGACGAATGTGCGTAGAATATGTATGCAATATGTAATTATTTTAATTTATACAGCAATAATATATAAAGTGATTTTTGGTGCTTCTATTTTTTTGAAGGGAACTATCTGGTGGAAACATAACAACGCTTGAGCCAGGGATGTTCAAAAGATTATATACGTTACAGGCTTTGTAAGTAACAAATACAGTGATGATTCCATCTGGGTCTGACCAACTTTTCGTGTCAGTTTGGCCCAACCGTCCGCCGTGTCGGTTTGACCCCACGTATGTTACATATCAGTCAACGTACGCGTCAACTAGTTCCAGAGGTCATGATTTCGCAGTCCATATACACTACTAACGTTCGCCGTAGCAGACGACGTTCAGCAAAATTTTGTAATGAGCAAGGACTGAAATCAAACATCGTTTACACACGTTTGACAGACAGGAAATGGATGAAATTCTGTCTATATTATACAGAATATTTGATACATTTAAATATGTTTGACTCAAATTGTTGAAAAACGATTTTGCAAGAAAAAATTACACTTCAATGGAAACATTACTTCAAAAAAAAAAACGTAAAATTTGTTTTATTTTTATAAATAATTACTATTTTAAACTATTCCCTTAGTTTACCTAAATAAAACAGGCATACTGTCGTATAAATCGGCACAAAAATAATAACATTTTAGTGCATTTAGGGGAGCAAAGATTGCGCAGGTTTAAAACGAATGCAGTTTACACGATAGTCTATTTCGTCAATTTATAGACCGTCTGCACAGTGATTGGCATACTAAAAAGTCAAAACGGTGTTGTCAAAAATACAACATAAAATAAATTATTAAAATATTAAAACAAATTTAAAACATCATTTCCCAATCTTATCAATTAAATGTGCTAAATCAGTAGCAGGAAATGAAAGAACAACTATTCATAACAGTGAGACGTTGTATTATTGTACATGTACTGTACTACATAATTATTGTGTACATTTTACATGTTCTTCTGCTTCTGCCGCAACTACGGTCACACAGAAGTGCGCCAGGAGCCCCATTTTAATAACTGCTCACAGACATACCGCGGTGGAGCTCGAGTACGGCGAGAGGGCGTCCCCCGACGCGGTCGTTAGTGCATGACGTACTGAAAGTTAGCAAATAAAAACTCACCATACTCCAGATATACAATTTTTGCTCGTCTGAAAAGTATATGTGTGACTTGCTTTGAATCTTTCTAAAATAGGTATGACGAGCACAGCATTAACAAAAATAAAGAACATTGGGGAAAATGCCTTAGAATAATGTCCTTTCCCTAACATTTTGGGAAACAGTTGAAAAGTATATGAAGCGCTATTATTCGTAATTTATAAAAATTTAAATCATAAATTTTTGAAGAAAAATTACACAGATTTTAAAATTTAATGTGTACAACGTTTATTCATGTCATTTTCTGTTTAAAAACTGCCAAAATAAGGAAGATGTTGTTCGATGAAAATCGACAGTTCTGATAGACATTGATACAGCCAGGACATAGCAAGGACATAGTCATTGGAGCGATTATTGCGCAATCACGGCAAGACGGTAGAACTAAGCGACAAGCATGAACACACGTGACCCAACTTTCCGTGTCAGTATTTTGGGGGTCAGTCTGACCAACTTTCCGTATTAGATTGACCAACTTTCCGTGTCAGTTTCACCAACTTTCCGTGTTATTTCGACCCAATTTTCTGGGTCAATCTGACCAACTTTTCCGTGTCAGTTGAACCCATTTTCTGGTCAGTCTAACCAACTTTCCGTGTCAGTTTGACCAACTTTCCATATCACTTTAACCCACGTATTTGGGTCAGTCTGACCAACTGTCCGTGTCATTTTGACCCAAGTTTCCGGGTTAGAGTCAGAGTCAATCGAAACATTGGTCTAGCACCTACGTGTAGACCCCACCCCACCCCCGCCCTTTACCATGTCAACGTAACAGTGTAGATCGTTCTTTCAATTGATAGTTGTGTTTCTTTACTCTTGTTAAGGTACCTCACAAACAATCGTATCGAGCAAATGCCGCAAAAGTCATTTGACGGACTAAACAACTTACAGTGGCTGTAAGTATGAAAGTGGCTCTGAATTGGGTCTGTCAACTGATAACAACAGACACATTTTGCAGTGTCGCATGGGAGTGTTATATGCAACCAAGTATTTCGTCCAACACAAATTCTGCACATTACTAAGGGAGGAGGGCCAAAGTCATGCTACAGCCAAGACTTTCAGAAGCCCGGCCAGGCCCAGGCTACCTGGCCTCCTAATTGTCTTTTGTGAGTCCTAATCCTGTAACAATACAGTACCTTCCAATCAACATTACCTGGGCTCCTGGAGGGCCTAGCCCAGGCAAGCAGAGCTCATTATATAGGCCATTAGGCAGGGGGGAAAGCCTGGGCCTGGCCATGACTTTGGCCCTCCTCCCTAAGTTATTCGTGATTGTGCTTTCCAAAACAATGGGATACATCTTATTTAAGAAAGTATATGGTCATTTTCAAGACGTAGCTTTTGTCATATGGATTGTAATTTACATTTTAGATTTACATAAATATGTGAAGAGCATCCCTTCGGTGTTTACATTTTTTTTTGCAAATCAACCTTGTTTGCATGGTTGTGTATGCAGGGTTTTTCGTCTTTGCCTAGCATATCCTGACCAGGGCCAGTCAGCCTTTTTACAATCATTGTTCCTTGTAATTTTATATTGCATTGTTCTTACCATGTATTTTGTTTTATTGTTTACACTGATGTGTCACTGCGCCATGAGCGTCTCTTTTGACGGATACCGGCGCATTACAAATGTTCATTATTATTATTATTATTATTATTATTATTATTATTATTATTATTATTATTATTATTATTATTATTATTATTATTATTATTATTATTATTATTATTATTATTATTATTATTATTATTATTATTATTATTATTATTATTATTATTATTATTATTATTATTATTATTATTATTATTATTATTATTATTATTATTATTATTATTATTATTATTATTATTATTATTATTATTATTATTATTATTATTATTATTATTATTATTATTATTATTACAGAATAAATGTATTGATCCAAAGGTTATTTTACATCCCTTATTCCTTACAGATGCATCCCATGGTTTGTTTTGTTTTTTGTTTGTTTGTTGGGGTGTTTGTTTGTTTGTTTGTTTTTCAATATTAACGGAAATTTATGTTTTATTTGATGAAAGGAAACAATTCTTTAAAATGACACGTTTCTCAATATTCTTTAGAGGAATAGTTTTACAGTAAATATGTGCCAAAATTAATTTATGGTTGGTCCCGTCAAAAACTAAATTTGACAAATTATATATTTGACTAAGCTTCTGACAAACATTAATTTGTGAAATATCTCGTTTTAAAGTATCTGTTCTCCTTGTTAAAAGGATAATAAAACCAATATGTACATGTAAGAAATATTCTGGGTATTTAAGAAATTAGAGTGTGAATAAGGAATAGACTTTACGCATAATGACGTCACAAATTGAAGGGCGCCCTCTTTCAGAGTTAAACGAAGGCCACTCATTGGTGCATGTATGAGCGTTGCGCGTATGTGTGTGCCGCGCCTTTGAGTGTGTGTACTCGCCGCGGGCATACACAAACCAATGAGTGACCTAGCCTGAAGGTCTGACCTCACACTTTGAGGCTCTGTGGATTTCTCCAGATACCGGTTTCATGGAGATCAACTTTGACGTTGGTAAGTAGTTCGCACACGAGTATTGAAGTGTGACGTCACATCATTGGCACAACGTATCCAGTGAAATCCATGTCTCTATTCTTCATAGGATAAAGACAGGGGACCAGTCTATGAATGAACTTCTTTTGCCTGTGAACGACCGGAAGGGGGGCGGGGGGCGGGGGGCGGGGGGGAGAGGGAGGCTTTAGTTTGTGACGTCAATGCATAATTGTTCTCATGCAATGAATGTGTAGTGTTCAAGTCTATTTATGCACCTTCATGTTTGTAAGTGGATTATTCCTAAGTTTATACTTACACACCTACATACTTGGATTAGCCCAGGCTTGAGCTGGACGCACATTTTATGCAAATAGCCTCTTTAGAATAGTTACAATGCCTATTGTTAGTTTTATGCCTCACTGGTCACTATAGGTTTAGCATGCCAAGTTATGGATGATTCAATTTGTTATACACTTGTAAATTGTATATCTTAAGTGTTGTATTTCGGGGTGTTTGTGCTTGTGATGATTGTGTGTGCGAAAAAAGAAACGAACGGAATTATAGACATTAAGGGGTTGACGGTGAAATTTGTCATTGTGGCTGTTTGATCTACAGTTAAACAATGACTGTTATTCTCCTGAGGACGATCAGAGCATACTGATCGAAACGTCGAGTTGTACCTCCAGTTCTTTTCAGAACTAATTACTACTCAATTGAGATTCCACATGGTGTCACCGCAATTAGTCTTACTTACTTAATGACTGTTATATTCCAGTTTTGGACACTTACATCTCAAGAATTAGGATTACTTTGTTTTCATAAATACCTAATTATCTAATACTTTCCTAAATAATTATTATAACGGGAAATGAACAGTAACGTACACAACATTATGTTTTTTATTCACCTTTAGAGGTATATTTTTTTCTCAAAATGTTAACAGATATTTTAACAGAACACACTTTCACAGAAATATTATTTTCCTCATTATTTCCTTTCAGAAACCTTTCACAAAATGATTTCGAAGTTCTGGAGAAAGATACTTTTAAAGAACTGGTTCAGTTGAAGGGAATGTGAGTATAACATTTGTTTCATGGTTCTTGACTATTTTTTTAAAAATACCAACAGTATATATACCGGATTTAAGAGTCAATTATATGAACCATAAATACTCAGTGGGGTCATTGTGTATCAGAAGCGTAAATCCGTATCGAAAAGTGGGGTGTGATATTGAAATTTGTTTACATTATGTAACGGATTTCGAACGTCGCAAAAAACATCACGAACATAAAGATGACACCCAAACAGGACAAAAAAACAGACAATAATTTTTTTTTAAATCACCCCTTTTGCACGAATTATTCGCTTATTAGCCTATCATGTATTTATATATTTATATATTTAAATATTTAAATATTATTATATTATTATATTATTATATTTATATATTTATATATTTAAATATTGTATTATTATATTATTATATTTATATATTTATATATTTATATATTTATATATTTATATATTCATATATTCATATATTTATATATTTATATATTCATATATTCATATATTCATTATTTATATTTGTATTCACGCCCGTGTTATGTAAACAATATTAATTAATCAGTAAAAGATCCACAATGTTTATGGTGTACCCAAACCTCACTGATAATCGAAATATAAATTGTTGTCGCTGGGTTACACGATTGCCCAAAACTTCTGTTCATTTTGCTGCAAAATTGATCTCCCTTGTCTCACAGTGTTATCCTAGACGTTCCCATAGTAACGATCAACGAAGCGGCATTTGAAGGGCTGACCGAACTGCAAACAATGTAAGGCGTTAATAACATCAGCAAATACAGGGAAGGGTAAACATAACGTATCTGTGCTTCTTAATACTTATTCATTAACCCTAACTCCCTAGGCCCATTTGCTTACACATGACCTGAATCCTTCCTAACTCCCTAGGCCCATTTGCTTACACATGACCTGAATCCTTCCTAACTCCCTAGGCCCATTTGCTTACACATGACCTGAATCCTTCCTAACTCCCTAGGCCCATTTGCTTACACATGACCTGAATCCTTCCTAACTCCCTAGGCCCATTTGCTTACACATGACCTGAATCCTTCCTAACTCCCTAGGCCCATTTGCTTACACATAACCTGAATCCTTCCTAACTCCCTAGGCCCATTTGCTTACACATAACCTGAATCCTTCCTAACTCCCTAGGCCCATTTGCTTACACATAACCTGAATCCTTCCTAACTCCCTAGGCCCATTTGCTTACACATGACCTGAATCCTTCCTAACTCCCTAGGCCCATTTGCTTACACATGACCTGAATCCTTCCTAACTCCCTAGGCCCATTTGCTTACACATAACCTGAATCCTTCCTAACTCCCTAGGCCCATTTGCTTACACATAACCTGAATCCTTCCTAACTCCCTAGGCCCATTTGCTTACACATAACCTGAATCCTCCCTAACTCCCTAGGCCCATTTGCTTACACATAACCTGAATCCTCCCTAACTCCCGAGGCCCATTTGCTTACACATAACCTGAATCCTTCCTAACTCCCTAGGCCCATTTGCTTACACATAACCAGAATCCTTCCTAACTCCCTAGGCCCATTTGCTTACACATAACCTGAATCCTTCCTAACTCCCTAGGCCCATTTGCTTACACATAACCTGAATCCTCCAAAATCCTTCAGTAGTAAAGCAAGCACATGGCATGTATGCACACATGTGTTTCTAATCTGTGATACATGTACATGGCCAGGGATCCTCCCTACATGCATGGAGCAATAAACAGTATCCACTGACCCAAGCACTGACCTTGCAATCACTACAACAAACATGGATGTACATGTACCATGGAAAGGCAAGTATGCCTAATAACCTCAATCCTCCAAAATCCTTCACTTTAGCAAAGAGCATATAGCATGTAACATGTAACCTCAATCCTTCAAAATCCTTCACTTTAGCAAAGAGGATTTTGGAGGATTTGGGAAGGTTAGGGTTAATGCACAAGAGATCAGATTGGACGAAACTGTATCACGGGGGTGTATGAACGGTTGTCTATAATGCGTTATAGGAATAACCGACCAGCAAATAATACGCGTCGACCGCCAACTGTTATAAGGGCGTGCGACGCGAGATTGAACCAATCAGAGTGTACAAGTTTGTCTTCGCGTCACGTGGACTCGCGGGCTAAGGTGGGATTTCATCTGTGCTCATAATGTGCATTAAATGTCACTTTCTTAATGGCTCTTTTTCAACATAAATTACTGAATGCTGCAATTTTGAAAACGAAATCGAGCTGAGCATTCATGATTAGGAGTACAACTTCAACCCTTGTTCTTATTTATAAGTTGTCTTTTGTCATTTTCCAGGGTGCTGATTCGAGGAAGATACGCACAGGAAGACCCGATTACTATTCACCCTGAAGCTCTCCTGAACTTGAGAAAACTCGAGACGCTGTAAGAACTATCCTTTTGTTTTCTCGCTCAAACCAAAATGACTGTTAAACGTTGTACTCATTTCTGATTGTTTTTCTCATGAAGACGATCAGAGTATACTGAGAGTAACGTCGAGTAAACCAAATGTTTGTCTCAGAATCCTCACTACTCAAAATAAATTATTTCAGCACATTGTGTCACTGCGAATCTCACTATATTCCCACCATGCAATAGCCTTCAGTCTTATTTTATATTAAACTAACTACAAAATAATACACACAACTTGTTGCTGATTTACCTGTTAAGGCAATGGCTGATTTTATCCGCTTCGTGCACTTTGTAGCCCTCTAGTGGTGAATGCCTTTGGCTGCGAGTTTGGAGTATTTTGCGGTGCAGACCGTTTGCATGCAGACGTGTGAAAGTGTTAGTGATATCACCACAGTAACAGTTGCTTGAAAGATTAAATTAAGTCTGTAAATACTCACCAGAAAGTATCATTGCTGCATTTCACTTACCTCCCTTCAAAAATAACAACCTTTCCATGCAGGGGCGTATAGTAGCGAAGGCATTTTGCCGACTGACATCCCGACACCAAACTAATATGAACAGACAAATTTACCCCCAAAATGGATAATCTCTAAAGTCGCTCGCTGCGGCCCTGTTCCCATGTTTTGAAACAATATTGCTGGACCTGTAATCATTGAGTATATATTCCGCCATTGAGTATATATTCCGCCATTGTGTTTAAAACATTTACGGTGGAAAACTAATCCGTGGTAACTGTTACACTTGTTTGGAGCAATAATGCAGGCGCTTGTACCCGTGCCCTGACTGGAATCGTTCTTCCGTAGATAGCGCCCTCTTTAGTCCATTGCCGGAGCCTATACAAAGCATTATGTCAATGGTTCAAAGCCAGGCACGTGCATACATAGGTCCCAAAGGGTGCTTGAGCCCCTGCCCTTTTTGCCTAGTATAAAAAGTGCCCTTTTTAGCCCAAGGTTTTGTTTTTGTTTTTTTGAATGAATTATTAAGTTCCTGTTGCGCATAGACTGCCCTGCCTAGTTGAAAGATGTCAGGATAGAATAAAATTAGAATAAATATTAGGTCAGCAGAGATGCCCCTTACTATTCCTGTGCACGGGCCTGCATGTGCCCCTCCGCGAAACTAGATTTCACGCATAGCCGCGCGCGCCTATACGTCTTTGATAGGCAGGCACACGCTGTCACTGATAAACGCACAAATAAACGCCCAAAATTTTTTTAGCTCGCGCGCTACGCGCGCTCGCATGGAATTACACTGCCCTTTTCAGACTCTGAGCCCCTGCCCCTCTACAACCCTGTGCACGTCCCTGTTCAAAGCCCTAGTAAGGCATCCTTGCAGAGATTCAAAAATAAATATTTACTCGGCGTTCTGCAACAATTCAAAAAGAGAAAACGTTATCATAATTTTGCCTAAATGTCTACATTCCTTAATATATTAAGGAATGCCAGTGTGCTACTTTGATTAGAAATGTTTGTTCTTCTGTACAAAGTGATAATGGGTGAGACATATGAAACTCTGTGGAGTGATAGAAAAACCATAGTTTTCTAGGCTATTTACCGCCCAATGTATCATATTTGTCTGATGTTGAAAAAAAAATATTAAAACAAATTGACATTAATCTCTGAAATGTTTCAAAGTTAATGTAACGTATTTTACATTCATTTGTAGGTATGTGGATGACTATCGTCTTTGCTGTGAATTCACAGAGCTGGAGTCATTTGACCCTGCAAGATGTTTCACCACCGAACAACAATCACCTCTCTTCAACTGTGGAAGTCTTATGCAGAACACCTTTCTACGTGTGTCTATGTGGATTCTTGGACTGAGTGCTCTTATCGGTAACTTTGCAGTAGTTTTGTGGCGGTTTCGGATCTCTGTTACTCAAAATCTCGGTCTGGGCACAAAGTATGTCCATAATTTTCTTGTGCTGAATTTGGCTATCTCTGACTTTCTGATGGGTATATACATGGTTACACTTGCCGCAGCAGATGTGTATTTTGGGGAGTTGTACTACACTGTCGCTACGTCTTGGAGATTAGGTAGTGTCTGTAAGTTTGCTGGTATTGTCTCTGTACTATCGAGTGAGGCCAGTGTGTTTTTTATTACACTGATAAGTCTAGACCGTTACTTCTGTGTGGTCTACCCGCACAGATTTGTCCATCTGGAAAGGAAAACTGCACGTATTGCCGTTGTAATCATCTGGTTTGTGGCGTTTATACTGAGTAGTCTACCTACAATCCTGACGGATGCTGACTCTGATATTTACGGTCTGTCAGATGTTTGTATCGGCCTACCACTCATCACTAAACCAGCCAGCTACACGCTTCAACAGGGAAACATTGGTAATCCTCTCGGTAGCCAAAGTTTCAGTATCCCGATACCGAGTGAACACAAGCCAGCCTGGACCTACTCCATTATCCTGTTCCTTGGGGTGAATCTGCTGTGTTTCCTCACAGTCACCTTATGTTACACTGCCATCTTCTTTAAATTCAGGGCATCTTATCAGAAAATGAAAGGGTCAAGGGTTAATGTCACCGGAAAGGAAGAGATGAACATGGCGCTGAGAATGGCAGTTATTGTAGGGACTGATCTCTTTTGCTGGATGCCGGTTATTCTGATGGGTATTCTTTCCCAGACAGGTGCTGTAACCATCCAGTCTCAAATATACGCTTGGACCGTGGTTTTTATCCTCCCCATTAACTCTTCTCTCAATCCGTATCTATACACGATATTTAGTATCATTTCAGATCGTCGCTCATCAGGTCATAGTAGATCTAAGAATTGCTTGACGGGAGTATGTCTCAAAAGAAGAAAGGAGAAATCAAATGTCGGCTCTTGCACTTGTAAAAGCGTTTGCCAAAGGTGTGAAACACGCTTGTAATAATAGTAGGTAAATAATGTATAAACTTGTTTGAAAGATTTGCGTACAGTTGATCAAATATTGCCTTCCTCCATGATCAAATCAACCACCCTGTTCGTCTGCACAATGTTGATATTAGGGCCGTGGCCCGGGGTGGGGTGGGGAGAGGTATGACACCCCATATAGTCAGCAAATCAGCCGGCAAGATCGAGCCTCACTCGGCAAATAAACCATCACATCAAGCCATCGAAGCAGGCATTGCAGCCATTTCTTCCATACAAATACACGTGATGAAAGCGAGGCTGAAAGTGAAAATAGTCTGGGCCTTTTGCACATCGAGAATCATCGCTTTAATCATTATTGCATAACACAGGGATAGCGACATCGTGATAACATCTATAGTATCCATACAAGTCCGTACGTTTTCTTATGTAAATTGTTTAAATATGAAATAAATATTCACACATACATTTATTTCATTATATAATTATATGATAATAATTAAAGTTCTTGAGGGCACCCTTGATGCCTGTTGTGTGTCTATTTTTTCTCTCTTATTATGTTGCATTTCGCTTTTCTTGGTGGTGACGTGGTTACATTAAATATTGAACACGTTTAGAAATGTAAAGGTTTTAGTGTTGTTGTTTATTTGGGGTAACCTTTAAAAAATGCACAGACCATCTGTTTACATACGTACATATACGGTACGCATGCGCAACGGGCACTAATGGCATGATATTGGACTTGCTGCTGCAGCGGGAGTCGTGTTTTTTTGAGAGAAACGATTGCTTTTAAATAATTATGTAAACGAATTAAACAAGCTTAATTAATCGTTTTGGCTGTTTTCTCAATGATAAGGCAACCGACCCCTTAATAGGACCACCGGTCTTTCCATACCACACCCACTGACATCATCACAATGTCTTTACATGTGATCTGTGTTAAATGTTATTGCTAAGTTTCTTTTCCATATCCGCTTGCATTAAGCCCTACGCGTGTACCATAACAGTTCAGTTTCTTTCGGCTGTTTGTTGTGTTTGATTAGAGGGTGGGGGACTTTTCACTGGGGTCATTGTTTGGGGTGTCGTGGGGGTGGGGTGGCTTCGTACCTGGGTCCTTACTTGGGTCTTTGTTTGGGATCCGGATGGCGGTACCCACAGTGGCCTTATAAAGTGTTTTGTGCAATGATATTATTTGATATCTTATTTACATTAATAAAAGTAAATGTGATTGCTAATTTTCTTTTCCTTATCCTATTGCATTATGCCCTTCGCGGGTGCTGCCAACAGTTTAATTTTAGTTACACTCGGTTGTTTGCTATGAGTGTGTGTATGGGGATGGGGGCATTTTCATTGGGGTGTAGGTTGTGGGAGGTGTCTTCGCACTTGGGCCCTCTTTTGAGTTTTGCTTGGGATCCAGTTTGCGGCATTCGTGGTGGGACTTATATAGTGTTTTGTGCAATGTATCTCTTTAACTTTCTTTATTTATGATATTTCTTTTATATTTGTATGTTTATTAATGTTTGTATTGTATTCCCTGGACACCTTTGAAAATCAGTGCTCCACT
Organism: Zoroaster sp. YZ-2022; assembly: GCA_029582265.1. NCBI lineage: Eukaryota > Metazoa > Echinodermata > Asteroidea > Forcipulatida > Zoroasteridae > Zoroaster > Zoroaster sp. YZ-2022. Next base: position 23,112,776 of record CM055817.1, read on the forward strand.
GAATGGTCTCCCCATGTTAAATAAGAAATAAATAAAAACAAAACTAGAGGTATTGAGTCTGTACAAAACAAACTCAAGGTGTTTGGCTGTGCATCATATGTGATGACGTCATCACCTAAAGTTGTTAAAAGACAAGAGTTAATATTCTTGTTTCATTGAGAATTATATTATTTCAAATTCCTGTTAAGACCCGAAACAAAGGTCAATAACATCATCCAACAAATTTGTTGAAATGTCAGATTTCAAAGAAAATTCTTTTTAAACTGAAATCATGTTGAATTTCCTTAACTCTACGTTCCATAATTGATTCATAATATTTGTTTTTACCTTAATCTCTTGTGTGGACCGGAAGGAAAGGTCGAATTGATATCATTGTTTGTAAATTACTGTCATAATTTCAAGTTTTTTCACGAGGTACAACATTGTAAATGTATGTATTGTGCTTTTTGAATAGGATGTCCTGAGACAGTTAAATAAATTATTCATCAAAACCTCTGTTTTCAAACATCAAAGTTTAACATTGTTTTTAGTAAATGTTGTCATTTAGTGATTAATTTTGTTTGAGAAATGTTAGGTATGTGTTTCTGTCTTCATTATGTCACAGTGACACAGCAATAACCAATGTCTGGAACGAATTGGATAGTAATGATCTCTTAAATGAATAACTGAATGAGAGTATTGTCTGGTAATTATGTCTTTATTGTGTTTAAATAAACACCAAGTCATTTTAAAAATGTATTAGAATACAAATTACACATTTAAATTACAAAATAATACGATCGTGTGGTTAGATGTAGTAATTTACTTCTAAATGAACTAATTCCCTTTCGATCTTCCATTTTTAAAAGGCCGTTTTAAAGTAAAAGTAAATATGAAATGAGAGAAAATATGAAAATGAAACGTAAAGATGCGAATACAATAAATAGATTTAAATGCAGTACATATGTGACCCGCTCTGTGAAAATGAGTCACATGTCGCACCATGCGTTTACATGTAATGGGCGATGAAATGTTGAGAGGGTGTTTTTTTTTTAACATCTGATTTTTGGTTATCATGTTTTTTGACATCATTAGGATCTAAATTTTCTTAATATTTTTTACATTAACGTCAATTTCAATCAATAAAATATTAAAATCAATGATTTTTGTGAGTACTTTGTTTCAAATATGTCATTTGTTTTCATTTGAATGCTTGTTTTCCTAACAATAAATTGTCTTTATTATGCACATTATTGATTATTACAAATGCCATATCTCCATAATGCAATATGACACACACATACCAAATTAAAGCCGATGTTGTACTCTTTCCAGCTACATAGAAATGTATATTTGTCAAATTTGCGACTTGTGACTCATTTTCACAGAGCGGGTCACATCAATGTCATTGGTCTCTCTGGAGTAAATATTGTAACGAAAATACGAGCTATGGTTTATATTCGTTAAAGAAACTTTATTCACAGATGTTGATGAAATACAGGCTCCTTGAATAACATTAATTTATAAGATTTTGATGAATAAGAAGTAATTATTTGGATGTAGTAATGGAAATTATTTATGTAAAAATAGTTATTCATTTATTATACGCGCTTATAGTAACATTATCTGTAGAATAAGTAAAGGGAAACGACTTATACAAGTTTAATTTACCGGTGGTAACCGTTAGCAAAAGATGTGATGTTTTGATTTGGAAATAATAAGTCTTCCACAGTTAGTGACCAATCGGATTAGCGAAAAAGGCGAGTTGTTGTGAGATACGCGCCTAAAACTAAAGAGACGAGCCTAAAAAGACGAGCCAGGCAGAGCTCGGTGTTCAGATCGTGACTTGTTCTAACCCTCACCGTTATACACACAGGCATTAGTTATCACGCATGTTTATGCACAGTTTATGTCGATGATTAGTGGGAGAAACTGGGACTGAATAAACCAGTTATTACTCTTTTGAAGAACAGCACGATCTCTCGAGTCGGAATTCTTGTCTAAGCATTTCTTGGGACCTAGTAATTTTAGTACTTGAATTGGTAGTTTCTAGTCCGTTACATTGGTCGGTTCATATAATAACGTGTATGTGTACATGAAGAGCTTGATATTTAAAAGTCAACCAATTTTAATCTTAAAATTATCTGAATAATTACCTTCTATAGATGTGCTGGAGAGTCATATATTGTAGGCACAATACCTGCTCTGACAGCCTGAGCCTTGTAATTGTAGTTTGACCCGTTCTGTTTTAAAGCAGAATGTGTAATTCGCCTGCAAACGTGGATCTCATTGTTCTCCCTTCTTGTTCCGACAATGACCTATATTTGTCTCCATTGTGATAGCAACTGAGGACCTCTTGTCAATTTTGTTATAAGTCCTATTTGAATGTGTATACAAGAACACTCTCATACACACACGTTTGTGTTACATAACCTATGTGGACATTCTTCTGTAGTTGCCATTGCCATTTCCACTGAAGATTCTTTTTAGAGCGGATTTTGTTTGTCTTTCCCTTGAACAATCTGCTTCATTTTGCGACTGATCACGACATATTATACTAAAATGCATCCTTTTTGAGAAAATTGAGATTTTCTAATTGGTGTAGGTGTAAGTCCACATAAGGTCTCAAGAACCTGCATTGTGTAGTCCACATCACAATAGACATAATGCTACCACTATATCTGTCATGTTCCCTGTATGCAACAGCAACCACAGGTACTGATCCTCATTATACAAAAAGGAACCAGACTATTTTTCCTTCCAGCCTTGGTTTGATTACATTGATTTAAATGAGAAAAACAAGATGACTACACCATTATGCTACATAATTATAAAGATTAAAGTTACCTATTTCGACCGTTTGGATTCCTGGGATGTGCCCGCTGTGTCACAATCAACCCTTAAAGACTTATTTTTCTTCTTACCGGAAAATGAATTTGCCGGTGCGCCTACGTGCGCAAATCGCACTCGCTTCCCACCATGTCAAGATTGCTCGTGTATCTTTTTGTAATCGTCATCAAACACTGAATGACATTCCAGGCACTCTACCTTAATTCGTTTCCTCTATGATTTTGAACTACTCGTCATGGCGATCAATTAGGCATAAGTTTAGGCATAAGCCGCGAGCAAAAATCAAAATCGTTTCTTCACGGATTGCCAGTATCCTCTATTTAAAATGTACAGTCGTATTGATAAATCACTGTTCGATCAAAGCGGCTAGGACTGGGAAGACGAACTGCCACCCGAAACCAATGTATTATACAAAGTAAAAACAACTGATAACAAACGACTAGGCAATTCTTCAGTGCTTAGAAACACTATGTATTTTAAGTCGGCAAACCCTTACCTCTAGGTTTGCCGACTGAACATTTATTCTGGACCAACCGTTGTGCTGGTACATTTGATGCTTTATTTGCCCACTGAGGCTCTAGTTGCTGACTGGAAAAATGGGGGGTCTCACCTGCCCCACGCTCGCTGCGGCCCTGTATGTGGACATCTTTTGTTATCAGGTCCACACAGGGTATGTAACACTTACACAACCACACACTTACTAGCTCCGCTGTGTGGATTTTTGTTCTTCATTTTATTAAACAGTTTAATTCATTTATTTCATTTAAGTTATTTGGAATTGGTGTGGGGTATATTCATACAATAATGAAATACAATATCCATTGTGACGTTGATCTCACTTTCCTTTATCTATTCCTCAAACAAAGCGGTATTTACATCGAAATCAATATTTAAATTAACAAAAAGATCAATACAGGAATTCGCAGTGAAAACAGGTGCACTAGCTATCGTACCGTTTCGTGTGATTATTATGTACGGTGATATTAATTGTCATAATAATGCACACACATAACCGAGGCTAATTTACTGGACTCCGTTAAAGCTCTACTGCAGGTAATTATGTTTGTTTTTTAAATATTTGTCATAAATGTTCATTAGTTCGTTTAAAAGCAGTTTGTAGCAAAGAAGATTACCTCAGGTCGCAACAGGCGACGAAGTAGGCCTAAGTATATTTGTAGGAGCATTTGACTGTTGGTAAAATGTTGGTAAAAACGTAATACACAGCAAGCAACATATTACGTTTACGTTTTTGAGAAAATTACATGGTTGTAAATCCCGGGAACGGTTAGCATACTTTCAGTCAGGTTTTGTTTGTTTGTTTTTTTGTTTGTTTTTTTGTTTTTTACTTTGAGAGGGTGGCCAGTAAACCAAACTCCTTGATCGTACTTTGGTAATTTTTAAAAAATGGTATAGGCCTTAATTATTATATTTTGAATTGTCTAACGATTCCAAAAATTCCCCAAAACTGGCCCACTCAACACTTCTAATTAGTATTTTTTTTTATTCTAAATAATAATAATAATAATAATAATAATAATAATAATAATAATAATAATAATAATAATAATAATAATAATAATAATAATAATAATAATAATAATAATAATAATAATAATAATAATAATAATAATAATAATAATAATAATAATAATAATGAAACAGCCATCAATACCATTGTTATTGATGCATGAGTATTTGTATTTGTACTATAGTAAATAAAATAAGCAAAGTATTACACAAGATTACCTTGTAATAATAATAATAATAATAATAATAATAATAATAATAATAATAATAATAATAATAATAATAATAATAATAATAATAATAATAATAATAATAATAATAATAATAATAATAATAATAATAATAATAATAATAATAATAACAATTGAAAGTCTGCTCCAATCGTGATGATATTGTCCCTTTAATTAAGCAACAGAAATCTGAACTCAAACATATTATCTTTGTTTCTAAATCAACTCTTTGATTTATTTCCCATGCTGCAGCGACTGGAGAGATTAAATGACTCAACCATCAAGGGTCTTGTGAACAGTCTAGCAATAATGAAGATTTTCAAATGGATCGTTTTCCTGATTGCTTTCTGCATTATTTCAAACTTCGTGATCTTGCTTTTAAACAGGGATTCTGAAAACTTGGGTTTTCTCACAAAGGAAGGAATTGATCGGGCAGGCATAGCTAGATACATGTACACCTCAGAAAATGTCTTAAATAAAACACAAGAAATGACAACCAAGAATGGATCCGTTCTAATGTTGAAAATGTTTAATGATAGAAACAGATCAAGAGACGTTGGGAGCATTGGAATACAACATTTCAAAGTAACTACTGCAAGGGGTGCAAAAGTATCTAATGAAACTCAGAATAATGTATCTCTCCTAAATGCCAATGGCAACCAACAAGGGCGCCAACCACAGTTGAAAGTTATTCCCCAAGAGGATCACATACTTCAGGAAACAAATCCCATCTACAGTGACCAACCTATAAATCCACATCCGTTTCATTTCGTCACTAGTTCTGATGGATGTGCTAGTATTCATGCACCAAATGGCAAAGTGTTTCTGCTCATTTTGGTAGCATGTCGGCTGACGGAAAGTAAAGATCGAACTTTGATTAGGGAGACATGGGGTAAGGTCAAAGTTCACCACGGAAAGTCCATTTTAATTCGGTTTCTTGTCGGTTTGTCGACAAAACGAGACGCTATGAGATTGATCAAAGACGAGAGTGTCCAGTATGGTGATATCATCCAAGAGAACTTTATCGACAGCTACAGAAATATGACCCATAAGGTGTTGATGGGATTAAAGTGGGCGGGGCAGATGTGCCCTAACGCCAGCTACGTTATGAACTTGGACAGCGACATGTTTGTGAATGTCTACAATCTTGTGACTAGCTTAGAGGGCGCGCCACACCGCCATTTTGCCATAGGAAATCTCAAAGTGAACACTCAGCCATTGCGTATTCTAAGGTCGAAATGGTACACACCCCTGGAGATGTATCCCGAGAGTACATATCCGCCATATTTGAATGGCCCCGCCTACGTCATGTCTGGTGATTTGCCAGGGCGTATTTTTAATGAATCTGCGTATGTGCGGTATATACCGTGGGATGACGTATTCATTGGCCTCGTTATGAAGAAAGTGGGGGTGAAGCCAGTAAGGGGGATACATTATGAAGACTATCCTGATCTTAAAGATGATATCCGTATACTCAAAGCAATAAGCCAGGGCATTGCAACGCATGTGGGTCACAACAGAAAATCTAACACAACATTGATAGAAATATGGAAGACAATTTCAAAGAACACATTAGCATAAAGATCATCAGAGTATCCCATCTCTTTCACAAGAAAGTGTCAAAAAGGTGCGCTGTATTTTTCCGTGTTACGAGCGCGCGCGGGTTAACAAATGAAATCATCCAGCTAAATGATACCAAGTCATTAAAAACTAATCAAAACAAATTGTACAACATTCGTTTTATTTCATTTTTTAGAGTGTTTTATTGCTGTTCATATCACATCTCAAACAACTTTCAGAAAACATTCGACAATCACTCGGCACTTACAGATTGGCCTACGTTTAGAAACTTTTCGAACTTTGGACTGTAAGGTTGTTATTGTTGATAGACAAAGGTTGCTCGTTTGTGTTTTACTTGGACCAACACAAATCTAGTGTGCAAATCGCTAGTGTAGGCCTACGCAAACCCGCGACGTTTATAAAGAGCCGTGTTTTTAAACCATACGATTTTACTTGAAACGTAATTCCCAGAAACATTCGCGTTGCTCTCATACGCGGAGTGTAATATGGATTTTACAAGGGGTATACAGGTTTATATCCAACGGCTGTCGACCAATTAGAAACCAGGATTCGAGCAAGCTGGAGGATAAGAGTCAATGTTTTTCACTAATGCAAAATCAATGTTAGCAGGTTCTTTCTCAAAGGCAAAGTGAGACGGGAGAAAACAAGACACATAAAAAACGGCCGATGATTGTTACATATGTGACCTGTTACAACGAAATGAGCGTAAAGTGGCACTATACCATTTCACAGTACAGCGGGAAAAGTGAAAAATTGGAGGGGAGGTCTATTTTTTTTGTTATTATATTTGCAATTTGTAAATCTCCTTAATATCGAATTCCAAATTTTCAGTTTGATCAGAAAATTAAAAACCTAAATTTCAGGCCAATTTCGTTGGTAGCTTTTATCGTGTTCTGACAAACAACTTGAAACAAAGACGGAAACAAAGCCGCAAATCCCCCTCTGGTGGTCTGGGGGATCGCTGTAATCCCAAGTGTTATATATCATTGGAAAGCTTTTGTTCTATTGAATCCAGAAATACCAATAACTCAGTTGTTTAAATTTTCGACTTTAAGCTCATTTTGTGGTGGCAGGTCACATAATTATAGTAGCCTACATATAATTTAATATGTACCATTGTAAGTTTATTTTCTGATGTTTTTAATTACCAGTTTTCATCAACATTTAAGTTGAAGTAAAACTGTATACTACATACAGTACAATTATAGTTTAATCATAATAAAAGTATAGGTTTTTATAAGGGTTAGATATTCACAGTGCGATAGTAGAGTGGCATAGGCCCTAACACTGTGAAAATAATAATCACAGTGTGTCAACACTGTGATCACACATTGGCAATTCACAGTGTGGAATGGTCACAGTGTGTTCTCTGTGTGATCAAAAAATATATATATATAAATTCTTATTGTTTCTGCATTGTGAAAACTATGAAATTGTAAAATGTTGTGCAGTCATGTTGGCATGATTTTATCTCTGGTATTAACTTGACAAAACATCATTGTATTTTTAGGTAAAACTTGTAGCTTTGCATGGTGAAGAGGATTAAGACTAATTGCGGTGACACCATGTGAAATTCTCTTTTGAGTAGTAATTAGTTCTGAAAAGAACTTGAGGTTACAACTCGACGTTTCGATCAGTATGGTCTCATTCTCCTGAGCCGATCATAGTATACTGATCGAAACGTCTAGTTGTAACGTCCAGTTCTTTTCAGAACTAATTACTACTCAATAGAGAATTTCACACGCTGTCACCGCAATTAGTCTTACTTATTGTATTATTTGGTTAAATCTTACATAATTTTCTTATTTGTATAATAACAAGTCCATTACAATTGCACGTGATCGTTCTAGTCACTGAATGACATGTTTCCTTTTGTCTGCATAGACCATTAATAAATAATGTGCATACAATGACGTCATGAAGAGGCGACCGGTTGCAAGTTATGACCTCATTAATATTTAATGTGTGAGTTTTGTGACCGTCATATCTTAAGAACCAAACAAACTGAATTGTTTGTTTTTATTGTAATGGGTTTGTTAGGCTACAAAGTTGTTGTGGTAGGCTTGTGTTTACGTATGATGTAATAACATATCCGGTCATGCTTTGATTGTCACAAAACTTGATAGGATTGTAGGTAATTATAGTTTTATACTATAACATGTAAAGTTACGTCAGTCTGACGTCATCAGAGGCCACGTTAAATTGTTTTCAACTGTCAAAATACACAATTTCTCAACTTTCAACTAATTTAAAGCGTTCTATCTTTCATGAATAACTTTTAAAACGATGAGCATTCATAATATTATGATGTACTCAATAAAAACTGTGGTACCATCGATATCCTTTCTCGTCCTACACAAAAACCCTTTATCACAATAGCATTCAAGAAGTGCATATCCTGTTCACATTGAACTCGTATTCGGTGGTGGTTTAGCAGTGGGGGGAATTGATACAGGGATACACGATACGAGTCAGTTTCTTGCAGTTGAGTTTTTTCATAAGGATATGAGTCGTTTTCTTGCAGGTGAGTTTTTCCATAGGGATTTTACACGTTGGTATGGTTTACGTGACGCAGTGTTTGTATACGATACAAGCTATGAACGTATGTTTATCACACTCGGAAAGCACTGAGTATCCAGTGATATACACATGTTATTGTAGGGCAAAATTAATTAACGTATATGTTGTTTGTACACGTGGGTTGATTTGAATATTATCTACACTTACTTGTTTTGAACCATTGACTTATCATGGTAAAACAACTTCATAAACATTAATTTATTGGTATAAAATAATAGATATACTCGTATACACAAACCCATGTGAAATCATAATTATACACAATCAAAACCAAATGGGAACAGCAGCTAGCTCTGTGGTTGTTTAGTTACAACCACTATCTCTAGATTAATTTATTTTATTTGTAATGGTGCGCGATATTATTCATATAGTAATTGAATACAATATCCATTGTGACGATGATCTCACTTTCCTTTAATTATCTGTTCCACAAATAGAGCGGTATTTACATCGAAATCAATATCATTAATCAGACAACTCGAATAAGAAGGGTCATTACGTATTGTGCACAATATGCCTGCCCATTGGCATACGTACTGAAAGAATGAAGCGATAACAGATTAATTAACCAATCAGGCTATATACTCCACCAACACCAAGAATTGCTTTGCTTTTTTGCCCTACACAAAATTAGTTTCCAAAGCGGAAATTTCTGCTGATCAGATCTACGAAATTGGCCTCGATTGCAAATTGGCCCCGATTGCGAATTGTGTTTCTGCGATATAGAATTGTTACAATCTTATTATTAACTTAAAAAGGTATATGTTTCATTAAACGAATGGCTTTTATAGTTACAGAACGCTTGTCTTATGTTAAAGGTGCCGCGGAGTCGAGTTCTCAAGAATATTATTGTTTTTTAAATTAAAACATAAATTCACCAGCAAAGCCTTTCTGTATAATAGTTATTTACAGTTGTAGAGCATTTTTTATTGATGTGTTTATTATTATTATTATTATTTGAAGAAAAGTATGTCCAACATTAAATTATTTTATGAGTAGAAGTCCGTTGCTACCTGGACCACCATGTAGTTTCATCCACATCATACGAGAACTTCAAACAAAAGCTCAACACATTCTAGCATGCATAGGCTGCACCATAAAGTTAGCGACATGCGGACTAGATTCGCCCTGCTGACTACAACTTCAGAAGGTTCAAAAGGTTCAGACTGTTCGGTGGTAAATCTGGCCCGCAGTTCTTGAACCTCCCTTCTCTAAAAATAATGCTAACGATTGGTGGCGCTATTGCATGTCTTGTGGGTCGAGTTGTCAAAAGGGTCGAGTTGTCACAAAGGTCGAGCTGTCTCGTGGGTCGGTCGACGTTCTTTTGTTAGGTCGAGTTGTCGGTATTGAATTTTAACAACGGTCGAGATGTCTTAACTTAATCCGACGACAGCATGTATACGCATTGCATACAAGTAACTAACGCTTGAGTAGAGCATGGAGGAAGAGAACGTTCTAACTTCTAACGTTAAGACTAGATTTGGTGAATGTTTCTACTCATATTTCTAGTGGACACATAGACGTCGACGGATGGTTATCACTACCTGCAGAACTCACAGTAACGTTAGGCCTGCCTAAGTCAACGTGACACATAATTGTAAGTGAAAATTATAATTACACATGTAAAACTAACGTTAGCCTGGGATAGCTACAATGTAGGATGATCCTATCGTTATGTTTTCACATAAGCGCTATAGGAATAGGATAAAGAGTACAAAAAAACGTAGATTGCATGTTTTACGAAGAAATAAACACATTGCACTGTAATAACTAATATCTTAAATCTATGAATCTACTAATGAATCTATATCGGAATCTACTATGAATCTGTTGAAAACTTGTACAATACAAACCCACGGCTTATTCAGTTTTCAACACGAATTAACACATTGAGTCGGGGCGCTGTTTGCCGCTCCGCTCCAAAGCCGGCCCTATATACAGCTCTGCTCGGCTCCAGTAGGTCCGTAATTGCACCTATGACCGTGAAAACGGATGGAACAGTAGGTGTATGACGTGATCACATCGTGCGGACAGAATCGAACCGCAGAGAATATCAAAACAAGGCAAGAATTGGTCAAAAGCACAGTGTAAGTTACAATATTTTTTATGATCAAAGGCATACACATAATTAGGCAGATTCACGGAAGCCAACGTTGGCGGCGCACTTCATCTTCTTTAGGGTCACAACCTGTCAACCGTGCTAACGCTGCTCGCGGCAAACCGGCGTGAACCGCATTACACCCTCCTCGGCGGATTGATCGTTTTTAGTGTTGATGTGATGGGGGCCTCCATGTGATGGGGGCCTCCAACTTTTCCCCCTCCAACTTCGATCATACTTAGGCATAATAGGGGTACCCCGTAGAAATTTAGAAATGAAGAAATGTTAATCTACGTTATTTAATCATCTTAAAACCAGCAATACTTTTCATGAAAGTCTTTGCGAAAAAGTTTTAATGCGATGCGGAAAAGTTTTATGCGATATGCGAATCGAAGATCCCAGGGGAAAAAATTGTATAATTTTGCTGCATATTTTATCATGCTGCGTGATTGTTAAGGGGGAAAATACCACATAAATGATGTCTAATGGGTCATTTTGTGAATTTTTATCGTGAAATTTATAAAAAAATGTTGTAATTTGGATAAATATTATGCCACATCGTTTTTAGGTATTGAAATGGTATAACCCATATGAAAAATGGACTCTGCCCCACACATGCCGAAAGATGTCATGAAGTGGGTCATTCCATTTTCCAAAATAGGGGGTTCGCCTAAATTATGCAAATGTTAGCAGATTTGTGCAATTTATAAATGTAATTTGTACAATTTAGGATGAAATTAAAATAAAAACCGATCTTCCAATTGGATATTTTTTTTAAAAATAAGTCATTGTTGATTATTTTGATATAGTAGTAGGCCTATTTGTTAGTATATTCCTATGTACAGTAACTATATATAGCTCATCTGGTCACAACTTTGTATTTCCCATTTTGCATATATGAAATGGCACAGATTTTCCGAACACTAAAAGTCGTGTAACCTCACTTAGGCTCACCCTATAGAAGTGGTTGACCCCTCATTTTAAAGCATATTGAAAGTACTTTCAGATAAAAATAACATCAGTGTGATCAAAACAACTTGAAATTTTCATGAATCTGCCTAACATAATAACAATACAGTATAGATTCATAGTAGATTCATAGATTTAAGGTATTACAGTGCAACGTGTTTATTTCTTCGTAAAACATGCAAGCTACGTTTTTTTGTACACTCTTTATCCTAGAATCATCCTAGCTAAGCCTGGGAATGAATGTTGAACCATGCAGGAGGATAGCTGTGGTGACCGCAGCCCTACTACCTGACTTTTACAACTTCTGTCATTAACGGACGGTAGTAGGGCTGCGGTGAATGCCCATGGTAGTCCTGTATGGACAAGTATCGATATCGAGCAGGCAATGTTCTGTACTCCAAAAAGGTGTCCCAAACATGAGAAATGCTCTTCAAACTCTTCAAACTCACCTCCAAGATTCTATAACACCTACAGATGCCTCTTCTGAAGTTTAAAACCATGCTAAAAATCGCTAGGTGGCGCTATACTGCCTGTTTTTCGTTTTTTACCGGTAGCAGGAGGGTCATTGTGTATGCGCGCAATGCATTGTTGGGAAATCCAGCAGTTTCCATGTTTACTAGTTCAATCTTGCATTTTTCCAAACTTAAAATGTCCATAAAATTTCGCCAATGCAAGTTGCATGGTTTTAAACTTCAGAAGAGGCATCTGTAGGTGGTATAGAATCTTGGAGGTGTGTTTGAAGAGCATTTCTCATGTTTGGGACACCTTTTTGGGGTACAGAACATTGCCTGCTCGATATCGATACTTGTCCATACAGGACTACCATGGGCATTCACCGCAGCCCTACTACCGTCCGTTAATGACAGAAGTTGTAAAAGTCAGGTAGTAGGGCTGCGGTCACCACAGCTAGCAGGAGGAAGGAAGACAACCCACTTGTGCAAAATGTCGAACACTAAACATGTGTTTTTAGCAGACGACAGAATGGACAACATTTCACTGGTTGTGCGGAAAGAATGTCGTATCCGACCGCCACTTTTTAAGGATTTTGGGGAATTTTTTTTGCAACCACTAGTTAACCACTGTTGTACCCCCAGTTCTTTTCAGAACTAATTACTACTCAATTGAGATTCTTACATGGTGTCACCGCAATTAGTCTTACTTATCATTCTCACCATGCAAAGCTACAAGTTTTAACCACTAGTTAACCAGTTAAAAAAAATGATTCTATCGATATTTTTGACGGTATAGAAAGCGAAAACTATCTTTAACCCTCCTATGCCCAGGCTGAAATTTGGCCCAGTCAGCACGGCACCCACAGACAGTCACTTGAGTATTTTTGGTTGCATTGCCAATTGGTAGGTCAAACCACATAGGTTTAACACTCAAAGACACTCAAAATTTGTATATGTCTCTCTTAACCCATTGACTTTGTGCAATGCACTCAAATACTTGCAAGCACATGTGGCTGTGATAGGAGGTCAAACCCAAAGACACGCAAAATTTGTATGTAACTCCCAACCCATTGACTTTGTGCAGTGCACTCAAATAAATGCAAGGACATGTGGCTAGGATAGGTCAAACCAAAACCACTCGACAGTACATACACAGCTCTGTGTGACTCTGTGGTTTGACCTACCAAAAATACTCAAGTGACTGTCTGTGGGTGCCGTGCTGACTGGGCCAAATTTCAGCATGGGCATAGGAGGGTTAAAGACTGCACAAATGGCGGTTGGGTTCGACATTCTTTCCTTTCCAAAATATTGTTTCCATAATTCTCACATGGCCGACATTTCACGGTTGCGTGACACAAATGTTGTCAACGGATGTTTACTGCCCGACAACGGGTAAAAAGACAAAAATAATAGGGTCATTCCGTGTCAAATCAACCAGAGGTCCCCAGGTGACCCTCTCAGATTTACATGAAACTTTGTTAAACTGTTCCACTATGGCCAAAATGAACACACACAAAAAAGTAGATTCATACTCCATATCGCTTCCGAGATACGGCCTCTTGAAATTTGCTTTAAAAAAACCATTTTTGTGCTCCGCCCCCGCCGAAGTCGAAACGCCGCCATCGCGCTTTTTTTCAACTTTAAGAGCCCATAATTTGATAACGGTAACAGCTATAGAGCTGAAAATTTGTATTCTAACTTACTTTTGGCCCTAGATTCATAATCTGGCCTTAAATAATAGATATCTCATCTACATTTCAAGTTACTTGCCCCCAAAGTAGGCACTTTATTCAACCGGGAGTGATTTGGATGATTTTTGGGGTCACCCTGTGACCTCATCAGGGGTCACATGAATCCCAAATCTCAGATAAATCAACTATAGGTGCATTTCTATTACCAAAATCAAATATGAGCTAAATAAAACATTTATAAAGGAGTAACATTCATCCAAAGTTGAGTCCAGGTGAACAAAAATAAAAAAAGACCCCTTCCGTCATGCGAGTGGTACCCCCTGTGGACAGTTTTTTGTTTTTTTTTGAAATTTACAGCAGTTAAACATGTACATCAGATCTACTTATATACCAAATTTCAGCTTTGGTACTCAACTCCTTCATGGTCAGGTTGCATTTTGAAAATTACACCATTTATCATGATTTTTTACTTGATTTGGCCTACTTGCACGCATTATAAAGACCTGAACTGCCACATCCATATTTAATTACATCTCAAAATTACCAAATTATCACAAGAGCTATGTAAATTACATTGTAATAAGTTTGTCCTCTTTCTTGGAAGAATTCAAGGTGATTTACAGTTGTTAATTTATAAACAATACTCTATTGTCCTGATTTTCCTGACGCTGATACAGGAAATCAGTAGATGGGTAAAGTAGATGGGTAAAGTAGATGGGTAAATATCGCTTCAAAAATTTCTTGACACATTTGCAGTAAAGTTGATTCTCTATTAAAGAGAGCACCACCTTATTACAAAATCGCAGTCTTCATATTTGCGCTCACTGAAGGAAACGCTACCAAAAGATACAGCCATAGTTTTGTTGGACTTCGCTGAGAATTACAGCTTTTTGGTGCAAGATGCTATCCAGGGGTATTATTGGGACAACAGCCAAGCCACGCTGCACCCATTTGCCATCTACCACTATGGAAGGTGAACTGAAATGTGCGAGTGTAGTCGTGATTTCAGACTGCATGTGAAACATGAAACCACAACTGTCCATGCTTTCATATCCAGGCTTATTTCCTTTATCAAAGAGCAGCTTCCTAGCAAAAGCAAGCTGATATACTTCAGTGATGGGGCAGCCAGCCAGTATAAAAATCACAAGAACTTGTCCAACCTTTGCTACCACTTATCAGACCATGGACTTGCAGCCGAATGGCATTTTTTGCAACCAGCCATGGGAAGAGTCCATGCGATGGTTTGGGTGCCACCACAAAGAGGCTGGTAGCAAGAGCCAGTCTGCAGGCTACCGAGGATGAACAGATTTTGACCCCACAGCAGATGTTTGCATGGGCTGATAAAAACATCACGGGCATCAAGTTCTTTTATGTCAGCAACGATGATGTGAAATGTAATGCAGATAAGTTCAAGCTACATGTACATGTAGTTGATCGATTCTCCTCATCAAAGACTATATACATGTATCAGGTACTCGATCACACCATAGTTTTGTTCCTGTGACTGATAGAAAGGCACAACTTAAAATGCGGCGACTCTCTGATGACAAGGTTTTTAGTATTGTTTCCATTGGAGATCATGCAGAAATACATCAAGGTACTGATGCAACAGAGTACCAACTAGGTCAATACATTGCATGCATATATGACAATGAATGGTACATTGGCACCATACATGTAGTTGAGAGATCAGAGTAACAAAATGATGTCTATGTGAAGTTCATGAGAAGAGCAAAGAACTCAAATACACTCTCCTGGCCACATGACTCCCGAAATGAGTGTTGGATACCATTTCAAGATAATAATAATAATAATAATAATATTAAATTACAAATTTTCTATTGCGCTGTTTCCATTTAAAAATGATCAAAAGCACATACAAAACAAAGATGTGATATGTACCATCAGTGCTCCAGAACTGCAGGGACAAGGGGGCCGTCAGTATAAATTATCTAAAGCAGACTTCAATAACATTCAAGCCAAACTACCAGTATTTATCAAGTAAACCACTGCAACTAACTAGACAGTATTCTCAAAGCTAGTTGCTAGAATACATGCATGGTAATTCTGTTAAATGCCATCTATTAAAGTCAATTTTATGTCCCCGAATATGTGCAAAACTGTGTAATTTTCAAAATGCAACCTGACCATGAAGGAGTTGAGTACCAAAGCTGAAATTTGGTATATAAGTAGATCTAATGTACATGTTTAACTGCTGTAAATTAAAAAAAAAAAAAAAAACTGTCCACAGGGGGGACCACTCGCATGACGGAAGGGGTCTTTTTTTATTTTTGTTCACCTGGACCCAACTTTGGATGAATGCTACTCCTTTATAAATGTTTTATTTAGCTCATATTTGATTTTGGTAATAGAAATGCACCTATAGATGATTTATCTGAGATTTGGGATTCATGTGACCCCTGATGAGGTCACAGGGTGACCCCAAAAATCATCCAAATCACTCCCGGTTGAATAAAGTGCCTACTTTGGGGGCAAGTAACTTGAAATGTAGATGAGATATCTATTATTTAAGGCCAGATTATGAATCTAGGGCCAAAAGTAAGTTAGAATACAAATTTCCAGCTCTATAGCTGTTACCGTTATCAAATTATGGGCTCTTAAAGTTGAAAAATAGCGCAATGGCGCGTTTTCGTGACTCGGCGGGGGGGGGGGGGAGGGGGGGCGGAGCACAAAAAAGGGGGTTTTTAAGCAAATTTCAAGAGGCCGTATCTCGGAAACGATATGGAGTATGAATCTACTTTTTTGTGTGTGTTCATTTTGGCTATAGTGGAGCAGTTTAACAAAGTTTCATGTAAATCTGAGAGGGTCACCTGGGAACTTTTCAGAAATTTGGTTGATTTGACATGGAATGACCCAATAATGCTTTCTCATAGACCATCCATGTAACGTTAGGTTGGTTTCAAAATCGCTTTTTTTTTTGGTGGGGGGGTGGAGGTATTTTTATTTATTTACACGGTTATTGGAATCGAACCAAATTTCCCATTCTGTAAATGTATGGTGGCTAAGAGAGGCCACACACATCGGGCAAACGTTCATACCCCGGTGTGAAAAAGTCGTTTAACCCTCCTATCAGTGCGAATTCATGAACAAACCATTGAAGCCACTCTAAGCCATTGCTATGGAAGGCAGTGGCTCCTAATGGCTATAATGCATAGTAACATAATACCTCATATGTCTGTTGGTTTTAGTGGTTTGTGATTGACGAATTGCAGGGCATACTATACTATGTTCCAGTCTCAGTGGCTGGTGGTGGCTTAAACTCCAGAAAGTCTGTGTTACAAAATAACTGCTGAAAATCCCAATGATAGTTTTTTTTCACAGTGATCGCCAGTGGCCTTGGAGTTTTACATAGAAGATTACTTAAAAGGGTTAGTGTGGCTTATATGCACAAACAATCTGCACAACATATTGGACATTTGTGACCCGCTCTGTGAAAATGAGTCACATGTCGCACCATGCGTTTACATGTAATGAGCGATGAAATGTTGAGAGGGTGGGTTTTTTTTAACAGCTGATTTTTGGTTATGTTTTTGACATCATTAGGATCTAAATTTTCTTAATATTTTTACATAAACGTCAATTTCAATCAATAAAATATTAAAATCAATGATATTTGTGAGTACTTTGTGTCAAATATGTCATTTGTTTTCATTTGAATGCTTGTTTTCCTAACAATAAATTGTGTTAATTATGCACATTATTGATTATTACAAATGCCATATCTCCATAACAGGGCTCTCAAAAGTAGCCGGTCACCGGCGGCAAATCGCCGCCTGCGGCAGGTTTTGCAGCCGGCTACTTTTCACCGGATGACCAAAAATATTTTTTTCACCTTTCTGTGAACTTCTCTGCAAAAAACTGATTCGCACGCGGTGCGATACGAACTTGTATTTACCTGAAATCACGTCAAAACTAGTCAGTTTTCTCAGTGACACGGCCGCAGCCATTATGTATACGCTCCCTTGCGCTTTGTGTAAGCTGTATCCTGATTGGTTAACGATGTTTCCTGTACTGTGATTCCATACACTTTTGTCAAACTGTTTGGGATACATTGTATCCATTCATTATTAAAGACTCAAATAGACCGGCTGCGGCACGTATGCTACAAACAAGTATCAAACTAGCTGCTCAGGATGGAATGTTTGCCTATTGTTCACAGTAATTGCATTAGTGGGACCTTAAGTGTTGCTTTATGTCTGCACTGGAGTGTGCACCACGATGTGTAACAAAAAAAGAGGATTTTATTTATAGGGGATGTCCACATTAATTGTTGTTCTAATAAAAAAGTGGTGTTGAAATTGGTTTTGTTGTGAAATTATTTTGATGTGCCACCGACCATCCCTCAGCATATCGCCAACAGTAACATTTATTTACCCACCGATACCAAGCTTTCTTGTGTATTACATAAATTTGTCGACAAGGTGACAGTTTGTTTCAAAATACATACATAAAAAGGGAGGTGTTAAGTCGGTCATTGTCGAGTTCTGTAATGATCATGTCATTGGTGGCTGTCAATTTCCGATCGGTTCAGTCGCAAGGATCGGCAAGAAATATCTTGATATTCCGGCAACGTCAGTGCCGTACAAACGCGGTTTTCCGCACCGCGGGAAATGTCGTCACGGCAAAGCGGAGCCGCTTACGGCCTGATAACATGAACATGTTGGTATTCCTGGCAATGAATGCTCGCAAAACTTCCACCCCACCAAAGTGAACATGATTTATAACTTATCATTAAGTAACAATCAGTACACCGCAACCGATTTTGAACGAGAAATATTGGGTTCTAAAAATAATCTTAATTCTTAAAATCGTTGTTTAGTAGTAGCAGTTGTTGTTTTTAATTATTCCTAGCTAGGTCTCTTATAAATTCATTCTTTCAGGAAACAAGGTTTATTGAAATTTAACTAAAGTTCATTGTGATAGAAACAAATTAACATTCAAGTTCTGGTTTTATATTCGTAATATTTTGCAGTTTGTTAGTTTTGTAGTATTAAAAAAAAATTACTACGCAAAGTCATGTCCTTATCCAAAGCCAACATAACTTACGGGATATCCTTATTTAGAAGGCAGGGCGCGGCACGCACAACGAGTTAGTTCCGCCCACATCGCCTTTGATCGACCAATGACATTCTTCAACACGTGTTTTGTGACATGAACGGCCATGTCAACTTGCTATATGCATGCGCTCTGATCACACACTGTATACTTCTGACACGTACACAGTCACGTATACGTGGGCCGCTGAATGTAGCTGGCTGTATGATGCACCAGCAGTGCGTGCAGAAATGGCGACGAAGCGACAGAGAGGCACGCTAGATGCGTGGATTACGGGGAAAAGGCCGAATACTCGGATGAATACTAAGATTTGTCTGATTTTTCAGATACAGACTCAGAGTGTTGAATAAAAGTACCAGTACGATCAATAATTCTGCTATTTAAGTCAGAGGGATTAGGCATAGATGATCTCAAGAGTTAGATACATGTAAGCCTATCTTCAGATTTACGTGTGTTTTTTTATTCAAACTGATTTTGTTGAGTTCTTAAAAATATTTTCAGAGACTGAAGTGAACATGTTGAGTGTGTTGAAACTTTTTAATCCAAGGTTCATCAGAGACTGGCTCCATACATTCATCCCATTAGCCTAGGCTTACCAAATTTACTTTACTACAGGGGGCATCCCAGGAGGAAGCTTAGCATCTTGGGATGCCCCTGTAGTACAAGTTACCACTTAAATTGACCAATTACCATTTAACCAAGATTTGATTAAATGGAAAAGAAGAGTTGAAACAGAAATAATAAAACAATAAAACATTTATTTTAACAACGGAACTAAAATTACCAGTGTGTCTTCTTGTGATTCTAGTCTACTGTTCACTATACTACAATAAAGATACAGTTTTTCATGGAATTGATTTAGTTGAGATTGTTTTTTTCTCATTTTGTCTTATTCTTGCCTCAGTCTGGAAAGTGTACTTCAGACTCTTCATTTTTTCTGTTTTCCATGGGTTGGAAATAACCCTCCAAATGCCTCTTGAGGGCCTCAAACATGCACCTCAGAGAGTACAATTTTCAAATTTTTCCGGGGGAGGGCCGCCGGACCCCGCCTTTCCCGGAACGCCTCGCGCATTCGGCGCTCGGCAAATGGGCTTTGCCCATTTGTCTGCACCCTCCTACTTTCTTTCTTGTACCCTCCTACTCCTCTAAACTTTGAGAGCCCTGCCATAATGCAGTATGCCACACACATCTAACATATGACATAAAACACAATAAAGGGGGCCACTTTGCATCCGTCACGTTAGCAGTTTTACCAATGGTTGTTATTTATTTTTAAGTACCTGAAACCGACCAAAAAGTGTTTCAACATGTGAATGGACATGCAGGCTTATACTAGAACTAATTTGAGTTGATTTATTTAATTTTTATATTTTTTTATTTATTTTTTTACCCTCAAATTCCATAAAAATTGGACGGAAAAAGTTACCTCACTTTTCCGTCCATTTTTTGATGGAAATTTTAGGCTAATTAAAAAAATAATAGTAATAATCAACTCAAATTATCTTTAGGATAAGCATGCATGTCTATTCAAATGTTGAAATTCTTTTTGGGTGGTTTCAGATATTAAAACAAAAATTACAACCATTAGAAAAACTGCTAACGTGACGGTAGGAAAGTGGCCCCCTTTATTGTGTTTTATGTCATATACCAAATTAAAACCGATGATGTACTCTTTCCACCTACATAGAAATGTATATTTGTCAAATTTGCGACTTGTGACTCATTTTCACAGAGCGGGTCACATTTAGTGGTTGGGAGAGGCATCCATGTGTAGGAGGGTTAAAACACGGTGCAGCAGATCAGAATTCCACATCTGGCAAACGTTCATTCACCGATGTGAAAAAGTCGTTTAACCGTCCTACTTTTGGTGCCTTTTTCAGACAAGTTGATGCACCATTTGAAACCATTTGAATGGATTTGAATGGTATTGGTAGTAAAGCTTGCTACCAACATTTTTCAAAAATTATGGTATAACCATGTGTGTAGAAAACCAGTGGCCATTTTGGTAAGTGGAAATTTTGAATGGTTTCAAATGGTCAAACAGTAGGAGGGTTATAACACAGTGCAGCAGAATTCCAATCGATCCAGCAATTTTGGACATCGTTTCAGAACAAAAAATAAATAAATTAAATAAAAATGCTGATGCATAGGTCTGAGGTGAAGCTTTGAGAGACCAGAAATCAGAGACTTTCTTGGGCCTTATATTCATCGGGGGAAAAAAATTATCAATCTCGGAGATTGATTCTCCAGAACCTTACGGAGAGTAATGGAGTAGGCGTTCCCCCAGGGCTACAATATAATGGTTATGTATCTTTATGTATTTTAGGCCCCAAAACCTAATTTTACACTTGGATGACTATAGCCCCATAAAAAGGACCAGTCACTGGACATCCCTGTAGACGTATATCTTTAGATCAAGGACCACCTGCACAAAAACTCAGAGTTTTGTTCGTGTATGCCAAAAAAAATCACATCAAATTTGGGAGATTGTTCAAAATTTCAGAAAATTGAGCCATCATACTTTTCTTTAACATAAATATTAGAGTTTGAAAATGTGTATTTTGCAATTTTGAAAAAAAAAATAATAAAATAAGGTAGGGCTAGGGCCAAGGATACAGAGGGATATGCAATGACTAGCCCTATTTATGGGGCTAAGATAACTTGCTCTGGTTGTACTCCGAACATGTTCATGACTCGAAAAGTAATTGAGTCAAGGTTCCACCAGAGCTACATGTAAATATGGCACAAGCTCATTTTAACTTCATGGAACCGTTTTTCAGGGGGAAAAATTTAAGCTGGCTGGCTGGTTGGCTGGTTGGTTGGTTGGTTGGTTGGATGGTTGGATGGATGGTTGGATGGTTGGTTGGTTGGTTGGTTGGTTGGTTGGTTGGTTGGTTGGTTGGTTGGTTGGTTGGATGGTTGGATGGATGGATGCTTGCCTGCCTGCCTGCCTGCCTGCCTGCCTGCTTGCCTGCTTGCTTGGTTCAATTAGTGTAAAAATAAATACTAAAATCTTAATGCATTTTTAATGAAATAATCTGAAACTTTAACCCTAACCACCCCAAACCATTCAAACTCCATCAGCAGGGTTTGTTGTATTTTGATGCACTTGGTATTGTATAGCCCAGATAGGGATACTTTACATGGGGCCGGGTGTCCCAATTCCAGCTAAGTCCGGCATTTGGGTGGTAGTGTTTGTGCATGGTGTTGGATTTTGGTGAGTTGAGGAAGGTTCTTAGCCAAAATAGCTAGGGGGTTAGGGTTAATTGTATATCTCGGTTAGTAGAAAGGAAGCATACGCGTAGAAAGAGTTTTTCCAACATTATCAATGATGTACATGGATATAACTCCCTTAATGTAATTGAAAATAACTTGACCCTTTCTTCATTCTACCCACATCTCTCCTACTCAGTGATTGATTGCACCTGTAACAACATGGAAACTAAGCCTTTGCCAGACTGCACGGGTCTGACCTCCCAGAGTCCGTTTCAGCTGCAAACTAGCTCCATTCGAAACAGTGCACCATTCAAGTCAAAGAGTGCGGACATTTTTAGCTCATTGGAGGTTATGGAGAGGAAATACGAGTCTAGCATCAACAGCGTCAGCCTTGATGAGGACGAAGATGAAGGAGGTGATACAGAGGAAAGACTGTCCATCGAGAGGGGCTGCATCTTCCAGAAGCCTCTAGGGTTATTAGGTGGGAGTGGCTCGGGTGATAAGAACATCATGACCAAGTCTAATAATATGCTACAGGCAACCGGAAAAGCTTGCTTGGGGCAGTATGATACACTTTCTGGGAAAGGATATGATCGTAGAATTCAACCTGTTAAACCTCAGCAAGCATTAATGTCACCATCTTCATCACCATCTTCATCAACCGAGAAGGATGCCCAAAGTAGCGATGACAAAACTGTCTTTCGTAAACCAGACGGACATAATAAAAGCAAAATGTTAAGAGGTGAAATTAGCAGATATAAACATCCCAGTTGGAGTAGAGGGAGGGGCCAAGCTGATCTGACTGTGGAGTCAAGAGGAAGAGTACCACCTGATCATCTCTTAAACCCCCAGAAGTACACCAAGTACTCACTTGAAGAGACTAACATGTGCGGAAATGCAGCAAACAGAAGTGTTGCCTTAGGCTTTCTGAACGACCTCAGGAAGAGGAAGGAGAGTGAACTAAATGCAGACAGAGATGTCGGTGTGGAGGGGAAACATATTTTCCACAAGCCAACTTTGTCTGAGAACAGCAACGACGGACCGGAACCGTCATTAAGGAGAAAGGCATATGGGAGTGTGTACAAAATGCCAGAATATGAAGTCGGTAGGGGGTCAACAGAGCCGAAGCTCAAAAAGCCAAATGTTATGGATTCTCAGAAGGTGTTGCAGCAGACCAAGGATGCTCATCATGCATCCGTCTTTGACCTAGACCACCTTCAAGATGAAGAAAGCACAGAGGTCCAAGAGATGAGCTTCATCCAATCAGAAGTTAGCAGTACAGCAGGTGGTGCAGGAAGTGAACAGCCAGAGCTGGTGAAAGAAACCAGTTTTAAAAGTAGAAAAGGAAAGCAGAAGAGACAGATACGAGGAAGACTTGATGAGGAGGAAGCATAAGGAGCGAATCAAAATTTGGAATGTTCCTGTTTCATTAGGAGGATGTCTTTCGGGAACGCAGTGCATGAACGTTCAGTGCTCCGACAAGGAACAGAAGCTGTTCCAAATGGGAACGTCTGATGTTTCAAATAGGAATGCCTGATGTTGCCAGTGAGCGTCCCCATTAACCCTCCTCCTATTGTTGCACTTAAGTGGGAAGTTGCTATTCAGGTCAAAACCAGTCAACTGCCTGTGTTGACTGGTTTTTACTGTCAATTTGACCACCCTGAACAATACCAGACAATGCTTGTACCCGTCAAAAACGGTTGACTCATTTTGACCTGTAAATGTACTTACTACACATAAGGTTTGACAGTGTTTTACTTTTAAGTGCACTAGATACACATGTACCTTGGCAAGTATATCAACATTTTGACTGATTTTAACCCTTGTAGTAGTAGGAGGGTTAATTGAGTGCTCCTTTTTGAGAACGCCAAGCATTTTCAAATCGAATGCCACCCCGTTTTTGTATAAAAAAAAAAAAATTACACAGCAAAATTATTAGGAAGAAAATTCTAAGTTGAGTTGAGCATCAGATCTAGATTCTGTGTACTGATTTTGAAAACGAATGCAGTTACATGTATGTCTATACGCTGATGTTATTTGCTACATGTATGTTCCAAGTTTGACACGTTATGGTAAAAAGTACTGTTGTTTAAAACCCTCCTACAATCAGTGCAATTTTTGAAACAACTCATTCAGGCCACTCCAAGCCATTAGCTGTTGCCAGTGGCCTCTTATGGTTACCCTTCTGTGCACTGTCACACCAGTGAGATTACAGGGTAAAGTGGTCTCCCATCGATACATTGTAGGCCATACTAATATGTTCAAACATTACAGTGGCCTTGGGTGGCACACAGTTGATTTTGTAAGATTACTTGGAAAGGACAGCAGGCTTATACATGTATGTACTGAAGGTTGCTCAAGAACAGAATTTAGTGGTTCGGAGTGGCCTCAATGTGTAGGAGAGTTAATTGAGAATACTGGCATGTACTTAGCGTTCCCGATTCTCAAATTGGCTCAAATTGCCTTGGTGTTCAAAACCAGGCAACGAAATCCAACCAATTGGTTTGTACCATGAATATAATACAGCATCAGTCATTGAAATTACCTGTTTATTAAATTTCTAAAGTGTTTTGTGAAGGCTTACTTGGTGTGAAATTGGTGAGGGTACCAACCATTCTATAAAACAAAAATTATTAAGTACTATCATGATCATTTCAGAGTAAATATATTCACATTTTCAATTAATTGTCAGACAAATTCTTTCTCAAAAAATGTTGGTCAAAATTGTTGTACTCTTTTCACACTTGGCTCAGAAACTCCTCATAACTTCTCAATGTTGTATCTTCCCTTTAACCCTAACACCTCTAGGTATTCTGGCTAGGATTCTTCCCGTATCCTCCAAAATCTATCAGTGCACTTTTGGAAACATTCCCTCATCTTCAAAATGCACCATGCATTTTCGTTGATCTTTCATATTCAGCACTTGGCCCGTACTTCTTGCCAGGTAGTAATTTTGTCCCATTTGAACAGGTGAAAGTACCAGTCTCCAACAGTGCTGAATTTTCCCCCAAAAAGTGCCCCTTGGAGGATTTTGCAGGATATGGGGGTGGTTAGGGTTAATATGCCTAAATCAGCGTGCTAAATATGCCTCATTGCAAAAATGTGACACGTTCAGTTATCAATAAATTGTGTTGCATATCAGTTACTGTACAGATTTTAGTGCATACTTTAAAAGGTGTTGCACACCATTGGTAATTTGTTTGTAAATAATAATAATAATAATAATAATAATAATAATAATAATAATAATGTGGACTTATATAGCGCACGTATCCACCAAACTGGTGCTCAAGGCGCATTATATTATTTCCCCTGCTCATCAGGCTCATAAATCATTCCTGAAACCATATCAGCTCCCCGGGGAGTATACAGCTCAATTGCTGCCATTACAGCGCATATAGGGCTAATCAAACACAACAACCAACTCTGCCCTCACAGGTACCCATTTACCCCTGGGTGGAGAGAAGCAATTATGGTAAAGTGTCTTGCTCAAAGACACAAGCACCATGCATTTATACTTAAGAATAAAGAGATGTATATAAAACGAACATGTGAAAAAATTCAGCTTATTTTGTTGTCATTATCCTTCCTACTTCTGGTACTTTTTCATACAAGATGATCCACCATTTGAAACCATTCGCTTTTGTGGTTTTGAATGGTGAAATAACTGTGTACAGTATTGATTCCCCCAAATGGTTTTGAATGGTACATGTAGGTAAACGAATACAAAACCTTGCTTGGATCTTTCCAAAATAATGGTAGTACAGCTAATACAAAACCTTGTTTGGATACTTCTAAGTGGTGAATCAATGGACCCTGCATTTGAATGGATTTGAATGGTAGTAAAGCTTGCTACCAACACTGTTCAAATGGTATCACCATGTGTGTACAAAGCCAATGGGCATTTTGTTAAGTGGAAATTTTTAATGGTTTCAAATGGTCAAACAGTAGGAGGGTTAACAAACAAATTGTGAAAAAGCATTAGTTAATTATTTAACGAAATTCATGTAATTTAATGCCTAAAACCAAGCTTCTGACAACTATTGTGTGAAATATCTCATTTCATAGTTTTTGGTTTCCTTTCCAAATAGGGAAGACATCGAATTCTAACCTGCGGTTCAACCTTGGGGTACCTCGAGGTACCAGAAGGTACATGCCTACTGAAAAGTAAGGAGCTTATTATCTACGGGTCACTGCACATTATTGGTTTCATCATGGCCAGTGCTGGAGCAGATCCTGCCAAGCAGCGCAAAGGACCATCACACCATAATCCCCTACTAATCTGTTTAAGTTGTCCTTTAATCCCACAATCATTCCTCACCATTGTTCCTCATTGAAACCTATTTTCATTGTGTGGCAGCAGTTTGACCTCTTGCATTATTGATTATTTATGGCTCCAGCTCTTTCATAATAATAATAATGTGTAGACTTATATAGCGCACGTATCCACCAACTGAGTGGTGCTCAAGGCGCATATTATTACCCCTGCTCATAAGGCTCATAAATCATTCCTGAAACCATCTCAGCTCCCTGGGGAGTATACAGCTCAATTGCTACCATTACAGCGCATATAGGGCTAATAAACCAACTCTGCCCTCACAGGCACCCATTTAACCCATGGGTGGAGAGAAGCAATTATGGTTAAGTGTCTTGCTCAAGGACACAAGTGTCACGGCCGGGATTCGAACCCACATTCTGCTGCTAACAACAGAACTTGAGTCCGGTAAGCTATACCGCTCGGCCACGACACTCCACATTGTTTCATTCGTAAACTCTGGAGACTCAAGAACCTTGAGTTACCTGGAGGGCCCACAAGGTTAACCGCAGGTTAGAATTTGATGTCCTCCCTTCAATGATTTGTGATATTGCGCGTATGAGCGTCCAATCTACATGTACATTGTAATAGTTGGTTTAACGACAATACGAAATAAATACACCTTGCGTCTGCAAAATTTAAATCGATTTGTTGTACTAAATTGACTGCATCTTATTTATAAAGCCGTGTTCACATTGGACTAAATTCTGCGGTAACTTACCGCGGATGATTGTCAACATTCCTTCCTGTTAAGTTATCAATGTCCGCACTTGGATTATTTCGAGGCGCGGTAACGTAACTGCTCGGCAAGGCAAACCTCGAGAGGGCGCTCTCCATTGACCTTTCCGGAAGCGGCTCTGACCTTACGCGGGAACTCTGACAAACGCGTCACGTCAATTTCATACTCTCGTGCCATACAAAATAACAGCGTACTTTTTTTCGATTTATCGTTCATTTTTCTTCACAGTTACGCGCGAAAGTCACATGTCAGAGGTCACTCACAGCAATACACAGGAAGTCACGTGAACGCATTGTTAAGTTACCGCAACGAGCCTGTCCGCATTGGACTTTTCATCGCTGTCAAGTTAGCATTGTTAACTTACCGCTACTCGATTCGGCCTGTTAACTTGACAATTTTGTCGCGGTAAGTTAGCAGTCGCGGAAGATTACCGTCCGTCCGCATTGGACTTAATATTGTTAAGTTGACAAGACGTGGCTGAAACTTAACCAAAAAAAGTCCAATGCGAACACGGCTTAAGACAGATTTAAAAGTAAGGCAGTGCCGGGTATCCAGATACCCGACCGAAACGATCATTACCCGGTTCCATTTTTCGGTTCTAATTACCCGTAAACGACTTTTTAAAATTTGGACTTGACACTTGAGCGGTGCGGACAGAAATCTGTGACTCTTGAACAATGTAATGTTTACACTTTTACAGACAATTATCTTTAAATTCAATGCACTCCAATAAAGAAAAGATCGATTTGAGTATGATATCTTCGGTGTTGTAAAAGTCAATTACAGTACATGTATTTGTACACCACCGGAGGCATGTTTGCAACAAAAATGAAAACGGGTATCTGGGTATCCGAAGTTTCCTGATTTAGGGTATCCGGTTCCAAAAATATCCGAAAACGCACAGCCCTATTTAAAAAGATAATTTATACCATCTTTAACTTTACACTTTGTATGTTTCACGTAAATCTGTCTCATTGTTTTGAGAATACAATCATGTACAGGGTATTTAACCCTAACCTATATAGGTATTTCACACACACCCTGCTGAATGCAACAAAATGCAACAACAGAAAAGTGTGCAGTCTGGCTCAATGCAACAAGATCCAACAGATAGAACAATGGTTCTTTTGTTCTCTGCTGAGGACAACTAAATGCAAGAGAACAGTCTGCAGCCTGCTCAGTGCAACAAGATCCAACAGATAGAACAATGGTTCTTTTGTTCTCTGCTGAGGACAATAAAATGCAACAACAGAACAGTCTGCAGCCTGCTCAATACAACAAGATCCAACAGATAGAACAATGCTTCTTTTGTTCTCTGCTGGGGACAACAAAATGCAACAACGTTTTACAAAAATGATTCTGGGCTTCAAAATCGGTACGGCTTTTGGACAACGGGAAATTACGTGATAATGTATACACGGGGACCAAATTTCCCATATACAAAGTATGGTGGCTAAGAGAGGCCTCACAAATCGGGCAATCGGTCATACCACTCTGTGTGAAATAGTCAGCATGGCAGAACTCCAATCGATCCAGCAATTTTGGCTGCAATTGGACATCGTTTCATAGCAAATAAAAAGAAAATTAAAAATGCCGACGTGCGGGTCTGAGGCGACGCGCGTGGAAACCAGAAACCGGAGACCTTTTTATTTGTAAATCTTCAAGATAATTCTTGTCAGGACAACGTCATAGTTCAAATTGTTGCAATAGACCCTGATCACGCTGCGGCCGTCTTTGTCAGATTCCCTGTATACGCAATAATGATTGCAGTGCTGATTTTGATTAAATACAAGGAGCCAGACTATTTTCCCTTCCAGCCTCGCTTTGGTCAAATAGATTTTCTCAAAAAACAATAAAGAGATGGGCATGCACGCCATGATAAAGATCTATTCCCAGAAACTCTATCCAAGCAAGTAAAAGTAATAATATTATACCTAATGCATTGTGGAAATATATAATGACTACATTATATAATGACTATACATTGTACATCATTATAATGACTACAAGACCGCTGGCACAAAATAGAAAAATGGACAGGCCTAGACAGAGGCCAAGTGCGAGCGATGATGATGAAAAAGAATGAATTTCACAGCTGGATCGACCAATGGGCCGGACCAGCTGCTCCCAACGGCTAGCCGTTTACGGAGCAACCAAACTGTACTGTACTGTAACAAATCGACGCGTGGTCTTTACCTTATTAATTTGCCTTAGAGAGTATGCTGTTTAAACATAATGTGAGACGGTAATTATGTAGTTTATGGGTGTTTTCCCCCAATGAGTGCCATTCATTATCGCAACCGTGTTAGTATAATAGTACATAGTCTTGACGACAAATCAACAACGGGTACATGTTTCGATGAGAATTTTAGGAGATAAAAAAAATATAAGTAACAAGTCCGTACTTGTATACACATACGTGTACATTTATTTATAACTAAATCAATATCGTGATAAAAAATACTAAAAATCTGAACAGAAAATTGGTAACTTAAAAACAATGAAGAACCAACACCGCTATTAAATGGACAATAGCCCTGACTTTTTTTTAGTAGAAATTAATTGTGCTAAAATACAAATATTTGCAGACCTACATGTACATCGGGTGGTTAAAATACATCAGTCATACGCATGTGTATCATAGGCCAGGGACGGATCTAAACTGGGGTGGCGGTGTCCCGTTTCGTTGAGAAGTGAACAAACCTTTACCAAAATGACATTCCCCAGGCGTAACACCTTTCTCTCCCCATATAATGTGACCGGCTCCACAAAAATGGGTATTATGGGACAAAATTAAAAAATTGAGTTACATACATAGCTGAATTGGTTACAATATAAGCTTTAATTTGGTGTAGGTTTGAACCCTGTGGCATTTTGCATTCTGGAGATATACTGATTTTTGCATATTCATATTGTACAAATTAACGGAAGTGCCTTCAGAGATACAGCCCTTTAAACACAGCAAGTGGAAAAAGAAATGAGCTAAGAAGAAACTATCTTGAATGCCCATAGCAACAGTTATGTTCCTTTTGAGCTCCTTTAGGAATGCTTGTGCAATATAAATTTGAATTATCAAACATCTTGAAGTATTTTTTCAAATATTTTTGCTAATTTGCATAATGTGTAAAATTTAAACTTTTGTTTTTTCATCTTTACTCATCAATAATAATATTTCTGTAAATAAATTATAAAAGTATTGATATAATAGAAGCCAATAAACCAACAACAAAAAAATCACGTTGTGAATTTTTTTCACCCTCTCCACATAGAACAGCCCTTTACGGGTAATAGCATAGCGTCCCTTAATACCCTTTTTCGCAGAGCGGGTCACATTATATTATACATTAAGGTTAGATCCGTCACTTATACACTGTAAAAAATGGTATTTAGAATTTAAACACATTTTAACACTCGGCTTGTATTCGCTTTTTTCACATATTTAGCCTAAAACATGTGCTTTTGTGTGATGTGTGTTTGAATGCTAAATACCATATGAACAGGTGTCAAAAAGCTAAGCATGTTTAGTGACATGTACAGAGGATGGCCGTTTAGCATTTAAACATATGTGCCCGAAACACCCATTGTTTTTGTTCGGTTTTTTAGGTGTTCGGGTATGTGCCCGAAACACCTATTGTTTTTGTTCGTTTTTTTTTTCCTTCTCCTCCCCATAGATTGTCTACAAAAAAACACATACTTGCAAACTTCACATGAACTTGAAACTTGGCATATACTTAGAACTTAACACGTAGATGAAATATATTATTCCTGAATGTGTTTACATGTATTTCGCGTGTGTTTAAATTCTAAAGTCCATTTTACAGTGTAGTTTTGTAGTATTGATGGACTTGGACCTGAAACACTTTGGACTCGGACAAAATGACATTTCCACGTCGATTCCAGAGAAAAATACACAATTATAAATTCATTAAACAAAAAAATATATATATAAACCTATATAATGTAGCAGGTAGGAATTAAATTGACTCGCATAAGTAGTTTGTTCACGCCATATAACAAGGCGAGTTCCTAGACAATGCACACGAATAGTAAAACGAATAACCGTTTGTGAAGTAGTTGGTTACACTAAGTTTCGAGTATTCTATTTCAGTATTCGTTTGAACAGAGTTGCATTGTAGGTGGGTTCTCGTGTCCGTGTGTACTTTTGTTGGATAATTTTATTTTTAATTTGTACTAATTATGTAGGCCTATTATTGTTTTACTTTAAGTTGATTTATCTAGATATGTTACATTTCACGCAATTTTACCATTTAGCAATAAAAATATTTGTTTATTGAAACTAATAGTACATGTTTACAAACAATGTTCTGTGAATGCAGTAATCTACGATATACTTTGCAGCAACGAATATCAGTTTGGCAAACCCATACAGGGCCATTATTGAAAATCTAAATGTCCTTAGAAAATTATAAGGGGGTCCACTCAAATGCTAAAAGCATTACCCACACAAACGTTTGTTACCCACCCCCACCCCAAACCCACCCCCACAAGGAATACAGTTTTGTTATCACTGATTACATCATGTTATCGTATGAATATTATTATCCTGACTGTCACAACTAACTCGTGAGGGTTCCACGCGGTGTCCTTGGAAGCAAGAACACCGCAGAAATAAATCAGCACAGAGAAATCCAGAAAAATTGTTTACATTAGGCCCCTAATTAAAAAAAAAAATCAAATTAGTTTTTTATATTCTTTTACAATTTAGTTATTCCACCCAATTATTTCCATTAATTAATTATCCAAAACACTATAGGCCTAACCCTTAACTCATGAAATGACTTAATAATTCAAACAACCGTAATTTTGACCTTTATTACCTATTAAACTAATTATTATACTAATTATCCACATCACTTAACTTATAAAATTACGTTATAATTCAAACAGCTTGATCTAATTATCCTATCCAATATAATCCAATATAATCCAATATAATCCAATATTTTTATTGTTGGCAATAGTATTGCCAATCTAATCTTTAACTCCTGCAATCACCTAGTAACTCAAACAACTCTAATCTTGACTCGACTCGATCCGCACCACCAAAAATATCAATTAATAATTTCTCAACTACCACCGCATGAAAAGTTCAAAAAGTAAAGTTCACATTCTTACATAAGCGGTTTGCTTCCCTGAAGCTGTCGTTATAAAATACACCTCTGTCGTTATAAAAATAGACCCCCCGTCGTTATAAAATAATAATAATAATAATAATGTGTGGATTTATATAGCGCACGTATCCACCAACTAAGTGGTGCTCAAGGCGCATTATATTATTATCCCTGCTCATAAGGCTCATAAATCATTCCTGAAACCATCTCAGCTCCCTGGGGAGTATACAGCTCAATTGCTGCCATTTCTAGCGCATATAGAGCAAACCAACTCTGCCTTCACAGGTACCCATTTAACCCCTGGGTGGAGAGAAGCAATTATGATTAAGTGTCTTGCTCAAGGACACAAGTGTCACGGCCGTGATTCGAACCCACATTATGTTGCTAACACCAGAACTTGAATCCGGTAAGCTAGACCGCTCGGCCACGACACTCCACAAATGAGGTAATTTTGTGTTAACATTTATATATAAACAAAAACGCACATTCTTGCATAAGCGTTTTGCTTCCCTGAAGCTGTCGTTACAAAAGTACACTTCTGTCATTATAAAAATACACCTCTGTCGTTATAAAAATACACCTCTGTCGTTATAAAAATACACCTCCGTCTTTATAAAATGAGGTAATTTTGTGTAAACATTTATATATATAAAAACATGCACATTCTTGCATAAGCGGTTTGCTTCCCTGAAGCTGTCGTTATAAAATACACCTCTGTCGTTATAAGACCTCTGTTGTTATAAAAATAGACCCCCGTCGTTATAAAATGAGGTAATTTTGTGTTAACATTTATATATAAAAAAAAAACGCACATTCTTGCATAAGCGTTTTGCTTCCCTGAAGCTGTCGTTATAAAAATACACCTCTGTCGTTATAAGACCTCTGTTGTTATAAAAATAGACCCCCGTCGTTATAAAATGAGGTAATTTTGTGTTAACATTTATATATAAAAAAAAAACGCACATTCTTGCATAAGCGTTTTGCTTCCCTGAAGCTGTCGTTATAAAAATACACCTCTGTCATTATAAAAAATACACCTCTGTCGTTATAAAAATACACCTCCGTCGTTATAAAATGAGGTAATTTTGTGTAAACATTTATATATAAAAAAAAAACGCACATTCTTGCATAAGCGGTTTGCTTCCCTGAAGCTGTCGTTATAAAATACACCTCTGTCGTTATAAGACCTCTGTTGTTATAAAAATAGACCCCCGTCGTTATAAAATGAGGTAATTTTGTGTAAACATTTATATATTAAAAAAAACGCACATTCTTGCATAAGCGTTTTGCTTCCCTGAAGCTGTCGTTATAAAATACACCTCTGTCGTTATAAGACCTCTGTTGTTATAAAAATAGACCCCCGTCGTTATAAAATGAGGTAATTTTGTGTAAACATTTATATATAAAAAAAAAACGCACATTCTTGCATAAGCGTTTTGCTTCCCTGAAGCTGTCGTTATAAAAATACACCTCTGTCATTATAAAAATACACCTCTGTCGTTATAAAAATACACCTCCGTCGTTATAAAATGAGGTAATTTTGTGTAAACATTTATATATAAAACAAAAACGCACATTCTTGCATAAGCGGTTTGCTTCCCTGAAGCTGTCGTTATAAAAATACACCTCTGTCATTATAAAAATACACCTCTGTCGTTATAAAAATACACCTCCGTCGTTATAAAATGAGGTAATTTTGTGTAAACATTTATATATAAAACAAAAACGCACATTCTTGCATAAGCGGTTTGCTTCCCTG
Source organism: Zoroaster sp. YZ-2022 (assembly GCA_029582265.1). Classification (NCBI taxonomy): domain Eukaryota; kingdom Metazoa; phylum Echinodermata; class Asteroidea; order Forcipulatida; family Zoroasteridae; genus Zoroaster; species Zoroaster sp. YZ-2022. The sequence continues at coordinate 23,146,970 of CM055817.1, forward strand.
AAGCTGTCGTTATAAAATACACCTCTGTCGTTATAAGACCTCTGTTGTTATAAAAATAGACCCCCGTCGTTATAAAATGAGGTAATTTTGTGTAAACATTTATATATAAAAAAAAAACGCAGATTCTTGCATAAGCGTTTTGCTTCCCTGAAGCTGTCGTTATAAAAATACACCTCTGTCATTATAAAAATACACCTCTGTCGTTATAAAAAGACCTCCGTCGTTATAAAATGAGGTAATTTTGTGTGAACATTTATATACAAAAAAAAACACACATCATTATGACGCATCATTATTACATGTTATCACTATGTGAATTTCACTTTAAAAATTTCTAAAAATGCATCCATACTTAATACCCACATACGCGTTGCTCTGATTTTTATAAGGCATGTCTTTACCAGATTAATGCACCTGCAAGTTAACACGTTTCATCCAATCAAATTGTCTACTCTAAACCGTCTGGGGCATTTATGAATGTCACACATTACAAATCTCTTAATAAATTATCAAAACTTGCCCATATCTTATCTCAATTCCAAGCAGTGTGTGGCATCCTGTTGAAATCTTAACTTTCAAAGGAAGGAACTTTATGTTGGCTTGAAGGAATTTGTTATCACTAAAAATGCACAATGTCCAGGGGAATGTCCACACTGTACTTTCAATCCCGCTGCTAACAACAACTACACTTGGGCTGGCAGACGACTGTTAATTTTGTACTTGCATATAAGTATTGTTTAATTTTTTTCACTAGCTTTGATCATCGGACTCACCAAACCCCAACAGGCAAGTAGTCCCCCGCTGCTAAAACCACTACACTTGGGCTGGCAGACTACTGTTAATCTCGACCCCTGAATTGTGCTTAGCTCCTGGGTCAAGGGTCAAGGGCCAGGAGAACTTCCTGAACAATTGGCGACAGATTTAGATCCACTGCCTCCGTAATTCCTGGATCCACCCTTGACCGCTAATAACCATGCACTGTTGACCCCTAAAAGTACGAATCCATTTTTGACTCTCTCATAAAAAAAAATAATTGAAACAATTCTAACCATAAATTTTTAAAAACATGCATTAAAAAGAGAACAAATTTAAATAAATTCTTATAAAACCGTATCACTTCTAAGACTCACACACGACATGATGCTAGCATGATTGTCCATCTTGGTCTGAGGTGGATCTACAATAAACAAACAAAAACAACGAAAGTTAAAATGTCATAGAATTTGACTTTTCTTGATTATGTTTCCGCTGTCCCTAATTAAACGTATGGCAAACTGGTAAATTCAAAAAGTATTAATATTCCCTGAATACAATTCTGGTTGAGGTGCTGAAATGGGAAAAACTTTCCAGTTTGAATTTAGGAAAGAGTACACTTTCCTATATTCCGTGTTAGAATGAATATATAACTTCTGAATATATTTCACTCTTTCCACAAAATAGTAATGGGTTGGTTGTCTGGTTCAAAGAGAGGAAGCAAACTCATAAAAGTAATTTTGCTAAAATTATCAATATTTTAACTTCACTAAAGCTGTGCGTTAATTCGAGAACCAGGTACCCGTACACAATTTTGTACAAACACATAAATAATGCCGAATGTATAAAATAAATTGATATGAATACAAGATTCTCTTGTTTTATTAGAGTCATAATAAATATGGACTTACTGTAAGTCCATATTATTAGAGTCATAATAAATATGGACTTACAGTAAGTCCATAATAAGTGTGGACTTACTGTAATAATTTCCCACCTCTATATTAACCCTCCTACTTTTGGTACCTTTTTCATACAAGTTGATGCACCATTTCAAACCATTCGCTTGTGTGGTTTTGAATGGTGAAATAACTGTGTACAGTATTGATTCCCCAAATGGTTTTGAATGGTAGGTCAGCTAATACAAAACCTTGTTTGGATCTTTCCAAATGGTAGTACAGCTAATACAAAACCTTGTTTGGATACTTCTAAGTGGTGAATCAATGGACCCTCTATGCATTTGAATGGATTTGAATGGTATGTAGTAAAGCTTGCTACCAACACTGTTCAAATGGTATCACCATGTGTGTACAAAACCAATGGGCATTTTGGTAAGTGGAAATTTTGAATGGTTTCAAATGGTCAAACAGTAGGAGGGTTAAAAACGATTTAAGCATCCCCATTCCCCACACACATTTTTTAAAACAAAAACAAATCACAGACTTCTAATTGTGTGGCTTAAATATTCAAAAGTCATTTACGGGTAATTGGAACTGAAAAAATGAAACCGGGTAATGACAGTTTCGGTCGGGTATCCGGATACCCGACCTTAAACTTCCCTAATAGTTTATTTCCTTTGGTACAGTGTACAGTGTATTTGCAGGTGTAACACCTGCCAATAATCTCTTAGGGAGGAGAGCCAAAGTCGTGGTACAGCCAAGCCTTTGAGAAGCCCGGCCAGGCCCAGGTTTTGCCCAGGCCTATATAATCGCCTAGCTGAGCACAAAAGACCATTTACTAATGAATAGATCTCAAATAGCTGTTATTGTTAACGCAGATTCAACACCTCAGCTGTCTTTTCTTCACAACTGCAGCCATTATAATGCGCTCTACTTGGCTGGGCTAGGTCCTCCAGAAGCCCAGATTATAGGCCTTTTCACACTATGTACCTCTTACACGTGTAGAAGTGTACACGGTTCCACTCCGTGTTGACTCTGAAGAATTTCAACACGGTTCAATTCCGGTATGATTTCACACTATCCGTTTTGGGGTTACACGTGTAACTATCCGACACGGATCCGACACGTGTAATTGCTCGATCATTTCACACTACGCTCGAGTCTACACTGGTCACAGCAGAAAGTCCCACACTGCATTGCGACACTGCGTTGCGAGCAAAGGTCATTAGTTTGTTCGTTGTTTCATAACTACAATAATGCACACGGATCGAAAATCAACCCAGTGACTTTTCACACTACGCTTTCGCGGCGCTTTCAACACGTGTCGGCGGTCTCAACACGGATCGAAAGCTCTCAACCCACCTCATGAGCAGGGTTAGTTTCGACACGGATCGAGCATCTTACACGGATCGGCGCCGTGTTACATTTAACAGTGTGAAAAGGTCAGTCAAGATTACACGTGTCGGACCCGTGTCCAACCCGGAGATTTTCTGTAGTGTGAAAAGGCCTTATATTGATTGGCAGGTACTGTTGTTACATCACTAGGACTCGCAAAAGACAGATTAGGTGGCCAGGTAGACTGGGCCTGGCCGGGCTTCTCAAAGGCTAGGCTGTACCATGACTTTGGACCCTCCTCCCTTAGTTGATCATATTCTGTACAGTTAGTTTGAAAGTTGTTGAATTAATCCTCCTCCCTTATTAGGTTGCTCATTTTAATTCAGTAGTAGAATGTTGTCGTTTACTCAATCAAGGGCACAACCACTGGGGGGGTCGGGGGTCACGACCCCCCCCCCTACTTTTATGTGGACCTCCCCAACTTCTGGAACGTTTTGGTATTTTATGTATACATGATCCTAGTAATGTCATTCATGACATCACAATGGCTGCTTGGGACCCCCCCCCCCCCAACTTTCAACACGTGGTTGCGCCCTTGTACTCAATCAAAGGTTATAGACCTGTGTGAATCTTCATTACACAAACATAGACTACTTCGCAATTCGCTTGTTGCATCTCGGTTTAGCTGGAGATCACCTTTCATGTTTTCCAACACGTTACTGTGTATAATCAAACAATCTCCCTAGTTGTGTTACAAAACGTAACACAAGAAATCGAAAGAAAAAAACATGGCTAACTGTTGTTCAGTGTGGTTGTTGCATTGTTAGAATACAGCCGTGTGATTTGACTAAATGAAAAAAAATCCTAAATAAATTAGTAGCGGGCCTGGGTCTCCCATTGGTCTAGAGGACAAAGGACCCTGAACCTCCTGGATGTTACATTTTGGAGGATTACAGATTCTCCACATTCCCACAAACAAGAAACTAGAGGTTTGGACACAATATAGGCTACTTCTTTCTTTCCTTGGTGGCTACTTATCTTCTTTCAAAAAATTCTGAGACAAAGGAGATTTGTAAAAAATCCTGAAAACAGGAAATATCCAGAGAAATCACAGGCCTGTAGACAATATCTGGGGAAGTACGGTCAGTTTTGCATTTGTTTTTTGTCGTTAGCTAAACCAGCATGCATAATGCAAATCAGTTTGCGCGTGCGCACTGTAGTAACTGCGAAGAGGCCTATGTGTAAGGTATGCCATGGTCGAGCGGTTTAGTGCATCGGATTTGTGTTCTGATGGCTGAGTCGTCATAATGTGGGTTCGAATCCCAGCCGCGACCGGGGTACTTGTGTCCTTAAGCAAGACACTTTACCATAATTGCTGTCTCTCCACCCAGGGGTAAATGGGTACCTGTGAGGGCAGAGTTGGTTGTTGTGTTTGATTAGCCCTATAATTATGCGCTGTAATGGCAGCAATTGAGCTGTATACTCCCCAGGGAGCTGAGATGGTTTCAAGTAAGACTAATTGCGGTGACACCATGTGAAATTCTCAATTGAGTAGTAGGTACAACTCGACTTGAAAGAACTGGAGGTACAACTTGACGTTTCGATCAGTGTGCTCTGATCGCCCCCAGGAAAATGCTGGACTCTGGGGAATGCTGCTGCTTAAGTAGGCTGCTCGATGACAGGATGCTGGAGGATTAGTTCGTTGAGGCGTGCAGGCGGGAACTGTTGAGACTAGGAGTTGGGGGAAGGAGTGTGTGCGTGTGCTCACTGAACCGAATCAATTGGTGACAAGCACGGGGGAAGGACGGTGGTTGACTGAGGATATAGGAGATCACTCAGTCTGGGTTGGGTTGTGGACTTTGGATATAGAAGATCCTTCAGTACGTAGTAGTGGTCGCCAAATATCGCTGATGTAGAAGCCGATGTCCTGGTTTCAGGAATGATTTATGAGCCTGATGAGCAGGGGTAATAATATAATGCGCCTTGAGCACCACTCAGTTGGTTGATACGTGCGCTATATAAGTCCACATCATCATCATCATCTTATGTCATAACTGTGTACTGTACATGTATTTTCCCCTGCTGAAAATTTAGAGATTGAAGATTGAATCCAACAGTCTATGTGCGTTTTTCATGGATGGCATCTGTACAGATACATGTAATCTCCCAATATGGCAATAAATTCAGAGGTTCAGGTTCGAATCCCACTTAACACAAGTGATACACATGTTCCCTGTGGACAGCAATATCTTCAAAGGTTACTGGTTCCAATCCCACTGACTTACCTTCCTTCCATTAGATCTGTTATGTGTTCCCCATATAGATGGCAATATATTCGGGGTTACAGGTTCGAATCCCATTGACTTACCCTCCATTAGATGTGTAAGTCTTCCTCATAGACGGCAAGCAGAATCATGATAACGTACCCAGTCAGTAGTCCGGCGCTCTGGATGACAAAGATTTTCAGAGATTTCATCATATTGAAGTTCTGTTGATCTGTCTGTGCATTAAGTGCTGGTAACTGAGAAAAGAAAAAAACATTATACATGAAGCAAGTTTTACTTCAAATTTCAAAAAGACCTTATTATGCTTAAGATCACAAGAGGACACCCAAGCAATGACCATCCTAGGCACTGTGCGAAATTAAGGAGGAGAGCCATAGTCGTGGTACAGCCAAGCCTTTGAGAAGCCCGGCCAGGCCCAGGCTTTACCCACACCTAGAGGCTTATACAATCCCCTAGCTGAGCACAAAAGACCCTTTACTAATGAAGAGATCTCAAATAGCTCTTATTGTTAACACAGACTTAACTGACACCTCAGCTGTCTTTTGTTCACAACTGCAGCCAGTATAACCAGCTATACTTGGCTGGGCTTGGTCCTCCAGAAGCCCAGGTTAGGTTGATGTCCATGTACTGTATCATTACAGGATTATGACTCACAAAATACAGATTAGGAGGCCAGGTATCCTGGGCCTGGCCGGGCTTCTCAAAGGCTAGGCTGTAGCATGACTTTGGCCCTCCTTCCTTAAGGGTTTCTCAAGCATCATTGTGTTTTGATGAGGGTTACTTTTTTGTGTGAACAGCAATTTCTGAACATTAAAAAAACTATTTTGCTTTTAAACCAAGATTCTGACAACTATTTTAGTGTGTTTTCCTTTCTAAAAGCTCCCATGCAAATCCATGCAAATCCCATGAAATTTACAGTAAAACACGGGCGATACCTATTTACATGATACATGTACATCTCTAAAATGACTTACCATATCAACTAAGGATATGTATAAAAAAAGAATGCGCCTTGAGCACCACTTAGTTGGTGGATACGTGCGCTATATAAGTCCACACATTATTATTATTATTATTATTATATAATGCACCTTGAGCACCACTCAGTTGGTGGATACGTGCGCTATATAAGTCCACACATTATTATTATTATTATTATGTACATCTCTAAAATGACTTACCATATCAACTAATGATATGTATAAAAACATTCCACCGCCAAAAGCAAATATGTATGGCTCAGCAGATGTCAATTGGCCCACTATAATGCCTACAACCAGACCTCCATAGCACGTTAGCGCTGACATGAAATTAAACCTCAATGCTTGCTTCACCGTCATTCCTGATTTCAGTAAAATTGCAAAGTCTCCTGAAATTTTGAAATGGCAAGGAAAAAAAGGATGAATTAATACCAGAAGTGTATTACATACATGAAGTGTGCCAGCCTGCTGTATTACATACCACGGCATTGTACTCCAAATGCACGCACGCACAACGAGCATGGTTGAGATTTTCTACCCTGCCTGACCTGCCGTAAGGCATTATGGGATTGCATGTACATGTACATGTAGGTGCTTGACGCTGGATGCTACATGTAGGTGCTTGACGCTGGAAGCTACATGTAGGTGCTTGACGCTGGAAGATACATGTATGTGATTGACGCTGGAAGCTACATGTAGGTGCTTGACGCTGGAAGCTACATCTAGATGCTTGACGCTGGAAGATACATGTAGGTGCTTGACGCTGGAAGCTACATGTAGTGGGGCGATTGCAATAAATGCTAAGGCTTTTTGAGACCTTGCGCATCAGTCTGTGGAACAATACATCATGAATGTCCCAAATGCATTGTTTTTGGAGAACTATGCCGTGGACTAGGTTATTACACAACTTGCACACTTCATGTACATAAAGGTGAGCATACTCATAGAAGCAGTTTTGCCAACATTTCCAATGTTGCAATTCCCTTCAATGTATATCTTGATTCAAAGAGAGAATAATTTTTATAGCATACTCATAGAAGCAGTTTTGCCAACATTACCAATGTTGTACCTTCCCTTCAATGTATATCTTGATTCAAAGATAGTAAGCATACTCATAGAAGCAGTTTGGCCAACATTACCAATGTTGTACCTTCCCTTCAATGTATATCTTGATTCAAAGAGAGTAAGCATACTCCTAGAAGCAGTTTTGCCAACATTACCAATGTTGTACCTTCCCTTCAATGTATATCTTGATTCAAAGAGAGTAAGCATACTCATAGTAGCAGTTTTGCCAACATTACCAATGTTGTACCGTACGTTTAATGTATATGTTGATTCAAATAGCATAAACATTATTAGAAGCAGTTTTGCCAACATTACCAATGTTGTACCATCCCTTTAATGTATATCTTGATTCAAGTAGAGTATAAGCAAGCTTGTAGATAATCTTGGTTCAAAACTGTTTGTATGTTTTTGATACATGATCCGACGGCGCTACACAAATGCTACAGTCACGAACCGCTACTACACACGAACCGCTATCAAACACAGTCTTGGGAATTTCGTAGAATCTCCCCCGAAAACTGGGAAACCATTACGCATGGTCAATTTGAAATGCTAGCATGGCCCACATTTTTGGTGCGCACAAACAACAATGGACTGCTGTCCGTTGTTTATGCACGTGTGCACCAAAAATGTGGCCTGCGCTAGCATTTCAAATTGATGCATGCGTAGTGGTTTCCCCCTGTTTTTTGTGGAGGGATTCTACGAAATTCCCATGACTGTGTTTGATAGTGGTTCGTTTGTGGTAGCGGTTCGTGATTCAATTGTAGCGGTTTGTGATTGTAGTGGTTCGTGTAGCGCCATCATGCGGCAAAGGATCGTGTATCAAAAACAGACAAACACAGTCTTGAACCAAGACTAGCTTGTAGAAGCAGTTCTGCCAACATTAACAACGTTGTAACTTCCCTTAAACTCAACTTGCCTAATTCATGTGGAAACTCTTCACAAATCACCGCAATTGAGGTTGAAATCCCCTGGAAAACCGATATTGCAAACGATGCCCCGATAGCCAGACCATCCACGAAATTATGAATACCATCACCAAACACGATCATATAAGCCACTGAAGCTATGCGTATTTTCCCATCCTCTGTGAGGGCCATGTGTGAGTGTCCATGGCCATTTGGAATCTGAGTTTTAATGAGAAGAATAAAGGTATGAATACTTCAGAAACAATTAAAATTCACATTTCCTTTATATTTATATATTGGAGTGTCGTGGCCGAGCGGTCTAGCTTACCGGACTCAAGTTCTGGTGTTAGCAGCAGAATGTGGGTTCGAATCCCGGCCGTGACACTTGTGTCCTTGAGCAAGACACTTAACCATAATTGCTTCTCTCCACCCAGGGGTTAAATGGGTACCTGTGAGGGCAGAGTTGGTTGATTAGCCCTATATGCGCTGTAATGGCAGCAATTGAGCTGTATACTCCAGCCTCACTTTTGTATTTATCGTGAATACAGCGAATATACTGGCTTCGATTACAACATTATACCTACATGTACTATACATATACGTACCTCGTCTTTATTTCCTGCAGTTATGCCGTTCTCAGCAGATACGGTAGTGCCGTTGTTCAAACCTAGAGCACTATCTCCTGATGTTATCTTATAGATATCACGATGCTGTTCAACATCATGCATAGCTGTAACGTGTACGATGTCTTGAGTACTCATTGTCTTTTTCTGTTGTCGCGGTTTAGGTTTTTTTGTGAAAAAGCGGGAAGAAATTTCGTAAATTATAAATTTTGTGTTTCAAAATCATTCAAGTTCCAATGAACCATTCCAATAATTACACAGAACATTTCCACTGGAATGCTTGATGTTCCTGATGAAATGACAAATAATTTTGAAAGCTTGTATTTATACTTGTACTACTTTGAAACAAACAAATTTAAGTATTCAATTAAAAAAACATGTTTCTGTAAGTGTAAGCAGATGGGAATAATTGTAACTGGCTCTGGACCCACTTTTAACCAAAATCTCATTTCTACCCAATTTTCAAAAGTGAGATTTTGGTATAGTTTGATTCTCTAGATTTTCCTCTTTCATTTGATACCAGATTTGTAGAAATCAGATTTTTTTTTTTTCTGACAAATCTTGTATCAAATGAAAGAGGAAAATCTAGAGAATCAAACTGTACCAAAATCTCACTTTTGAAAATTGGGTCCAAGTTTAGGGTTTTGCCAGAGCCAGTCACAATTAACAACGAAAAATGTCAATGTGGAGTGTCGTGGCCGAGCGGTCTAGCTTACCGGACTCAAGTTCTGGTGTTAGCAGCAGAATGTGGGTTCGAATCCCGGCCGTGACACTTGTGTCCTTGAGCAAGACACTTAACCATAATTGCTTCTCTCCACCCAGGGGTTAAATGGGTACCTGTGAGGGCAGAGTTGGTTAATTAGCCCTATATGCGCTGTAATGGCAGTAATTGAGCTGTATACTCCCCAGGGAGCTGAGATGGTTTCAGGAATGATTTATGAGCCTTATGAGCAGGGGTAATGATATAATGCGCCTTGAGCACCACTTAGTTAGTGGATACGTGCGCTATATAAGTCCACACATTATTATTATTATTATTAATGTATATCTAGTGTACTTAAAAGTCAAACACTCTCAAACCTAAGGTGTAGTACATTTACAGGTCAAAATGAGTGGATTGTTTTTGACTGGTAAAAGCACTATCTTGTAATGTTGATGGTGGTCCAAATGAGTCGACTGTTTTGAACAATACCCCTGAGTGCACAGTTGACCACAGCAGCTACTTGCCACAAAAGTTCACCTACAGTGGGAGATTATTCTGTTCATAAGTCGTCCCTAATTTGCCATAGTGACCAATCCGACTTTTTTCAATTTTATCTTTTTCCCGCCCATTATCAGGAAGAGACCTACCATTGTATCTAATCCACATGCATGTATTCCATATAGTTTTGGAGATAGAGCATGCATTCAAATGACGAATGCTCTCACTGGCTATTTTTGTAATTTGGCATTCGCTTAATTAGGGATTGGTCACTATGGCAAATTAGGGACGAGTGTGAAGTAGTTCCAACATATACCACATCAATTTGCTGGCTCCAACCTAGTCTTGGTTCAAAACTGTGTATGTTTATACATACATGTACACGATCCCATGGCGCTACACGAACGCTACAATCACCAACCGCTATCAAACACAGTCTTGCATAATCTGCATTGTTGGTGCACACGCGCATAAACAACGGACTGCCGTGCAGTTGGCAATCAGTGAATACAATAGTCATACTGTTTATGCGCGTGCGCACCTAATGGACCCTCGTCAGCATTTCAAATTGACGCATGCGTAATGGTTTCCCCCGCTTTCGGGGGGAGATTATACGAAATTCCCAAGACTGTGTTTGATAGCGGTTCGTGTGTGGTAGCGGTTCGTGATTGTACCGTTCGTGTAGTGCCGTCGGATCGTGTATCAAATGCATACAACAACAGTTTTGAACCAAGACTAACCATCTTCAGAAAACCCATTGGAAATACATTCACCACCCTTTTCTTTAAGGATTTACGTTAAAAAAAATAGAAAGCTTAGGACTTGCATTTAACATACAGTATGTGGTGTAAATTAAGCTTGGACTGTAACACGATAATATCGAATATCGCGATACCTTTTTTTTATTCGATTATGATATCGATTATGATTTATCGAGATATCGGTAAATCGCAATTTAAAAAAATATATCGCGATTAAAAAAAATCGACATTGTATAAAGTCAAGTCAGAAATTCACGCTCTGCAAATGAATTTGTTTGTTATCAGCTCTAAATCAATCAAATGAAAAAATAATCGCGACATATGTTTGCCGATATATCGTGGATGAAAAAAAAATCGATATCGACCAAGATTAGTGTAAATCTTATTTGCAAAAAATCAATGTTGAATGTTAAAATCAAGAAATAAGGGTTGAATTACACACAATGGTATGGCAGCTTCGGAACCAGAAGTAGCGAAAAGAATGCATGTACTATCAGTTCGCTTGCATATTACGTATTGATTACGAACAGAACTGTACCCCCCTGAATTAAGCTTGGGCGATATCGATTTTTTTTCCATCCGCGATATATCGGCAAACATATATCGTGATTTTCAATAATATCGCGATTATTTTTTTATTTATGCATGATTGCTTTAGAGCCGATAACCACAGGTGTACCCCTTTACAAGCGTCACAATAAATCGCAAATTGGTTCGCAGAGCGTGGATGTACTTAATCTGAAGTAGTTCACATTTGTTTCTCACTTCCAGAAGCTGAAAAGACGGCATGTTCTAGTTTGGTTTCCATGGATTTTCTGACTTGAATCACTATAGTGATTTATTTTTAAATACGATATATTTTTTTAAATCGTAATTTGCCGATATCTCGATAACTTAAAAAGGTTCTCGTAATCGAATACAAAATGGGATCACGACATTCGATATTATCGTGTTATCACCCATGCTTACCATGAATTTATTACTGGGAAGTTTCAAATGAACTCACATGGTCTTTGGAGTCCTTTCTCAATGAAATCAGTTTGAGGATGCGTTCAACGACAAAAAACAGATAGATTCCACCAAGAATGGTTGTAGTCTTCCACACATAGTCAAGGCCATGAGTGTCGAGTTCTATACCAAGTGCCTAGTGAAAAACAAAAGAAGAAAAAAACATACGTATATAAAAAAAAATTAATGTATGTTCAAAGAACAAAGATGTAGATGAAGCTACATTAAATGGGCAGGGAAGTGGGGTTAGGGATGTAAGAAATAGAGCACTAAGCAGAACATATACATAGGAAGTCTGTAGCAGGTATCTGGGTACTCCAATTTGTTTATAACAAAATGAAGAAAATGTTTTTGAGTTCTTTCGGGTACACCATGTAATGATGTCTTATTTTTGGAAAAGGTGATGGCTCTGAGAAGAGCTGGTTGGTTTGTTTTCAACGTTTCGACTAGTCTGCTCTAGTCATCGTCAGGCGTCTCCTGACGATGACTAGAGCAGACTAGTCGAAATGTTGAGAACAAACCAACCGACTCTTCTCAGAGCTATCATTTGTTTTCTAAAAATAAGAGATCATTACATGGTCTCACCCGAAAGAACTCAAAAACATCTATCTCCACTACCTCCACCACCACCTCAAATCCTACATCAAAAATGAAGAAAACTCGGATAAAGGCTTTAAAAAGTAACATTTGCTGACAGCCTTTCACAGACTTGCCGGCTTTTGTTTGATGTAGGCCTAACTAGTTTGGGGTTTGCCCCGGTGTTTCTGGCAGGCCCGTATATGCCAATATATACCGTTAAAGTTAGCGACATGCGGACTAGATTCGCCCTGCTGACTACAACTTCAGAAGGTTCAAAAGGTTTGTTTTTGAGTTGAATGCCGTCGTGCCAGTATCAAGAGTTGGTGTTAATTGTGCCTATTGTTCACTGCTATTGGATTAGTGCGATTGTGGGAAACATAAATCCTTTTTGTATGTGTGTGGGGATGGGGATGCAACGAGTCATTTTTAATATAGAGGGGGGAAATTATTACAGTGATTCCACATTAATTGTGAATCTAATAAAACAGGAAAAACTTGTGTTCATATTGGTTATTTTTATACATTCTGGAATATTGACATAAAGTTTTTACAAAATCGTTAACGGGTATCCGGGTATCTGAAGATTTCCAATTTTGGGTATCCGGTTCCCGAAATAACCGAAAACGCACAGCCTTAGAGGTGGGGTTAGGGATGGGGTTAAGAAATACAATGTAGATAAGCAACACATTGGGTGAACTTGTGTTATCTACATAGCAGACTCATAGCGCAGTACTGGTACTTGAGTATATTTTTGTTGTACTTGTACTCATGAAAAAGTACTCAACTACAACTACAGCGTTGGCGTATGAGTACCTGTACTCATAATCGAGCACAATATTATGTATTCGTACTCATGATTAGCGGTGACGATATTGAATTTTTTTTGATAGTCAATTATTGACGACCATGATATCAGCGATATACAATATTATCGTCTCAATACGCGGATTTTATAAATACATGAAAAATGTATATATCATACACAAACGACATTGAATATACTTTACATACAAGTTCTACAGGGAAGTTGCTTTAATAAAGTTCTGAAAATCATCAAAAATTCAATTGAATTGCTCCAAAACGAGCTGAGCTCTTAGATTTTTGCCGCTCGGTGCGACAAACATTTCATAAAAAAGAACTCATTGTGACATCCATAAACAAACCTGTAGTTTATGAATGCCTTCTTTTGTTAAGAAATACAGTATGATGTTAAAATTTACTTATTGGTGCTGCGTCTAAAATTCTCAGCCGACGTTTGATTGATCCTCTCATAATGTACCCCATGTTTCCTCATTTCAAAATGATGGCATGTCCTGGGAAACCGATTTCAAACTGTTTTTAGCTCTTCACATTACCGTAACTTCGTTGATATTACCTTATATTGACATGAAATTCGGAGATAATTTATCACTCTGGCGATATTTTAACTAAAAAGAATGATGTAAATTTGATATCAGCTATATTTTTGGAATATCGGTGATATTTTGGAATATCATCAATAAAATGGCGATATTTCGATATCTTCAAAACTATAACCGATTTAGCTGATAATTTTTTTAATATCGTATCGTTACGATATTATCGTGATATCACCACCCATACTCATGATAAAGTACTCCGCTACAAGTCTGCACTGTACATATTATACACAATTGACTGCTACAAATGGTACAGTAAAACTAGCCTCCCTCGTGATCCCTGGAGCGTTCTATTTTCCCAAAGTGAATAACACCCTAGGGATCATAAGGGAGGTAGTTTTACTGTACCACGAGTGGAAGCAGTTAATATTTGTTTTAGAACACCTCATACCATGATTGCTTTTGGTTAATTCAAAATCGTGCATCAGTTGGCAAATAAACTGGGGGTTTTTGTCCCCGAGGTAATTTAATTTCAGGGCGAAATTTCTTACGTACCCCTTGTTTTGTCTTTTTATTTTAAGGAAGTTTTTTTTAAGGAATTGTTTTTTCTCGCTCCTGCTAATTTTTGTTGGTATTTTGCAATCATAAAACAACGTAAAAAAATTACCACTAATCGAGAACAGTGAACATTTTCTGTGGACCCCATGATGTGATAGGTACACTGTATGATAGCTACCTTACTGTATTAACCCTCCTACTACTACAAGGGTCAAAATCAGTCAAAATGATGATATACTTGCCAAGGTATATCTAGTCCACTTAAAAATCAAACACTGTCAAACCTTACGTGTAGTAAGTACATTTACAGGTCAAAATGAGTCAACCGCTTTTGACAGGTAAAAGCATTGTCTGATATTGTTTAGGGTGGTCAAAATGACAGTCAAAAACAGTCAAAAATAAACTGGCGATTTAATTTCAGGGCGAAATTGTTTACGTACCCCTTGTTTTGTCTTTTTATTTTAAGTAAGTTTTCACACAAGCCTAAAACTTTCTCACATCTTTTCCCCTGAATTGTTTTTTCTCGCTCCTGCTAAATTTTTGCAATCATAAAACTACGTAAAAAATTACCATTACTCAAGAACAGTGAACATTTTCTGTGGACCCCATGATGTTCTTGATAGGTACACTGCATGATAGCTACCTTACTGTATTCACCCTCCTACTACTACAAGGGTCAAAATCAGTCAAAATGTTGATATACTTGCCAAGGTATATCTAGTGCACTTAAAAGTCAAACGCTGTCAAACTTTACATGAAGTAAGTACATTTACAGGTCAAAATGGGTCAACTGCTTTTGACTGGTAAAAGCATTGGCTGATATTGTTCATGGTGGTCAAAATTACAGAAAGAACCAGTCAAAAATGCCCCTGTGTGCATATTGGGGTCAACAGTCAAACGATGCAGTTGACTGATTTTGACCTCTGTAGCTAATTCTCACTATAGTGCAGCTATAGTAGGAGGTTAACAAGTCTCTTTAGAACTAATTAACTTGTATTTAGCTCTATTTATTCTGTAACTCAGTCAGGATTGACATGGTAAATATGGCGATAAACATGGTTATTACATAGATCGATAGAGGGCGCTAAACGTTCTATCGTTACACTTACCTAAGCCTGAAGATCGGACGTCACGCTTTGAGGCTCAAGAATTACGCCAGATACCTACTGCGACCGCCATGTTATTTTCCCAGAGATTCAACTTTGACCTTGTGCGCGATATTGGGCGCCCACGAGCAATATCTCCAAGAATATTTGGATGGCAGAATTCCTTTCTAATCTCCCGCAATTAGCAACAAACATGATATTATGTTTGGAGTGGCAGTTCCTGACAACACACTTGTCACTCCTTTTATTTGTCTTGTTAAACATTTAACAATTCTCCAATACAGAAATCCGTAAGTCATTTTGATATGGTAAGACCAACAATTTTTTCATTATGAATAATTATACAACATAACACGCATGTAATTAAGAAACAAACACGAGAAGGCGTATTGCCCGAAATTCTGCCAAACTACACACGCAGATTACTCGTCAATGCGACGTACATGGGCACCAGACTAAAGCTACAGCTCCGAGTCAATGGTCACCAAGCTAAAACCAAGCTCCAAGCTAATTACTTGTCAATGCGACAAACATGGGCACCAGACTAAAGCTCTCAGCTCCAAGTCGATGGTGCTATCATGACTTTAATATGCTATCGGTCCAATACCGGACACATCCGCTACCAATCCCGTAGCGGACCTGTGCATCAAGTTCTAAAGAGTCAGCACACACGCAACCCCTACGCTTGCCTAGATAAAAAAGAACCTGTGGGGAAAAAAAAACTAGGAGAGAGGACGTGTCTGAGAGTAGGCATGACTCAAAGTGCCCAGGTCACTCGAACTAATGCAATACTACCACACATGTAACCTGCAAAGAATATGTAAAGTAAACTCGGCGTGTACGCCATGTATGTGTGTCAGGAAGCCGAATAACAAACTACAAGAATACAACACTTATATAACCTGCCTAAGCAACGCTTGATTGCCCAGGCAGGTTATACTCCATTCTAATTGCTTACGAACCGAAAGGAAAGTGTTTCTCTTCTAACAAAAGACCGAAAAGAAACACATGTACACACGCACGCAGTGAAGTGTTCATTCGCGTGCGAGCGTCAAAGCATGACAGTAGATCTTTGGCACAATGTATACAATGTAGGGTACCATGGCCGAGCGGTTCAGTGCATCGGACTTGTGTTCTGAAGGCCGAGTCGTCAGAATGTGGGTTCGAATCCTGGCCGCGAACGTGGTGCTTGTGTCCCTGAGCAAGACACTTAACTATAATTGCTTCTCTTCACCCAGGATTATAAATGGGGACCTTTGAGAGCAGAGATGGTAATTGTGTTTAATTAAGCTCGTTGCGTTACACATTTGGCAGCGTGGGCTGCATACTCCCCAGGGAGTTGAGATGGTTCTAGGAATGATATAACTGGCCCGATGACAGGGATAATAATGCTCATGCGCCATGAGCGTCAAACTTGGCGGATACCAGCGCAATATAAAGTGTCCATTATTATTATTATTATTATTATTATTATTATTATTATTATTATTATTATTATTATTATTATTATTATTATTATTATTATTATTATTATTATTATTATTATTATTATTATTATTATTATTATTATTATTATTATTATTATTATTATTATTATTATTATTATTATTATTATTATTATTATTAAGACAGGGCACCAATGTACACTTACCTCAGGTATAAGACAAAGCAGTGCGTTTCCACTCAGCGTGCCAACGGCCAGACCAATGAGGTAAGTTAGAACAGTCTTGTAAATCTTCTTGTCCATACATGGGATGACACAGGCGCCCGCCAATGAACTGAAATTAATTATTGTGACGGACAGGATGCCATAACCCCACACTGCATAAAAACAAAACCAACGGTTAAACATATACCTCCAAAATCCTCCAAGGGGCACTTTTTTGGGGAAAATTCAGCGCTGTTGGAAACTGGTATTTTCACCTCTTCAAATGGGGCAAAATTACTACCTGGCAAGAAGTACAGGCCATAAGTGCTGAATATGAAAGATCAACGAAAATGCATCGTGCATTTTGAAGATAAGGGCATGTTTCCAAAAGTGCACTGGAGGATTTTGGAGGATTCATGAAGGTTCTTAGCCAGAATACTTTGGGGGTTAGGGATAAGGGACAACACCTTCATGATCAGAGTAGACTTTCGACAGGGCGTGGAATCAGAGTCCTAGGTTTTAGATGAACTCGGTGACTGAAAATAATACCACTTAAGTACACGCTGGCCTAGATAAACAGGGACATTTTTGTAAGGGTTGGCTTATGCACAAATGAAAAGCCAGTAGCTGCATGATAATGATACATGTATGCAGCAAACACTGTAATATGACTTGTAGAAAGAAACCGCAAGACCGAGTTAATTTATTTAACTCTTTATTGGACTTGCCTCAAAACTGTCTAAGAATGATCAGAGCGTCAGGATCATTTTCAGGCAAGGGGCATTTCACACGCATGACATAAAACACAATAAAGGGGGCCACTTTGCGTCCGTCACGTTAGCAGTTTTTCCAATGGTTGTTATTTATTTTTAAGTACCTGAAACCGACCAAAAAGTGTTTCAACATGTGAATGGACATGCAGGCTTATACTAGAACTAATTTTATTTTATTATTTGTTTATTTTTTTATTTACCCTCAAATTTCCATAAAAATTGGACGGAAAAAGTTACCTCACTTTTCCGTCCATTTGTTGATGGAAATTTTAGGGTAATTAAAAAAATAATAGTAATAATCAACTCAAATTACCTTTAGGATAAGCATGCACGTCTATTCAAATGTTGAAATTCTTTTTGGGTGGTTTCAGATATTTAAAAAAAATAATTCAACCATTAGAAAAACTGCAAACGTGACGGTAGGAAAGTGGCCCCTTTATTGTGTTTTATGTCATATACATGATCCATATCGCGTAACGAATATTTCTATTGGTTGTATAACAAGGTTCGACCACTAAGAAAAGTTTTTACGCGCTATAGGCATTGCACACAGCGCGTAACGAATATTTCTATTGGTTGTATGATGATGTATTGTTCTCGTTCGACCAATAGAAAAATTTGTTAAGTGCTATGCATAGGGCATTGCACACACGTGCTGACTGCAGTGAGCTAGTCCGAGTGCCTTCCAATGACTGCATCAAAATAGCACGCTGGATGAGAATGTAATTCCGTGGACAATAAATCCTTTGTTGACAATCGGTATTTTACATGCAGCTTTCTGTTTTTGTTTTTTAGAACAGAATTTTTTACACCTTAAGTTATTTTACAAACGATCTTTGCTTATTTTATATTATTCATGGTTTATTAAAAACATTCAATTTGGTTGCCAACGGCAAAATTACATTGAATTTACAAAATTTACAGTAATTAACATAAAAAAAATAAACAATCAAGAGTTCCAAAGAGACATCTTAAAAATGAGTAGTATAATAAAGAATATATAAGATGAAATAAATAAATTAAAACTGATAAGACGAGTAAAATAAAAAGCAATTTACAAAGAATATATACAAATATATGTATGTATAAAACTTGAAGCTTGAAGCTTGAAGCCCCCCCCCCCCAAAATTTAAAATAGAAAAGCTAACAATTAATGGCAGTTTTCATTTAGTAGTTTGACCATGTAAGGGATTGCACTATTAACATGTCTCTTGGTACGTACATTAGGAGTTGTCAATAAATGTGAGTTACGTAGTAAACGGCCATTACTATCTCCTCTAGTTTTAGGAAGCCACTCTCGAAATTCAACACTGTTCATCAGAGAATTAGCAAATTTAAAGCAAATATGTTGGCGACGTTGCTCAAGGTCTTGAATTTCCAATACATGTAGGGCATGATGGTAGGATTCATAATCATTAGCTAAAATAATCCTACAGGCTCGTTTTTGAATTCGTTCTATTGCATTGTGCTGCTTTATAGTAAGACCTGGATGCCAGACAGGGACAGCATATTCTAATAGTGGTCGAATGAAACCAACATAAATGGTGACGAGGTCTTTGATTGCTAGACCAAACCTTCTAAGATTAGTTAACATAAACAACCGTCCACTGGCTCTACTGATAATGTCATTGATGTGTATGTCCCATTTTAGATTACTGGCCACTTTAATACCAAGTATTTTAAGGGCTTCACTTGATTGAAGTTCTTGGCCAGACAGTTGTAATGGATCGCGAGGGGCAGGGTTCTTAGCAAATGTGATGTCCATAGAAAAACATTTTGCTGGGTTTATCAGCATGTTATTTTCAGATGCCCATAAATCAAATCGGTCGAGTGTTTCTTGCATGTTGCTAGAACTGCTAACTTTTATGTTCTCAACCAAGGTCATATCATCAACGTACTTAAGGGTGAGATTACAACTCGGTCGGCACTGCTGCATCATTTATCATGCTAAGAAAGGTGGCAGGACCTGTTAAAGTTCCTTGTGGTACGCCAGCTTTGAGTACTGACCAGCTAGAGAGGGAGTCGTGATATCTAACGCATTGAAGTCTGTCCGAGAGAAAGTCGGCGATCCATGGGATTATACATGGTCTAGTACCCATATTGAGTAGTTTTGTGATAGCTATATTATGGTCCACTCGGTCAAAGGCTTTGCTAAAATCAGTGACAACTATACGTGTGAGGCTTTTTGAATTATCAGCATGTTGAAATATGTTGTTGAGAAGTTTAACCAGGTAGTGTGTAGTAGAATGGCCCTTACGAGCTCCGAACTGGTTTGGGTCAATAAGAGGCTCGATGTCTTCCATGAGCCAACTAATGATAAAAGACTCTGCGACTTTAGCAAAATGATCAGTTAAGGATATAGGCCTCAGTTGATTCCATGTTGGCGGGTTAGTTTTCGGTATCGGAACGACGACCGCTTTCTTCCACTGAGGAGGAACTACTGATTGATTGAACGATGTATTGAGGATGTCCGCTAGGGGTGAGCTCAATTCACAAGCGAATTCGCGAATTATCTTAGCTGGGATGCCATCAGGACCACCAGCCTTGGTACAGCTGATTTTCGAGAGTTTTGAGAAGACTACCCATGGATAAATGTATGGAGTTGGAGTGGGGGCAGGTAAGTATGCAGGTAAGTTTGAAACTGAGAGTGGTCTAATGTCATTGCCAATGGAGGAGAAGTGTTTATTGATACAATCGGCTATATCAGCAGAGTTTTCAGGATCGATGTCTTGTGGTGGTGAGATACTGGGTTGTTGCTTATTTTTTGTTGTCATAATGCGAATCTGCCGGTACCATTGTGCAGGGTTAGATTTTTTAAGTCTCTGAACTCTATTATGATAGAACTCATGTTTGTCTGATTTGATGGCTCGAATAGTTTTATTGCGGTAGAATCTCCAAAGAGGCGGTCTTAAATGATTGAATACTGCCTGACGTCTGCGAATAAAAGCCTTTGTTTTCGGAGTCATCCAAGGTTTATCAGATGTATGAAGTTTGATTTCTTTCATGGGAAAGTGGAGGTCAATACGTTGGTGAAGAGTGTTATAAAAGGCATTGGTTTTGTCGATCACTGAGTCTAATTGGGTGACTTCTTCCCAATTATGATGAGTAATCCAATGACCAAATTCTTGGATATCTGAATTCTTAATGGGTCGAATTTTCCTCATGGTGATAGAGTTTTTAACAGGTTCAAACTCCTGCTTCGGAATCCAAAAGACTGACGAGTGGTCGCTCAAGCCGATTGGTGAGGCAATATCAGGACAGTTGTAAAATTTGGACAAGTTGGTTACAATTTGGTCCAATGTAGCATTTCCTCTTGTAGGTTGTTTAACCGCTTGTTGTAGCTTGTTATTCCTACAAAGGGGGGTAATATCAAGGTGATTGAGGTCACCCAGTATGCAAATGCCAGCATCTGGATAATTAATTCTAACAACATCCAACGCGTCTTGAATGTGGTTTATCATGATGTCTTCCATTGTCCTGTCAGGAAAGTATACAGCAGCAAAAATCAGGGTAGAAACTGCTCGCGGAAGTCTTCTGGGGTGAACCTTGATCCATAGAATTTCCAAGTCAGCCGGGGTGTCAACATTTAGTAATACTGATGCATGCAAAGACTCTTTCACATACAGGGCGACTCCTCCACCAATACGTGAAGAACGAGGTTTGGAGAATAAATTGTAGCCCTCAATATTATAGTAGTCAATATCTCTGTCTGGCATGAACCAAGATTCGGATATGGCACATATATCAAATGCATTATCGAGAACAACAGAACGATACTCATCCATTTTATTATTTAAAGAGCGTGGGTTACATAAAAAGACTGATGGAAAGTGGAATTGCCGTTTGGTGAGGTGAGGGTTGACGGTTTTCTGCAGGTGGATGAGATTTGTAGTATTGGCTCCTCTATCAGATTCAGGTAGTCTAAAATAATCATCTCTAGTTTCTGCTGACGTGATTAATACTGGAATGTTATGTCTCTTATGATGGCCACTTCTACAGCCACGACGACGTTTAAATATACCAAGTGACTTCAGGAGGGCAACAGTATCACTGGGTAGTTTATATCTCCTGAGGTGAGCAACATGGACAAGTTTATTGCGAGAATAAACGATGGGTAGTGGTGTAGGATTTGGAGGTCGAGAGTGTCGAGTACGACCGTAGTCATTGTCATTTAACATGCACGTACGTGTACAGGATAGCACGGAATGGGCTATACCAGGGTCAAAGTACACAATGGCGGCGGGTTTCATACAATACTCACGAACACACGTATCATAAGTTCGTTCTGCCACTGGAAATACTGGGTATTGACGATCAACGCAATCCCTCCTATGATCTCCATCGTTCACTACTTGATTACCGACACACTGGTGAAGTACCAAGTTTGCAACAACAGTTAAAAACGATAAAAATCGAACGTAAAACGGGAGACAAAACGGGAGACAAAACATTTTGTTCTTCATACCTTTGTATAAGGCTGCCCTTTGTATAAGCCGCAAGAAGCATTTTCAGGGCCAAAAACAACATAAATTATAAGCCGCGACTTATATTCCGAAATTACGGAGTGTTCTCGTAAAATAAAGTATACATTGTGGCTGTGCTAGACAGTGTATTAGCTATAATTAGAGTAACTCTGATGTCTGACTTGTCCAAAACCTAATTTTTATATGAAACTGATTGAATGCTGCATGCACACGCCGTATATGACAGATCAGTCAAAAACCTGGCGGATCAGTCACAATTCAAGTCTACTGGTTCTGCTGGACATTGAAAAAAAAAAGTTAATGGCAAAATCCGGTGTGGTATTATTTTCAGTCACTGAGTACATCTAAAACTAGGACACCAAGTCCATGCCCATACTGTGATATTGATGATACTGCCCGGTCCTTTAAAGCAAGCACAATGACCACTACCACTGTATGCAGATGACATGTATGCACACATGTGTTTCTAATCTGTGATACTGTACGTGTACATACATGGCCTAGGGACCCTCACTGCATGCATGGAGCAATAAACAGTGTCCACTGACGCAAGCACTGACCTTGCAATAACTACATGAACAACAAACATAGATGTACATCACTACAATAGATGTGCAATCACTGCAAAAAAACATGGTTGTACATGTATGTACCAGAGAAGAAGGAAGGCAAGTATGCCTAAATAACCTCAATCCTCCAGAATCATTTTTTGGACAGAGCATCATGTACAATGTAACCTCAATCCTCCATTTCCATCCAATGTCAAATATAGCCTGATAACCTCAATCCTCCATAATCCACCAAGCAAATAATCACATCTGCCCTCAATCCTTCAAAACCCTTTACCACTGCAATTTTCAAATAACCTCAATCCTTCAAAATCCTTCACTTTGGCAAAGAGGATTTTGGAGGATTCAGGTTATGTGTAAGCAAGTGGGTCTAGGGAGTTAGGGAGGATTCAGGTTATGCGTAAGCAAATGGGTCTAGGGAGTTAGGAAGGATTCAGGTTATGTGTAAGCAAATGGGCCTAGGGAGTTAGGGAGGATTCAGGTTATGCGTAAGCAAGTGGGCCTAGGGAGTTGGGGAGGATTCAGGTTATGCGTAAGCAAGTGGGCCTTGGGAGTTAGGGAGGATTCAGGTTAGGCCTATGTGTAAGCAAGTGGGCCTTGGGAGTTAGGGAGGGTTCAAGTTATGTGTAAGCAAGTGGGCCTAGGGAGTTAGGAAGGATTTAGGTTATGAGTAAGCAAGTGGGCCTAGGGAGTTAGGGTTAATGCAAGTTACATCTACATGTCGTGCATTTGTTAGCTAGACCACCATGCATTACAAAAAAATAGGCTTCAGTGTGCAGACTGTGTGGTATGCAAAACCAGTGGTGGGGAACCGCCGGTGGGATTCACCAAAGTATTGAGGACTCTGTACCTGCCCAAATTGGACCTTTTGTTAAGTCTGAAGCAGCAACTATAGATAGACAGACTGTTGGTGCCAGGGGAAAAAATGCCAGTGGCAGTACAAGATGATTTGTGTATTCAATTGTGTTGTAAAATGAAAAAAAGTGGGTGTGGTGTTGTACAGTAGCTTTCGAGGTGAACAGACAAGTGTTTTCGCGACTGTAACCATGCAGAAACACGTTTGGGCTTCTGTGCTGCGATGACGTCATTGTTCTGACCAAACGTCAACCAAAATTTCTGTTCAGAACATAATTATTTAAGAAAAGACTTATTTGCGGTGACACCATGTGAAATTCTCAATTGAGTAGTAGTTAGTTCTGAAAAGAACTGGAGTTTACAACTTGACGTCAGTATGCTCTGATCGTCTTCAGGAGAAGGTAACACGATCGGAGCACGATCAAAGCATACTGATTGAAACGTCGCGTTGTAACCTCCAGTTCTTTTCATAATTACTACTGAATTGAGAATTTCACCGCACAGTATTTACTCATCCGTTTCATCATACAAAGCTAAACATAATTATTACTTTATATCAAAACATATTTGTTCTAACACATCCATACCATTGGTATGTGCCCCTTTTACCGCACTGTGTATGTTATTAACCCTAACCTTCCCAAATCCTCCAAAATCCTCTTTGCTAAAGTGAAGGATTTTGAAAGATTGAGGTTACATGCTACATGCTCTTTGCTAAAGTGAAGGATTTTGGAGGATTGAGGTTATTAGGCATACTTGCCTTTCCATGGTACATGTACATGTACATTCATGTTTGTTGTAGTGATTGCAAGGTCAGTGCTTGGGTCAGAGGACACTGTTTATTGCGCCATGCATGCAGGGAGGCAGGGTCCCTGACCATGTATCACAGATAAGAAACACATATTGTGCATACATGTCATGTGCTTGCTTTACTAATGAAGGATTTTGGAGGATTCAGGTTATGTGTAAGCAAATTAAATGGGCCTAGGGAGTTAGGGTTAATTTACCATACGTTTTTAGAGTGGCCCCTTTTATGGCAGTGTTGCCCCTCCCCTTTTTTGAGACCCTAGATCCGCCCATGATTCATATATACCTTCTGCAACCGTTGGCAGTTGTCCTTTGCTCGGTTCATCATCGAGTGCCACGCAGTGATCTGATGCAGATTGGTATAACACAGTAGGACAGACAGCAGCTATAACAGCGTTGGTGTCATTCAGTAATTGCTCCTCGGTAAACGAGTGAATACTAAGAAGTTCCGTCGAAGAATAGCACTAGTACCATTGAGTAAGAAAAAGAAAAGTTTTCTGTAATTAGATTCTGGTATTAACCTGGTATTAACCCTCTTATATAAGCTGAACTTTAGTGGCAAGTCGCTACAGTGGTCAAAACCAGTCAACTGACTATTTTGACTGTTGACCCAATGTGCACATAGGCATTTTTGACTGTTTTTTTTTACTGTCATTTTGACCACCCTGAACAATACCAGACAATGATTTTACCAGTCAAATATGGTCGACTCATTTTGACCTCATTTTTGACTAAACGTTTGACAGTGTTTGACTTTTATTTTTGTGCACGTGAATTTTATAAGACACAAGTTACCAAAAATAATGGTCAAAACCACAATATGTGGAAAATACTTAAAACGTCTTTAACTTTAACGTCTCTTCACCAAATAATATTGATGTTGAAAAATGTAATAACTATTTTGCCACAATTGGGTCTAAGCTGGCTGCTAAATTCAATGAGAAGGTTCATTACGAGTGGGAGTTACCAGAGAGTATCTACACCTTTAAACTTGAATCAATTAGCACCGATATGGTACTCGAACAACTTAATAATCTAAAGAGTAAATCGAATCTAGATGTGTTGAATATGGACTGTAAACTGCTTAAAATTGGAGCACCTGGCTATTATAACACCCTTGTTAACTAAAATTTTAAATATGTCAATAAATGAAGCTAGTGTCCCGGAAGATTGGAAATTTGCTAAAGTCACTCCCATTTAGAAAGGTAAAGGTTCGGTTGAGGATTGTGGAAATTATAGACCAATCTCTGTAATAAGTCATGTATCTAAAATTATGGAAAAGATTGTTTTATCGCAACTAAAAGAATATTTATACGACCATCAATTTATAACTACTGCACAGTCTGCTTATTTAAAGAACCATTCTACAAACACTGCCATACACAAGGTTGTTTCAGATATTTTAGAAGGTATTAACGTTGATGAAACTAATGCTTTGTGTTTTATTGATCTCCAGAAATGTTTCGACACTATTGATCATTATGGTATTAAAGATTTGAGTTTGCAATGGTTTAAAAGTTATTTACAACAACGTAAACAAGCAGTTAAAGTAAATGGTAACATGTCTTCATTCAAGGAAATACAATGTGGTGTGCCTTAAGGTTCTATATTGGGGCCTATATTGTTTTTATTATTTATAAATTATCTTTTTGCTGATGATACTGTAATTTATACTCAAGCAGATAGCGCTTATAATGCTAAAACTGCACTTCAAAATGATTTGCATAATATTGAAAAATGGTTATGTAAAAATAAATTACATGTTAATGTTAATAAATCGTGTTGTATGGAAATCACTACAAGGTCAGTGAATGACAATAATTTTAATTTAATAGTAAATAATGAGCAATTAAATCAGGTTCAATATACTAAATATCTTGGCGTAACAATTTGTAATGATATGTCATGGGAACGTCATATATCTACTATTTGTAAAAAGTTGGGTCATGGTATTTATGTATTACGTAATTTAAAGAACAAAATTCCCCCTGAACATTTATTGATTGTATACAAGACAATAATTCAACCCCACATTGATTATTGTATAACTATATGGGGCTATGCACCTGATGTACAATTAAACAGAGTTCAACGCTTACAAAACAGAATGGCACGCTTACTGACAAATAACTACGATTGAAATATTAGTCCATATGACTTTCTTAAAATGTTAAATATTCCTACAGTTACTCAGAGACGAGATTATTTTAATGGAATTTTAATGTATAGGTGTTTAAATGGTACAGCCCCTAATTATATGTCTGATCTTATATCAACGGCTTTTGATTTTAATTTTTATAATACCCGTAATGTTCAAGCTAATATGTTATATGATTCAAAACCTAGAGTGGAACTTTTTAGACAGTATTTTCAATATGTAGGACCTTCGTATTATAACGAATTACCAAATGTAATAAAAGGGGCTGGTGATATATTAAGCTTTAAACGTTCACTAAAAGATTATGTTTTAAATGTATAAAGACATCTGTATCTACATTAAGTATTTAGTTATCTGTAGTAGTATCTATATTAAGTTCTTTTTTATTATGTTTTATAGTATTGTATTACTTTGTATATCCTGGGCGCCTAGGAAGAATACCGGAAGGTAAATGGCCTACCCAGGTTAAATATTTTGAAATAAATAAATAAATACCTTAGCAAGTATATCAACATTTTGACTGATTTTGATCCTTGTTAATACATGTATTGTATGCTTAATAGTACATGCTTTTATCAGTTTATAGCAATTTTTCTGCTATAGGTAAGCACGAAAATTTGCTTACCGTTGAGCAGCGCTATGAAATTGAACCCTGGGAACAAGTTGATTCGGGTACTAGTTGACACGGTTGAGTTGACCTAGCCCAGGGACTCCTAGCCCAGGGACTCCGTCAGAGTCCGGGAGTTATCAACCACATTGACGAACCCAACAGGAAGCTGATATATGACATAATTTACCTATTTTTGTCCTCACGAAATCGTCACAGTGAATATTCGTCCCCATATAAAGCCGGCTGGGAAGTTTCATTTAATAAATGTATATTTATTTTATAGTGGAAAAAGCTGATTGAAATTATTCCCTGCGGTCAATGCTTCTGTTGCGATTTAGCTGAAGACGTGGCTGCCAGTGACCTCCCGTGGTGCAACGGGCGACCTCCAAACTTTTGTTAGCCTCCACACCACAGGAGGTCACTGGCCATGTCTTCAGCTAAATCACAACAGAAGCATTAACCGCACGGAGTAATTTCAATCAGCTTTTTCCGTGCAACACGTAGTAGGAGTCCCTGGACTCGAGTTGACCCAATGCAGTACCTACACGTACATGCATGCGAAATTGGGAATCACTGTGGCCAATGGGACTGCCCTGACCGTGAAAATATCCAAATGATAAAGAAACAATACGTGTACCATTGGCTTTGGTTTATTGCAGCTATCAGTGCAGTAGTCTTGATTGAAAACTGTGTTTTTGATACACAATCCACCGCCGCACGCCGCAGGAAGGCACTATTTCTACACGAACCGCTGTCACACACAAACAGCTGTCAAACAGTCTTGGACTTTGGTGTGTTCGTGTGTGATTGCGGTTCTTGTAGAGAAAGCGCCCTCCTGCGGTTTAAGGCGATGGATCGTGTACCATCAAAAACATACAAAGACAGTCTAGAACCAAGACTATCAGTGCAGTTGTATTTTGCTTGTCCCTAGACTCCCATGTACAAAAAAATGGGTTATTTTTTAAAACTTCTGATCTGCTACTTAATGATGAGGATCATGAAGTTGTATCCAAACAGACGGAAAGAATGTCAAACCCAACCGCCACTTGTGCACAATTGTCTATAAGCATGTGTTTTTCGCAGACGATAAAATGGTCAACATCTCACTGGATCAAACCATGTCATTAATATGGTCGAGGTGGGAGGTACCCACGACTTTATTCGAAGGGCGTACCTCTCCTCTTTTCAGTGGCATCCCTATTAATGATATTAAAATTATTATCTATGCATTCCCAATTAATTGTTTACATCCAAATAACTTCCACACACGCCCTGCTATGGTCTAGTATTATTTTCAACCCCAGATGACACACGACGGCTGTGTAGTGTAGCTCTCTCCTGTATGACCTGGCACACAGTAAACAGCCATATACTTATGCAGCATATCTCTCAGCCATATCTCTCCAGCATGTAACAGAACCCAGACACTCTGTCTGGGGGGGGGGGGGTTATGCCTGGCACTGGCATGCCGCAAGACATCAAAGAGCACAGCCTGATGCCAAACAGATGGTTCCACTTATCAGAGGGTTAGATCTGGATAGGATTTTATGTGTACACAATGGATGGTTGATTTTGTGCACAGACATATGGCAGCAATTTCTTTTCCAGCCCAGGAAAAAAACTACACAGCTCTGGGAACTGACACCCCTTCTAAGATATGTGGAATGGTCCACTTTAGGATATCAATGACTCCCAGGCCTCTGTGGCTTTTTTTTCTGGGAAAAACAATGAAATAAATAAATAACTTCTGCCTCTCGCAAGTGGAGGGCTATCACATCGGCAGTGGGATCAAACCATGTCATTAATATGGACGACGGGTGCAACCATGGTGGCCCAATTACAGCTACTTCCTCTGCTGGGGGTGTAGCTGCCAATGGACATTTGTGGAACATGACCCAGGTATTCATTACACCACCATCGGTCCTGTTGTCCGAGTCTGTGATTAATTGCATACATTCATTGCTCAAAATCTCCCAAAATATCAGTTCAAATCCTCACTCAACTACACTTTCCTCTCCATAAGTGTGTCCTCTATCATCTTTTAAAGGAAAATCAGTGATATTTTCTCATATTTGGATAGAGAAGTGGCGGTTAGAGCTGTGCCGGGTATACCCAGTTATTCGGATACCCCACCGAAACCGTCATTACACGGTTCCATTTTTCTGTTCCAATTACCCGTAAACGACCTTTTTTAAATTCGGATTTTTTTTGTCAAGAAGAAATTCAAGAGATTACACTTTGTATTATTTTACGGAAAGTTTCCACACACTTTCCTCCAACTGATTCAGTGTGATATACTGTTTGCCTATTGTTTGCAGTTGTTGGATTAATAATAATAATGTGTGGACTTATATAGCGCACGTATCCACCAACTGAGTGGTGCTCAAGGCGCATATTATTACCCCTGCTCATAAGGCTCATAAGGCTCATAAGGCTCATAAATCATTCCTGAAACCATCTCAGCTCCCTGGGGAGTATACAGCTCAATTGCTGCCATTACAGCGCATATAGGGCTAATCAACCAACTCTGCCCTCACAGGTACCCATTTAACCCCTGGGTGGAAAGAAGCAATTATGGTTAAGTGTCTTGCTCAAGGACACAAGTGTCACGGCCGGGATTCGAACCCACATTCTGCTGCTAACACCAGAACTTGAGTCCGGTAAGCTAGACCGCTCGGCCACGACACTCCATGCTTTACGTCTGCACCAGGAGTGTGTGCAATACAATACAATACAATACAATACAATACAATACAATACAATACAATACAATACAATACAATGAAGGCATTTATATAGCGCTCTTACACAAACGGTATCACAGCGCTTTACAGTGAGATACAAGTACAATTTAACTAGAGCTCAATTGTATTCGTGAACGAATACCCAGCTGTTTCGCTATTTTTTATCACATTAACTTCCACTTTGAGCGGCTCTAACAACGTTGCTGTATCGGCGCCCTCCCCCAATAACTGTAAATGTACACCGTCCATGATGTTGCCACTCCTGCAAATGAACACCATACGTATATGGTGACTTATATATACCCGATTTCATAAATCACGTGAATAACACCCAGAGTAAAGATGCAATTATTTTCTTTTGTTATTTCCTTCTCATTTATCACTAGCAGTACACTCTTGTGTTTTCTCAGCTGCTGCAACTGGCCATGTCCAATTTGGCAGGGTGCTAAGTTGGAAGATTGTGAAACATTACGACACCCGGCCGGCATCACGTTTTGCCGCCATGCGGTCGACCGTCGACCGTCGACGGTCGACATTTAAACAATTTGTTGCTATATTTATCAATGATGCGCCTTCACGATGAAGGTTTGCCAAATTAAGAGGTATACATCTGCAATTGGAGATATCTAATTTTAAATTGGGGTTATGGCGTTAAGTTTTCGCAATTTGATGAAAACATGCACGGTCGACCCCTATAATTAGAAATAAAGTTATGATTATATTGTTACTTATTACTTTAGTGGTCGATCGTCAAATAAAACAATGGTAACAGTTACAACGGGAGGTAAACACGCGTAGCACGATAAACGTAAGAATTCTAGAAGATTTAACACCACTATTTATCAACTTATATTCATTCGAAGGTATCGGGGGTGGTCACTTTACTTGTGATCCGCTAGGGTTAATCGTTGTATGACCGCCCAACCCTATAAACTAAAACTTTATGTATTATAACCACATGCCACTTTTTTTTTACACAATTACTAAGATATAACGCATTGGAAAAAATACGGCCGGACAAAGTACATTTTTCACAATTGTATTTAGTATGAGGATGGTAGTTAAAGTTTTTTAGCAGAGTTTACATTAGTTATGATTTGGATAGAGGTGGCATGCATTGTAGAGTCAATGTGTCAGGCCTTATAAAAACGGGACGTTCTAGCTACGACTGCATCATTACAGCTCATCCGCTAACCCACGGAGGTCACCGGCCGGCCGTGGGAAGCATTTGTTTGTTGGGCTTCGGCCCTATTACGATCCGTTGGCTTCGGTCAATAGTTGGACTTCGGTCCTAGTGTGGTCTGACGGGTCGACCGTACCCCCCGCGCCCCCAGCTCAATGTTGTAGAGGATTGCGTGTATGTTATGCTGTCTATTCCTACCTCTATGGTCTGTGCGTACAAAGTGGGACTGCATGCAATCACTCAACATTGAGCTGGGGGGGGGGGTTCAATACTTCTCTGAAAAAGAAATAACTTCACACAGTCAAAGTAGAAAGTTGCTTGAAATGTATGTAATTAAATTTCATCTTCCCATATGTGCACTTTAACAAAAAGGCAATTCCATGCAAAACAGGACTTACTTCTGATGATGTACATTTTGTAAAAATCAAAAGTGTAACTGAGTTATGATATTTGTTAATATAAAATTTAAAGGGGGACTGACATCCTTTATTGTGTGTGTACTTAAGGCGTTTGTAATAAAATATTGTTTTGAGACCCACCTGTGTCTATTTAATCATTGATTTCTGAGTACAAGTATTTTAAAACAATGTTTGAAGTATTTGGGGAGGCAATCCCGCCCCATGGTGGAAGCTTCATTTGCATAAGATATGTGACGTAAGGTCGGGAAGATCCGATGTGTACATGATGTCCATATACATACAAACGTTTCACACACGTAGCGTCGATTTCATTTATTCCGTGATTTTTGTTTCCGGAACTAATAAAATGCCGGGAAGATGTGTTTCTGCAGGATGCAGCAACACCACCAAAGACGGTGTTAGCCTTCATCTGTTCCCAATGACGAACACCATTAGAACTCGATCTTTAACCAGAAGAGGGCGCTATTTCATGCAAAACTTGGAGCCAGCCGTGTGTAATTGTTTTCTCTCTGCAGCACACGGTATCTGTAGAGCTCTAATAAACATTGCTATATTTGAACTTCTGGTTTCGACCGGAAGCAAACGTCACAATAAGGTCATATTTGCACGAATTGTCAAGTGGGTAAGGACCTACAATATGGCTCAAAGATCATAATTATAGCTATTGTGGTTCAAAAGTTATACATTTTTAAATAGTTTTTCAATATTAATCTTTAACTTAGTGTAACTTGACACCTGATGACGTCATAATGACGTAATTTATTTTGATATTTAAGTTGATTCATAAGCTACAATATGTCATATCATTTGTGGTAATGTAACATTAGCAAGTGTACAAGTGAAAATAACGTCTTTTTAAACCTGTCGCTGGAGGGCGCTCTTGCATATGATGACGTCATCAAACCTACTATCCAAAAGAGTCCACCCTACTGATGATTACATACACAGAAATCATAGCATTATTTTTTATCATATTGGCTGTACAGCTCTTTAAACTTGAACTTCCGGTTTGGACCGGAAGCTTAGGTCAAAATGGGGTCATATCTGTGCACGAAATACGGAGTGGATAACGGCCTACAATATGCCACATAGATGAAATTGATAGCTTATGTGGTTCAGGAGTTATTAATTTTTTAATGTTTTTTCATTATTAATCTTTGATTTAGTGTAACTTGACACCTGATGACGTAATTATGACGTCATTGCAATATGCACACTATTGCACTATTGCCTTTGGTCCCCTTAGGTTTCATTGCAATCGCATTTACGGAACAAAGCAAAAGGGCGTTCAGAATGAAACATGTGTTATTGCAATGCACTTCCGGTACGGAAAGCGCTGAAAAAGACAAATAAAAACTAGAGCTCAATTGTATTCGTGAACGAATACCCAGCTGTTTCGCTATTTTTTATCATATTAACTTCCACTTTGAGCCGTGAGGACTTTTGAAATGTTATGACATCATTGAATGGATTGTGATACAAATAATTAGCTACAAGATGACACAAAGATTGTTAGTTATAAGCATTAGTTGTAAAGCTCAAATAAATTTGAAATTTTGAAGCATGTACTATCATTTACATGCACTGCTTACTTCTGGTGACAGTGCATGTTTTGTTTGTATCCCTATAATGTCACCATTCAACACCGGATGCAAAATATATACAACTGATGAATTGTTTAGTTGCATAATACATATGCAGGTTAACTAAAATGTAATGTCCAGTAGGTTTATTACTTCAATGTTACAGACTTCCACAAAATACCATACTTTCTAGAGTACCTTCTTTTTATATTTGTACAGTTGGGATTATGGAGACTGTCAGTTTTAGTCGAAAGAGCCAGTCGGGCATGAGAGTGCACTGCCTACATGAGGGTTAACATGTTTTGCATCATGTGCGAGTAGTTCTCAGTGACAGTATAGACAATGTGCCCTCTGACGTCACACCTAAACCAAAACATTATGTTTCTGCCCTGCGGTATACGCGCGCATCATGTTTTTGAATAAATTTGGTTTGGGAGTGAAGTCGCAGGTCATGTTGCATTGCTATATTTGAACTTCTGGTTTCGACCGGAAGCAAACGTCACAATAAGGTCATATTTGCACCTATTGTCAAGTGGATAACGACCTACAATATGGCTCAAAGATCATAATTATAGCTATTGTGGTTCAAAAGTTATACATTTTTAAATAGTTTTTCAATATTAATCATTAACTTAGTGTAACTTGACACCTGATGACGTCATAATGACGTAATTTGTTTTGTTATTTAAGATGATTCATAAGCTACAATATGACATATCATTTGTGGTAATGTGACATTAGCAAGTGTACAAGTGAAAATAACGTCTTTTTCAACCTGTCGCTAGAGGGCGCTCTTGCATATGATGACGTCATCAATCCTACTATCCAAAAGAGTACATCCTACTGATGATTACATACACAGAAATCATAGCATTATTTTTTATCATATTGGCTGTACAGCTCTTTAAATTTGAACTTCCGGTTTGGACCGGAAGCTAATGTCAAAATGGGGTCATATCTGTGCACGAAATACGGAGTGGGTAACGACCTACAATATGCCACATAGATGAAATTGATAGCATATGTGGTTCAGGAGTTATTAATTTTTTAATGTTTTTTCATTATTAATATTTGATTTAGTGTAACTTGACACCTGATGATGTCATTATGACGTAATTTGTTTTGATATTTAAGTTGATTCATAAGCTACAATATGACATATCATTTGTGGTAATGTGACATTGGCAAGTGTACAAGTGAAAATAACGTCTTTTTAAACCTGTCGCTAGAGGGCGCTCTTGTATATGATGACGTCATCAAACCTACTATCCAAAAGAGTACGCCCTACTGATGATTACATACACAGAAATCATAGCATTATTTTTTATCATATTGGCTGTACAGCTCTTTAAACTTGAACTTCCGGTTTGGACCGGAAGCTAAGGTCAAAATGGGGTCATATCTGTGCACGAAATACGGAGTGGGTAACGACCTACAATATGCCACATAGATGAAATTGATAGCATATGTGGTTCAGGAGTTATTAATATTTTAATGTTTTTCATTATTAATCTTTGATTTAGTGTAACTTGACACCTGATGACGTAATTATGACGTCATTGCAATATGCACACTATTGCACTAATGCCTTTGGTCCCCTTAAGTTTCATTGCAATCGCATTTATGGAACACTGCAAAATGGCGTTCAGAATGAAACATGTGTTATTGCAATGCACTTCCGGTACGGAAAGCGCTGAAAAAGAAAAAAAAGAAAAAAAACTTTAACAAAAACTAGAGCTGTTTCGCTGCGCTTCGCTGCGAAACAGCTAAAAAGAAAAAAAACTTTAACAAAAACTAGAGCTGTTTCGCTGCGCTTCGCTGCGAAACAGCTAAAAATACACAGTGCCTAAAACAAATGAGTCTTGAGAGATGTTTTAAATTGACTCAATGAAGAAGCATGACGGATACCAGATGGTAGTTCATTCCAAATGCTGGGTGCAGCAGTATAGAAACCCTTGTTAGCCGCAGTTAAATGTGTAGTTGGCTTTTTGAAGATCCGGGAATCAGAATTTGAACGGAGTCCACTGTGGTTAGGTTGGTATGGTCTAATAAGCTCACAGAGATAGGACGGCGCAGAGTCAGTAACACATTTATAGGCAATAGTCAATGTTTTGAAATCAATCCGGTCTTGAACGGGAAGCCAGTGAAGCTGTCGTAGGAGAGGGGACACATGGTCATACTTTTTAGCCTTGAAAATTAATGCAATGAGCTGTTAATAGAGGGGATATTATTACAGAGAACGTCCATAAAAAAAACTGTTGTTGAAATTGAAAATTAAAATGGGTATCCGGGTATCCGGATATCCGAAGTTTCTTGATTTCATCGAGTATCCGGTTCCAAAAATATCCAAAAAATGCACAGCCCTAATGTCTAGCCCCATTCTAGGGCCAATACACTGGACTCCCTACATTTCCTTGGCCCTAGCCCCACATAGATTCTTTTACTTTTAATTATTACAATCTACAATTTTGTGATTAGGTAAGGTTGCCCAAGCAGACATT
Source organism: Zoroaster sp. YZ-2022 (assembly GCA_029582265.1). Classification (NCBI taxonomy): domain Eukaryota; kingdom Metazoa; phylum Echinodermata; class Asteroidea; order Forcipulatida; family Zoroasteridae; genus Zoroaster; species Zoroaster sp. YZ-2022. The sequence continues at coordinate 23,182,723 of CM055817.1, forward strand.
TTTTGGCATAAAGTTCATTATTGTGACATCGGTAATTTTGATGTAATTTTAATTTTCTTATTATTTGTTTGTTAATTTAAAAATGAAAGTGAGCGATAATCCCACAATAATTGATGGCATTATAGGCCTAACTAACACTACAGTTACAAGTAAACATTTATTTTTTATAAATGTTTTTAAAATAATAATTAACGTTAATGTTAATATATCAACAATCACGACAACAATTAATCAAAACATAGAACATTACAAAAAAAACTAGCCCCATTCTCGGGCCAATCATGACAACAATTAATCAAAATATAAAACTTTACAACAAAACTAGCCCCATTCTCGGGCCAATACACTGGATTCTCTCCGTAACCTTGGCCCAAAATGGAACGATTTAGTTCTTGTTTTTCAAATTTTGATCTGCTAATTATTACAACCTAAAACTTTATGATTAGGTAACCTTGCCCAGGCAGATACTATTGACATAAAATCCATTATTCTGGAATAGCTCACTTTCATTAAATTTTCAAAACATTTTAGAAATTTCAAAAACAACAAGAATATAATGGTGATGTGCCATGGTTGAGCGGTTTAGTGCATCGGATTTGTGTTTTGATGGCTGAGTCGTCAGAATGTGGGTTCGAATCCCAACCACGACCGTGGTGCTTGTGTCCTTGAGCAAAGACACTTTACCATAATTGCTTCTCTCCACCCAGGGGTAAATGGGCACCTGTGAGGGCAGAGTAAACCTCATGCCAAAAAGTATCTGCTTGGGCAAGCTTACCTAATCACAAAGTTTTAGATTGTAACAATTTTAGCAGATCAAAAGATTTTTTAAAAAATTGCTCTTTTTTGTACATGTGGGGATAGGGCCAAGGGTAAGGCGGGAGTCCTATGTATTGGCCCTAGAAAAGAGCTAAAACAAAACAAACCTCTGCGTTCACCCGTTCCAGCAAATTGGTCAATTGTTCCTGATTCAACTTTCCATCTGCACCGAAATTCGCCACAATTTCATCGAGAAAAAAGGCCGGTCTGGGGTATGCTGTACTGTTCTGGTCAGCACTGCGTCGGTCCCTTCGACCGTTGAAAACACTTCGCTGACCCGTTGACGTGGCACCGACTCCTGGAACTCGTTCTGCATAAATCGACCCGGCAAAAATGAACGTACACCAAATAAACACACATTTCATGAAGGAGAACCTGCCCACTGCCATCTCAGATACTGGGAAAGAGTTTCGTTACGTATTTTTTGCAAGCTTTTGAATTGATAAGAACTGAAAAAAACTTAAGGCTAAATCTAGTGCTACTCGGCACACCTCCGTTGTGACCTATTTCGCTTTGTGTTCATACTTCACGCGACAGCGAATGCCAAGCGAAATTCGTGACGTCGACAATGGTTCACGGCAAATTTCTTTGACCATGAAAGAAATAGTTCACGACAATTTCATGGCGACACAACACCGTGAAATTGCCATGAAATACTCTTGGAATTCCTTCGCCGTGAAAACGCTGTGAAAATGCCATGAACTTCTTGTGTCAGTTTTTGGGGCAGCTCATTAATTCTCGAGAGCACCGTGAATTTGCCGTGAAATCATCGTGGACATTATTGCCAATATCTGAGAGGAAAAGAAACTGTGAAATTAATATTAATAATAATAATAATAATAATAATAATGTGTGGACTTATAAAGCGCACGTATCCACCAACTGAGTGGTGCTCAAGGCGCATATTATTACCCCTGCTCATAAGGCTCATAAGGCTCATAAATCATTCCTGAAACCATCTCAGCTCGCTGGGGAGTATACAGCTCAATTGCTGCCATTACAGCGCATATAGGGCTAATCAACCAACTCTGCCCTCACAGGTACCCATTTAACCCCTGGGTGGAGAGAAGCAATTATGGTTAAGTGTCTTGCTCAAGGACACAAGTGTCACGGCCGGGATTCGAACCCACATTCTGCTGCTAACACCAGAACTTGAGTCCGGTAAGCTAGATCGCTTCGCCACGACACTCCATTGCAGTGAAATTACTGTGAACTGTTATTTAAAGGCAAAATGGATTTTCAGGGTATTTTCAAGGTGAAGTTGTTCATGGTGAAATATTCGCGGCGAAGGTTCGCAAAAGTTGAACACATTTCAACTTGCGCGAATCATTCGCCGCGAATTTGATGACTTAAAATTCGCTTCGCATTCGCTTTCGCGTCAAGTATGAACCGGCCTTTAGTTATAATTATATAACAATGCAATCTTGGAGCATTTTAGTATGGTGGTCACTTTCACATTCTATGGGTCTAAATACAAATAAATCTGGGCTCTAGACAATTTTGTTTACGTATTAAATTTTAGCATTGGTTCGTACTGATCAACCCCCCAATGATAGCAAGGCGAATTTATGTACACTCACTGGTCATAAGTATTGCAACATTGAAATTCACACCAAAGTTCAGTTTGGAGAACTGTGTTACAATAATTTATTTTATTTTATTTACACTACTTAAGACGGAGCCCCTAAGGGGACAGGTAAAAAAAATCGGGAAGGTAAAAAGGGGGAAATGTATTTCGTTCCCTCGAAATAACATTTCGTTCCCTCGAATTCATTAATATTATTTTATTTATTTGTTTCCATCTGTCCCTTAAGGGGTTCCCAGTGCTACGGCGACCTCGGAAATAATTGTCATATCCCAATAAATTAAATGGCATATCAAGGATTCCGTACAGCTCAATTATTTCGAGGTAACGAAATATTATTTCGAGGGAACGAAATGATTTCGTGGAAACGAAATAATTTATTTCGTTCCCTCGAAGTAATTTATTTCATTCCCACGAAATGCTATTTCTAGGGAATGAAATGTTATTTCGAGGGAACGAAATGCTATTTCGAGGGAACGAAATGTTATTTCGAGGGAACGAAATGTTATTTCGAGGGAACGAAATGTTATTTCGAGGGAACGAAATGATTTCGAGGGAACGAAATAATATTTCGAGTGAACGAAATAATATTTCGAGAGATGAATTTGAGGGAACGAAATACATTTCCCCCTTTTTTTTACCTCCCCTTAGGGGCTCCGTATTCTTGAAAGTGCCTGTGTTTTGAAGTCAATGTTCTTTTTACTGTTCTTGCTCGGAAACAAAGTCCTTCACTACTTTGTCGGGTAACCACGTGACCTCATAATTGCGGCCATCCGTCTAGGCAATGTCTCGTACAAATTCATGTTGCAATACTTTTGGCCAGTGAGTGTACATGCACATGAATGTACAAGTTGGATTTAACTTTTAAAAGTGTTGAATTAACATTGATAAAGTTAGACTTAACTTGACTCCGTGTTAATTCAACACTTTCTTTTAGTTGAATTTAACTTTATAAAGAGTAGTCACTGACCGAACTCTTAAAAAGTTGATTCAACACTTTAGTGTAGGGCTTCTTGAAAATAAAAATAGCTGCTCATGGAAATATAAATAGCTGCTCTTGAAAATAAAAATAGCTGCTCTGGAAAATATAAATAGCCGCTCTTGAAAATATAAATAGCTGCTCTGGAAAATAAACATAGCTGCTCTTGAAAATAAAAATAGCTGCTTTGGAAAATATAAATAGCTGCTCTTGAAAATAAAAATAGCGGTAAAACCGAAAGTTGCTAAAAATAGACTGCGCGTCCTATGGCCTTTGTGAAACGGGGCCATTCCGCTATCAGGCCTGTAATCGTTGTTGTACATAAAATAAGGCAAGGCCCGCGACCAAAACTTTGTTTCGTAAAGATCCCGATAACTGCTCTGGAAAATATAAATAGCTGCTCTCGAAAATAAAATAGCGATGGCACTAATGGGCTTTCGTAATATAACACGTTTTGTTTTCATTACTAATATTTTCCAATATTTCATTAATGTGCTCTGAGAAATGATCACATGAAGCACTGGGCAGTTTATACACAACTCCAATTAATACATTACTATTATGTGTATTAACAAGCTCAATGAGGCATGATTTCAGAATTATTAATAGATAGTCATTACGAGTGTTATAACTAAGATCCTGCTTAATGGAAAGTGCTACTCCACCAAGAACCTTCAATTAATAATAATAATAATAATTATGTGTGGACTTATATAGCGCACGTATCCACCAACTAAGTGGTGCTCAAGACGCATTTTTTTTCTTTGTTTACGTGCATTACACAACACACGGGACGTACGGCTTTACGTCCCATCCGAAGGACGAAGCAATTATGGTTAAGTACCTTGCTCAAGGACACAAGTGTCACGACCGGGGCTCGAACCCACACCCTGCTGCTGGCAACACCAGAACTTGAGTTCGGTGCGCTAGACCGCTCGGCCACGACACTCCATTGAGTAACCATCCTGTTGTTGAAAAGTTGAAACATAGGGCACAAGGTTTATAAATATCTTGCATTTTGAATGTGACATGTTACGTTTAAAATGTAAGTATTACTTACAGCTCGATGCTGTGTAGCCCAATTGTCCCTTCGTGAAAACGCAAATTGCTCCTTATAGTACTCATTTTGCCTTTGGCCAATCAGTGTAATTACAAAACTAATGAGTTTTAGACCCTGTAACTTTGTGGGATTGTAGATTTCAAGTAAATCGCAATGTCGAAATATCAAACTTCATGTTTTTTCGCTAATTGGCCCTTCGTGAAAACGGTGTATGACGATATGGACCTAAGATATAATCTCGCATTTAAATCTTTCATCTGTTTCAGAATTATGGGCTTGCGGACGGAATATGTCAGTTTTGTTTTTAGTTTTTTTTTTTTTTTTTTTTTTAATATATAGAATATGCATAGAAGCTGGCTGTGAACACTCATCGAATGAAAAGCACCGATGATGTACCAGGTAATGTATTGTACAGCGGGTAGCTGCACGGACCTGTTTTGCCGCGTTCAAATAAAACGATGAATTCGCGAAGGCAACACAAACACAATGAGTGCACATCCATTATAGTATTTTAGTTGTGTGAAACGTATTGAAATGAGATAAAAGAAGGTTGCGCTCGGATGATTTGCAAAAAGCATTGTTAGCTTTCAAACTGCAACTGGACAGACGATTGATGATGTATGGGTTTTGTCATCAGTCATCCCATGATAGAGGTATTCTGGGTCGTAACACAAATTCTTAATATGATTTACTTTTAATAAGGCAATAATATTACATCTCAAATTACATCTAAATGTTAAATAAATTCTTGACATTTATGATGTGGAGAAGTATAAAATCTACAGACTACATCTAATGCATGCTTATAATTTTGCCAGGAGGGAAATCTCCTGGGTACTCTAAAGGTCTCGCAAAATGTAAACGAATCACATGGTCTAAACAAACATAGAAATAATGGAATCAGTGAATGTGCAAGTCATGTTTATAACTTCCGTCACAATTGTATTTACTACCTAGCTAGGCCATTATAGGTTTGGAGGTAACCTCTGCTTCATAATATATAATTATATTGGCTTAAAGTTCCTAATATAAATTATAATTAAACATGTAAAATCGACTGTGACCTACTTTGTGTACAACCACATAAAAGGCTTGTGTCCAGTTGTGTGATCTCCGCTACTGCCATTACCCAGGTTGTTTGCATCCGACTGGGCTTGATCCCTGCATAGTTAGCTTTCAAATTGACTGGACGGATGAATAACTTTGAATATGTCTGTTTTTTTGTTTTTTATTTGGCCCTGAACACTATACTATAGACGCATATTTTAGAAAGGCATCTCAAACAACCTAGGCATACCTATTGAATTATTTTGTCATGAAAGAAGAAAGTGCAAACCCTTTCTTAGATTTTTATTCATATGAAACGTATTGAAATGAGTTAATAGGGTTGCACTCAGATGATTTGCAAAAAGCATAGTTAGTTTTCTCACTGCAACTGGACGGATGATTAATGGAGTCTGGGTACTCTAAAGGTCACTCAGAATATATCTGTGACCTAGGACCTGTTTCAGAAGTATGGGCTTGCCGACAGATTTGTTTTTTAATAACTATTAGTTGGGGCGAATTATCTAACTAACACAGAATCATCCTTTTGTTTGTAAATTCCGAACCAATAATAATAATAATAATAATTTAAAAAATGTATATTGCGCTCTTTACATAGAAATGATCAAAAGCGCATAACAATGACTTGAAACAGAGTTAAAAACAAACATGAAAAAACACAAGATGTGTGAAAAAGTTTGAGATAAAGTCAGGTCACCGGGCCAGAGCCCAAACCGCAGTATGGGAATACGTCTGTCTCGCCGACAGGGGATTAATAATTACTTAAGCAATAATGTCTCGACCTTTTCAGGAGACAGACACCTCTAACCCTACCTAGGTAATTTATACATGTGATCTAACTACCTGACACGGTAGACCCTAGAAGTAGAACCACACATGCAGATGACCTGTAACAAGGTGTTGGACTAATCCGTTCTGGATATTCTAGTGCTTTCCGGTTATTCTCAGGATAACATTTCTAAAAGTCCTGTAAATTTGTTGGGTTTTGTTTCTCCAACTCAGGAAAAAGTGTATTGGGCAGTCGGAATATTAGCTCTATTTAAAACCCTCTGGGACTAGTGCGTAGCGGTAGTTAACCGGCACTTTTTGCTAATTAATTAATTACTCTTTAATTGAGCGCTCAAAAAATTTAATTTTTTTCAAGTTCCTACATCAGCCATAGCCTAACAACTTGGCATAGCCCCTTTATTGTAATTGGTTATAGTTCAGCCAGATACCATGACCCCTTCGCCACAAGACTATAGCTTGCGTACAAAGCCTGGTATACACAGCCTATATCCCTTGGCACAGCGGTATCCTTTGTGTGATCAATCATCCTGGTCTACAGGCTTGCCTCAGGATATCTGTGATCAATCATCCATGCTCAGGGGTTGCTTGACAGTGCCTGGAAGGGATTGACCAATAAAAAAACTCAGCCTTGATGTGTTTGGGCAGAGATTGGCTACTGGCAAATGGGGGTGGGGGGTGTTAGGGATTTTCCCTTACACTAAATACACCGCAGCTGTCTGGCTATGTATTCTTTAGAGAGTTTTTTTCTGTACTTATTGGGCCTGGACTACATTCAGAGACTGTCTCAGGGGTAGCTGTGCAATGATTATGCATGAAAAATGGTATAAAACAGAGTTTACAGTACGTTATTCATACGTATTACACTGGGCGGTTACAAACCGCACCATACTACTTTAGTGTTCGAAAAACGTTCAAAGAACGCCCAGTTCCCTTACACTAAATACACCGCAGCTGTCTGGCTATGTATTCTTTAGAGAGTTGTTTTCTGTACTTATTGGGCCTGGACTACATTCAGGGACTGTCTCAGGGGTAGCTGTGCAATGATTATGCATGAAAAATGGTATAAAACAGAGTTTACAGTACGTTATTCATACGTATTACACTGGCGGTTACAAACCGCACCATACTTCTTTAGTGTTAGAAAAACGTTCAAAGAACGCCCAGAGTTAAGTAGTAGTATTTTTCTGTAGACGAAACAATTATTTCCGTAATTTATCTCAAAAAAGGGCAAGGGATTGCCACCCCCTCCCCCTCATGAGCTACACTACTGGCTAGTACCGGGTAGGCCTACGTCTACTAGGCCGATAAATTACGTCTACTAGGCCGATAAATTTGGCTAAAGACTTATCTGGCGAATTTAAATTCTGTCGGAATTGGCAGTCGGAATTATGGGCTTATCGGAATAGTCAGAAATCCTTAAGTGATACATATTTCTTTCTTTTCCGAAACTCGCCACATAAATGTTCTTCTGTATTATTCTTTTTCTATATTACATGATCTGAATACTGCATATCTGGATACAAAGTTATAGTTAATTTAAGGAAGAAAGTTATAAACATGACTTGAACATTCACTCATTCCATTATTTCTGTGTTTGTTTAGACTATGTGATTCGTTTACATTATGCGTGACCTTTAGAGTACCCAGGAGATTTCCCGCCAGGCTAAAGTATTTGCATGCACGAGACTCAGAGTTTGTACATTTTGTACTGCTTCACATCACAAATATCAAGAATTCATTTAATATTTTGATGTAATTTGAGATGCCATTTGAGATGTATAGTGCCTTATTAAAAAATAAACCATGCACCAGTGTAGATTTGGTGTCATCAGTTTGAAAGCTAATTTTGTGTATCTACCCCCTCAAAGAATATATGTACTTGTAGTAAAACTAGTGGAACGCTGGTAGTTGTTACTCCGAGTTCCACGCGTTATATCTACTGTGCATATTCTATTAAAAACAGACATATTCAAAGTTATTCATCCGTCCAGTTGCAATTTGAAAGCTAACTATGCTTTTTTGTGCAACCCCCATAATTCGATCATTTCAGTAGGTTTCAAAGACAAGAAAGGATTTGCCTTTTTATCTTTCACGCTTGAATAATACAATGGGTCAGCCTATAGGTTTTTTGTATTGCCTTTCAAAATCATGCGTCTATATAGAATAACCCATAACAATTACAGTTCAGGGCCAAATAAGAGCCAAACCCCAACTAAGGCAAGCGCTGTAATACTGAGATGGGTTCTAAATTAACTGAATCCACATTTACTCTTTAAACTTAAGGGAAATCTTCCTTTTCCGCAAATTCACCGTTTTATGAACGCAGCCAAATCTGTGCAACTTCAGTACCCCGCTACAAGTACAGCACTTTATCAACATAATTTCTCTGTGCTTTTCGTGGTAATTTCACGTTGCTTACTCAGCACAACCTCACTACGTTAAACAATCTACTTTGTATAAATTATCTTGGGGAAGATGATATGTTAATGTCGTCGGATGGCACTTCCAGAGCTCCGTAAATATTATAAAAGTGCTTATAATTATGTTTATATATTCTGTATATTATAATTGTTGAAAACCTGTTATCGAACGAAAGTGGACGGATTTTAGAAAATACAGATTATCAATTGTAGCTATACACCTAGGAATTTGAACGAAGCCAAGTGTGACTTTTGTGTTCATCCTATTGCAAGTTGCAAGTATTGGTTCAATAGAAGTTAGAACCGGATTGACATAATTGATGTTTTCCAAAAGGTTGTAATTAATGTATCCGTTTTGTATGAGTTCATTCGTTTGTTGTGTTTATGTGATTTGTTCCACTAATAAAGAGAGCAGAACATTAAGTGTTTCATCTGGTTCTTCAAAAAGCCAGATGTGACTGGCTCTGGCAAAACCCTAAACTTGTACCCAATTTTCAAAAGTGACCTCCCAAATTTATTGTGAAAATTAAGAATATTCCCAACAACATTTCCAGATTTTTCTTTTTCCATCAAAATCTTTTTTTTTTACTTCTTCTTCTTCTCCCCAAACTTGTCCGCTAAAAAAACATACTTGCCAAGTATAAAAAAACTTCAAACTTCACACATAGTTAGACCTTAACTTGTAGATGAAACCGCAACAGTGACGTCATGATGACGTCATCAGGTATCGATTTACATTAAATCAAATTTTAATATTTAAAAAATCATAACTCCTGAAGTATACAATGGATTTTCCCAATCTATACCTCATATGAAAGGTCTTGGAATACTAAATAATTAATGCACAGACATGACCCCAATTTGACTAGGCGTTTTCTTTATAATCTCCATTACAAAACTATAATATATATATAAACCCATCCTCTTCTCAAATGCTCCATATATAATTTGAATAAGTTAAATGAATTAAAGTTCTACTCTAATTGTTCAGACATTATTTTTATGTACCTTATTTATACTACTTTTCTTCATTCCAGTTTACAGGTGCCATAATGGACCAAATGAATTGTTTTCGTTCGCTGAATTCAAAATTCATCACATTGATTTAAAATATGAATATGAATCTTGACATGATGGAGTGGATACGAATGAAAACAAAAACTGGAAAAGAGGACTGATTATTTGCCCGTCTTTCATTTAAGTTAAGATATACAAAAATTTAAAAAAAAATTAAGCTGATGTCAAAATGTTTAGCAAAACTATAAATAAATCAAATATACCTTGTGCTGATAGTGCGAACACCAACTACTCAGTATTACTACCCAGGTATAGTGACAAACATCACAATTTGTTTTCAAGTTTTAAAAATTTTCGAAAACAAAATACAATATAATAGATCTTAGAATCTACCACCAATAAATAGTTATTTCAGAAAACCTTACAATTTTCAACAACTTCACTGATCAGAAGCCTTTATGAATACTTAATGTCGATGATTTTTATGAATCTGTTCGAAACCAAAACATGGAACCCACTTTTTAATTGCTATAAATTAATTTTCAAATACACTGCCGTGCAGTTAGGTTACACCAAGTGAACACAATATACAAACCAGTCGGATAATTTTTCATGGTGCAATTGCAATCTGGAAACAAATGTCCAGTTACTTTACTTTATTTTTTGTCAAACTAGGCTAGAGACTTCAAAGAATTCATAACGTATTTTCATGTATCAAACCTTCAAATTTTAACTGATTTGAAAGGGAATTCAACCTTGAAATTACACTCGCACCTTACTAACAACATGATACATTTAATGATAACGTCATGGCAAACTCAAAAATGATCATATCACCCAGTTGTGTAAACTGCATTAATTCATTTTTGTCATGAATATTCCGAACACATTGAGTTTGTGGCAGAACAAACTCTAAATCTCTAGTTATTATTATTATTATTAATACAAAAGGTCTAAGCCCACAAACATTTTTTCCTGGTAGGGACTGTAGGCCGGCCCAGATCAGGACTTTTTAACAAGATTTTCTTAGTTATTATTTTTTTTACGGATTCTTAGGAACATTAAAAGAAGGGGGAAAAACGCTTACTGTGTTTTTAGGTGTTCGAGCGACAGCGCGAACACCATTTGATATTGTTCGGATTTTTTACGTGTTCAAGCGACAGCGCGAACACCTCTTGTTATTGTTCGTTTTTGTTGTTGCTTTTTCTTCTCCTTCTTCTTCTACTTCTTCTCAGTGAAACATATCCAGAGAAAACAAAACAGTTGTGTCCTAAGTTGTGACGTCATGGTGAGGTCATCAGATATCGAATTACACTCAATCAAAGTTTAATATTTCAAAAAATTATATCTCATGAACCACAAAAAATATTTTCACAATCTTTGCATCATCTGAAAGATCATGAATTATGTGATTTTTCGTACACAGACGTGACCCCAATCTGACCTCTCCTTCTGGTTAAAACCGGAAGTTGAATATTTCAAAAAATCATATCTCATGAACCACATAAGATATTTTCACAATCTTTGCGTCATCTTAAAGATCTTGAATTATGTTACATTTCGTACACAGACATGACCCAATTTGACCTCTCCTTCCGGTCGAAAACGGAAGTTTAAGTGAACAACTATTCAGAAGTACCATTCTTTTATGCACAGCCAGTTCCGCGTGTGAACGGCCTTGAAGTTCTCTCACACACAGACACGGGCATAGTTCATTCACCTCATGGTCGAGTTCTCTAATTAGAATATAATACAGCACCCTCGTGTCCACAGTTTCCGGTAATGTCACTATCGTTGTCCTTATTTCGAGCTGTAATTTTTGTACATAGTTTTGGAATTGTTAACGCTTGTTCTAAATCTAAGAGTGAATTCTAACAGATCATTTTTTGGCATTCATGACTTCAATTATCTCATCGTGAAATAAGATGTTTTGCATCTTTTTTGCGATTGATGCAGTCAAATTAACAGTCATCGATGTGCAGAGGATTTTTTAAGGAAATTATTTGTTATTTTTACTTTCGTTTATTGGCAATCAATTTCATGGTAAGAGTTGTCCAATGCGCCCTTGACAAAAGGTTTTCAGGCACTGGAGTTAATTTAAATACAAAATCAATTAATTTTGATTTTGAGACAACAGTTCCAGATCTTCTTTTAACTGATGTATTTTATTTCTTTTCTTTTTATTATTTTATCAACTTAATTAAATTTAATTTTGCAAATGGAATAATGTATATAGTTTTTAAACGAAAAACATCAACAATTTCCAACAATGATTGTTTAAGTAAGACTAATTGCGGTGACACCATGTGGAATCTCAATTGAGTAGTAATTAGTTCTGAAAAGAACTGGAGGCACAACTCGACGTTTCGATCAGTATGCTCTGATCGTCCTCAGGAGAATGCCGGACTCTGGAAAATGCTGGTGCTTAAGTAGACTGCTGGAGGATCATCCCATGAATGGATGCTGGAGGATTAGTTCGTTGAGGCGTGCAGGTGGGAACTGTTGAGACTATGATCCTAGGGGTTGGGGGAGGGGAGTGTGTGCTCACTGAACTGAATCAGTTGTTGACAAGCACAGGGGGAAGGAGGGTGGCTGACTTAGGATATATAAGAGATCCCTCAGTCCGGGGTGGGTTATGGACTTTGTATATAAAAGATCCTTTTGATTGTTTAATAACCAATGTGGCAGAAGAAGCGTCTACAACAACAAAAATGGTTAGTAACTTTTTCCAAAATTGTTGGGTGTTTATTTTGAAACAATATGTTGAATTTCGTAGATGTACAAACAGCCCATATCGCGCGTCCACAGTGACATAGCACACACAGTACGAGGCATACATAGCCTTACTGTTTACTGCCGTACACGTACTGTACATGTGCATTGTGTATATAGTGTAGGTGTAAATGTATATTTTTTAAAGAAAACAAACAAGCTTCATCATTCCCATGTTTGCACAACACCTTAAAACATATAGTAAATGTAAGCTATTTCATGAGCAATGTATTTCAGGTCTGAAGTAGGTACTAACGTTATTTTTTTCATGACTAGGAGGAAATATTATTTTCAAATATATGACCTTTCAATAATCTGATATGACCTTTCCTCTGAAGCACCATTCTCTACATGTACTTCTGGCCAAACTAAAGACATGTAACTTTTTAATGATTTGATATGGTGACCTTTACTTCCAGTCCAAACAGGCACTTCAAATTATATTTAAAAATATTTTGAAGCACTATTCTTTACATGTACCTGTGTGGCAAATCAAACACCTAATGTTTGTTTTCAAACAAACATCAAGTTTATTTATTGGTTTTTTTTTTCATAAGAACTAGTGAAAAAGCATTAAGTTTGACAATGAGCATCATAATAAATGACACATACAATAAAAGCATTTCAAATGATACTTTTTATTGAATACAACACACAGTTACAAACGAAATAATAAACAAACAGTAATTTCTCTTTTAAATCACAAACAATACTCTATGAGTACTGTGTATGTACACCATAATATCAGTTATACCCCCCCCCCCCCAATGCTTTTTACACAAACTCAAGGCTGTACCAGGTACCTGGACACCTGACTGAAACGGCCATTATCGGTCATTACCTATGGAAGTCTAAAAAAAATTGCTAACATATATCGTGTGGGCAATGTGGATGCTACAAGTTGTTTTCAATACAGAGGTGGGTAATTATTACAAAAGTCCATATTTATTACACATTTATCCCATAATACAAGTTATCTTCCCTCCCCATCACAAGAAATACTTTTTACACAAACTCCCAATATTATTATCCATGTGTACACATGTATGCCAAAATACAAGTTGTCTTCCCTCCCCCATCACAAAAAATACTTTTTACACAAACTCCCAATATTATTATCCATGTGTACACATGTATGCCAAAATACAAGTTGCCTTCCCTCCCCATCACAAAAAATACTTTTTACATAAAATCCCAATATTATTATCCATGTGTACACATGTAAGCCAAAATACAAGTTGCCTTCCCTCCCCATCACAAAAAATACTTTTTACATAAAATCTCAATATTATTATCCATGTGTACACATGTAAGCCAAAATACAAGTTGCCTTCCCTCCCCATCACAAAAAATACTTTTTACATAAAATCCCAATATTATTATCCATGTGTACACATGTAAGCCAAAATACAAGTTGCCTTCCCTCCCCATCACAAAAAATACTTTTTACATAAACCCCCAATATTATTATCCATGTGTACACATGTATGCCAAAACACAAGTTGCCTTCCCTCCCCATCACAAAAAATGCTTTTACACAAACTCCCAATATTATTATCCATGTGTACACATATATGCCAAAACACAAGTTGCCTTCCCTCCCCATCACAAAAAATACTTTTTACACAAACTCCCAATATTATTATCCATGTGTACACATGTAAGCCAAAATACAAGTTGCCTTCCCTCCCCATCACAAAAAATACTTTTTACATAAAATCCCAATATTATTATCCATGTGTACACATGTAAGCCAAAATACAAGTTGCCTTCCCTCCCCATCACAAAAAATACTTTTTACATAAAATCCCAATATTATTATCCATGTGTACACATGTAAGCCAAAATACAAGTTGCCTTCCCTCCCCATCACAAAAAATACTTTTTACATAAAATCCCAATATTATTATCCATGTGTACACATGTAAGCCAAAATACAAGTTGCCTTCCCTCCCCATCACAAAAAATACTTTTTACATAAACCCCCAATATTATTATCCATGTGTACACATGTATGCCAAAACACAAGTTGCCTTCCCTCCCCATCACAAAAAATGCTTTTACACAAACTCCCAATATTATTATCCATGTGTACACATATATGCCAAAACACAAGTTGCCTTCCCTCCCCATCACAAAAAATACTTTTTACACAAACTCCCAATATTATTATCCATGTGTACACATGTATGCCAAAATACAAGTTGCCTTCCCTCCCCATCACAAAAAATACTTTTTACATAAAATCCCAATATTATTATCCATGTGTACACATGTAAGCCAAAATACAAGTTGCCTTCCCTCCCCATCACAAAAAATACTGTTTACATAAAATCCCAATATTATTATCCATGTGTACACATGTAAGCCAAAATACAAGTTGCCTTCCCTCCCCATCACAAAAAATACTTTTTACACAAACCCCCAATATTATTATCCATGTGTACACATGTAAGCCAAAATACAAGTTGCCTTCCCTCCCCATCACAAAAAATACTTTTTACACAAACCCCCAATATTATTATCCATGTGTACACATGTAAGCCAAAACACAAGTTGCCTTCCCTCCCCATCACAAAAAATGCTTTTTACACAAACTCCCAATATTATTATCCATGTGTACACATGTATGCCAAAATACAAGTTGTCTTCCCTCCCCATCACAAAAAATACTTTTTACACAAACTCCCAATATTATTATCCATGTGTACACATGTATGCCAAAATACAAGTTGCCTTCCCTCCCCATCACAAAAAATACTTTTTACATAAAATCCCAATATTATTATCCATGTGTACACATGTAAGCCAAAATACAAGTTGCCTTCCCTCCCCATCACAAAAAATACTTTTTACATAAAATCCCAATATTATTATCCATGTGTACACATGTAAGCCAAAATACAAGTTGCCTTCCCTCCCCATCACAAAAAATACTTTTTACACAAAATACCAATATTATTATCCATGTGTACACATGTATGCCAAAATACAAGTTGCCTTCCCTCCCCATCACAAAAAATACTTTTTACACAAAATCCCAATATTATTATCCATGTGTACACATGTATGCCAAAATACAAGTTGCCTTCCCTCCCCATCACAAAAAATACTTTTTACATAAAATCCCAATATTATTATCCATGTGTACACATGTATGCCAAAATACAAGTTGCCTTCCCTCCCCATCACAAAAAATACTTTTTACATAAAATCCCAATATTATTATCCATGTGTACACATGTAAGCCAAAATACAAGTTGCCTTCCCTCCCCATCACAAAAAATACTTTTTACATAAAATCCCAATATTATTATCCATGTGTACACATGTAAGCCAAAATACAAGTTGCCTTCCCTCCACATCACAAAAATACTTTTACACAAACCCCAATATTATTATCCATGTGTACACATGTATGCCAAAACACAAGTTGCCTTCCCTCCCCATCACAAAAAATGCTTTTTACACAAACTCCCAATATTATTATCTATGTGTACACATGTAAGCCAAAATACAATTTGCCTTCCCTCCCCATCACAAAAAATGCTTTTTACACAAAATCCCAATATTATTATCCATGTGTACACATGTAAGCCAAAATACAAGTTGCCTTCCCTCCCCATCACAAAAAATACTTTTTACACAAACTCCCAATATTATTATCCATGTGTACACATGTAAGCCAAAATACAAGTTGCCTTCCCTCCCCATCACAAAAAATACTTTTTACATAAAATCCCAATATTATTATCCATGTGTACACATGTAAGCCAAAATACAAGTTGCCTTCCCTCCCCATCACAAAAAATACTTTTTACACAAACCCCCAATATTATTATCCATGTGTACACATGTATGCCAAAACACAAGTTGCCTTCCCTCCCCATCACAAAAAATGCTTTTTACACAAACTCCCAATATTATTATCCATGTGTACACATGTAAGCCAAAATACAATTTGCCTTCCCTCCCCATCACAAAAAATGCTTTTTACACAAAATCCCAATATTATTATCCATGTGTACACATGTAAGCCAAAATACAAGTTGCCTTCCCTCCCCATCACAAAAAATACTTTTTACACAAAATCCCAATATTATTATCCATGTGTACACATGTAAGCCAAAATACAAGTTGCCATTCCTCCCCATCACAAAAAATACTTTTTACACAAAATCCCAATATTATTATCCATGTGTACATGTAAGCCAAAATACAAGTTGCCTTCCCTCCCCATCACAAAAAATACTTTTTACACAAAATCCCAATATTATTATCCATGTGTACACATGTAAGCCAAAATACAAGTTGCCTTCCCTCCCCATCACAAAAAATACTTTTTACACAAAATCCCAATATTATTATCCATGTGTACACATGTAAGCCAAAATACAAGTTGCCTTCCCTCCCCATCACAAAAAATACTTTTTACACAAAATCCCAATATTATTATCCATGTGTACACATGTATGCCAAAATACAAGTTGCCATCCCTCCCCATCACAAAAAATACTTTTTACACAAAATCCCAATATTATTATCCATGTGTACACATGTAAGCCAAAATACAAGTTGCCTTCCCTCCCCATCACAAAAAATACTTTTTACATAAAATCCCAATATTATTATCCATGTGTACACATGTAAGCCAAAATACAAGTTGCCTTCCCTCCCCATCACAAAAAATACTTTTTACACAAACCCCCAATATTATTATCCATGTGTACACATGTATGCCAAAACACAAGTTGCCTTCCCTCCCCATCACAAAAAATGCTTTTTACACAAACTCCCAATATTATTATCCATGTGTACACATGTAAGCCAAAATACAATTTGCCTTCCCTCCCCATCACAAAAAATGCTTTTTACACAAAATCCCAATATTATTATCCATGTGTACACATGTAAGCCAAAATACAAGTTGCCTTCCCTCCCCATCACAAAAAATACTTTTTACACAAAATCCCAATATTATTATCCATGTGTACACATGTAAGCCAAAATACAAGTTGCCTTCCCTCCCCATCACAAAAAATACTTTTTACACAAAATCCCAATATTATTATCCATGTGTACACATGTAAGCCAAAATACAAGTTGCCTTCCCTCCCCATCACAAAAAATACTTTTTACACAAAATCCCAATATTATTATCCATGTGTACACATGTAAGCCAAAATACAAGTTGCCTTCCCTCCCCATCACAAAAAATACTTTTTACACAAAATCCCAATATTATTATCCATGTGTACACATGTAAGCCAAAATACAAGTTGCCTTCCCTCCCCATCACAAAAAATACTTTTTACACAAAATCCCAATATTATTATCCATGTGTACACATGTATGCCAAAATACAAGTTGCCTTCCCTCCCCATCACAAAAAATACTTTTGACATAAAATCCCAATATTATTATCCATGTGTACACATGTATGCCAAAATACAGGTTGCCTTCCCTCCCCATCACAAAAAAATACTTTTTACATAAAATCCCAATATTATTATCCATGTGTACACATGTATGCCAAAATACAAGTTGTCTTCCCTCCGCCATCACAAAACATACTTTTTACACAAACTCCCAATATTAGTGTCCGTGTGTATTATACCAAAGTCCAAGTTATCCCCTCCCCCCCCCCCCCATCACAAACAATGATATTTGCATAAATGCAATTCATGTTAAGAAGATGACACTGGCCAGAAAAATCTCTGTCAACCAAAAATAGTTTACATTAATTAGTTTACATTAAATAAAAATAGTTTACATTAAATATCCTGTTAGCATTCCACAATATATCAACGCTTGAATTTAGATTATTCATGGAGTGTCGTGGCCAAGCAGTCTACTTTACCGGACTCAAGTTCTAGTGTTAGCAGCAGAATGTGGGTTCGAATCCCGGTCGTGACACTCATGTCCTTGAGCAAGACACTTAACCATAATTGCTTATAGGGGAAGTTTAACAACTGCCATGTTCTGAACTAGTTATCCCTCCCAGTCCTATTCGCACCATGAAGAGGCTGGTTATTAACTTGTCTTGTTTCAGTGTGAGGGGCTGGTTCTTCAGTGTGGAGTTGTTGTCACAATTCAATGACTTAGTAGCCCCGACCTTGGAGTGACCATTACATTGAAAAAAATAATAATAATACAAATTTAAGTACAAGTGAAAGCAGGTCCAGATGTACAACTACATGCACTGTATATGCATAATAGCATGTTTAAATATTTCCTAAGATCACATTCCGATTGTTCAGTACAACTGAAATGCATGTTAAAATATAAGCATTTATAAATATTACTAACATTGGATTCAGATTATGAACAAACCTTTTTTCAGTTTAAAATGATGACATTTAAGTACATAAATTAGACCAAACTTATTGACAAGGCAGGAACACCATGTACATGTAGGTATAGAAAGATGATGTAGCTAAATTGAACATTAGTGCCATGCAGTCCAAATATGGTTTATCCATGCCAGTGACAATTTGTAGATGATTTCCTAGTGTTGATGTTGTTGATTGAAAAAAAGCATAGATGAAACACATCTTCAGAAAGTAAAAACAGAAGAAAATTGTTATACATTTATTAGGGGATGGGAATACAGGGGGACAGGGCTGTGCGTTTTCGGATATTTTTGGAACCAGATACCCAAAATCAGGAAACTTCGGATACCCGGATACTCGTTTTCATTTTTGTTGAAAACATGCCTCCGGTGGTGTACAAATACATGTACTGTAAATGGTAACAAATTGACTTTTATAATACAGAGGATACCATACTATCTATCTTTTCTAAAGATAATTGTCTGTAAAAGTGTAAACATTACATTGTTCAAGAGTCACAGATTTCTGTTCGCACCGCTCAAATGTTAAGTCCGAATTTTAAAAAGTCATTTACGGGTAATTGGAAACGAAAAATGGAACCGGGTAATGACCGTTTCGGTCAGGTATCTGGGGCCGATTTCACAAAGAGCTAAGATTGATCTTAACTGTGTATCAATCTTAATTGCTTAGCAAAGTGTGATGTCACAATACAAATCACTATGGTAATACTAACAACTCATCTTAAGATGAATCTTAGTGCTTTGTGAAATCGAGCCCTGGATACCCGGATACCTGGCACAGCCCTAGAGGGGGACAAGGTCAATGGGCCGGATAAATAAAAGTTAGCAATTGCTTATCTAGTAAAAGCTCAAGCAATAGCAATTGCTTAACAAGTAAAAGCTCAAGGTTAAGCAATTGCTTTAAAATGTATAAATAACCTTCTTCTTTGACTAGCACCTGTTGCTTGGGTGGGTTAGCAATTGCTTATGGGTATAACAATGATGGGAGGTCAGTGCCGATTAGCCTAGTGGTTGTATATGAGGCATGTGTTAGCAACATGGATGCTGCCGAAGAATTGGGGAGTGGTACAAATAGTGAGCAATCTTTGAACGAACTGTTCGTTAGTATAATCAAAGAGTACCCTGTTCTAATCGAGAAAAGTCAGTTGCCGGGGGTAAAAGACATGAAGGCAAATGCACTTAAAAAAGCACAAATGTCAATTGCTACCAACACAGGTAAAGCCATGGATGAGAAGCAAATTTTGAAAAAGATAGCAAACATGAAAAGTCAAGTGAAGAAGAAAACAGATGGAATGCAAACTGGAAATAGGAAGATTGTTTTGGTTCCATGGGAACAAAATCTGTACAACATCTTCAAAGGGGATGAAAACCCGACTATTACGAAGATGCCATGCGCCATTTCTGCTGGTTTCAAACCAAGTACTTCGACTGCTGCTAGCTACTCCAAATTTTCAAAATTGAACCGAAATAATTTCCGGTATCTGGTATAGGATTGACTTCATCACGATTTATTCTTTCATTGTACACCTTTTCATGTTCCCTTACATGCATAAACTCGGCCATGATGGCAGGAGTAATGCAACATGCAAGTGTTAGCAAATGCGTAAGCTCCTCATTTAGGATCTTGTAAAAATATTAGCAAGTGCTACAAGTCATTAGTAAAAGGTCTGGTTTATTTATATGCTTCCAAGCAAGTGCTAATCTCTCTAGTAATTGCTTAAAAATCATAGCAGCTGCTTTTGCTAACTACTGGAAGCAATTACTTGCAAGTAATTGCTCACTTTTATTATTGAAGATTTAAGAAAATGACTAGTAAAAGCAATTGCTACTTTTTATTTATCCGGCCCAATGTTCCTAGTGTTAATACAGATGTCTGTACTACATGTACAGCTACATATAGAACAATATTAGTATGTGGGACAAGGTCAATGTTCCTATTGTTAATACAGATGTCTGTACTACATGTACAGCTATATATAGAACAATATGTGACTGTACTTGAGACCAGCAGCGTAGCCAGGATTTTCAGAGTGGGGGGGGGGGGACATTTTTGGGGGGTAAATTTATCGACACAAAACTCAAATGAACCGACGTTCAGAACCGACATACACTATTTTGCCAACAAAGGGGGGCAGCTGCCCTCCGCCCCCTCACCTTTGGCTATACCACTGCCTGAAACAGTGTTTTTGTATGTTTGGAAAATATTTAGATTTTTTTGGAGATTTGTGAAATTTGGGGCAAATTTGGGAAAGGTTTTCAGAACTTGCCAACCGTCTCTCATAGCTCTGGAGCTGAGGAATCGTTTGTGCGAAAGGAGGAAACGGATGAGCTGTGATCCCCTGGCGGTGATTGACCATGAACCTACGCGTACTGAAGCTTTTTCGTTATAATAATGACATGTCATAAAAATAACATGTGTTATATCATTATGAAATCGTTCAGCGGATTCCTGATACCGGATCTGTACAACAGTACCATGGCTTCAATGGTAATTAACTTTACTTTTGTGTAGTTTGAAATATAAGTCTAATTGCACTAGATTACCGAAAAGTACAAACTGGGGTAAAGTTGATGATAATATACAACATCCTTTGAAATCTTTCTGTTTGAGGTGTTATCATTTCAGTATAATTAGTAACATATTTCCCAATTAAAGACTCGACTTCGTTAACGACACAAGTAAGTTGAAACCGCTAAGCTCGTAACCAGCGCCTTGAGTCCAAAAGCCTCTACAGTTAAACTTCAATTGTCGTAAGCTCTCTTTGAACAATTTTAATTTGCTACTGCGACGTATTTTAAATTATTAGTGCTGAAATTTGTATTTATTTTAATTATTTAGTTATATAGGAAAACATTTGAATGATTTGAGGCCGATGCACTTGGATTGGATTGACTTTTATAATAATGTGCACTTATACAGCGCACGTATTCACGAAACTGGCACGGTGCTCAAGACGCTTGCTCATCAGGCGCATACGTGTAATATCATTTCTGATACCATCTAATTTCCCTGAGAAGTATGCGGCCACAACGACCAACTCTGTCCCAACATGTTCCCATCTTACTGCGGGGTGTGGAGAAGAGCAATTATGGTGAAGTATCTTGCTCAAGGACACAATCACCACAGTAGTAGTCAGGATTTGAACCAACATTTTAACGACCCGCCAGAACCAGAACAAATCCATTGCGTTAACAAAACAAATTGTGAATATGTATTCAGACTACTGTTCACATTCATTCCAATGTAGAATTTCTCTCGGATAACTGAAATTAATTTTGAAAATCATTTCAGTAATTTTTACTAAAACGATAGTACTTGAGACCAGTAGCGTAGCCACGATTTTCAGAGTGGGGGGAGGGCAAAAACATTTTGGGGTAAATTTATGGACACAAAACTCAAATGAACCGACGTTCAGAACCGATATACACTATTTTGCCAACAAAGGGGTGAAGGGCGTCTGCCCTCTACCCTCCTCACCTTTGGCTATGCCACTGCCTGAAAAAGAAATATTTTAAAGGATGTGTGATGGCCATCAACGTTTACACCAATAGTGCATATAGGGGTTTTAAGGAGATTGAATTACCACTGGTAAAATGGTGCCTGGTATGTTGATTATCACCCATTGGATTGGTTTTATAATTAAGCGATACTTCCTTGATCAAACAACAGGAAAACGCGTATTTGCCTCACTGCCTTCCTTATAAAGGAACAAGGGCTGAGTTCATCGTTTGACTTACAGTGAGGTCAATGGTAGCTTTCGGTTTTTATTGAAAAATAACCCAAAAAGCAGGGTTCTACTCTGGTTTAACGCAAACAAACAAACCAACCAGAGAGGCAAACATAATAATAATAATAATAATAATAATAATAATAATAATAATAATAATAATAATAATAATAATAATAATAATAATAATAATAATAATAATAATAATAATAATAATAATAATAATAATAATAATAATAATAATAATAATAATAATAATAATAATAATAATAATAATAATAATAATAATAATAATAATAATAATAATAATAATAATAATAATAATAATAATAATAATAATAATGTGTGGATTTATATAGCGCACGTATCCACCAACTAAGTGGTGCTCAAGGCGCATTATATTATTATCCCTGCTCATAAGGCTCATAAGGCTCATAAATCATTCCTGAAACCATCTCAGCTCCCTGGGGAGTATACAGCTCAATTGCTGCCATTTCTAGCGCATATAGAGCAAACCAACTCTGCCTTCACAGGTACCCATTTAACCCCTGGGTGGAGAGAAGCAATTATGATTAAGTGTCTTGCTCAAGGACACAAGTGTCACGGCCGTGATTCGAACCCACATTATGTTGCTAACACCAGAACTTGAATCCGGTAAGCTAGACCGCTCGGCCCCAATTAAAGGTCTCCGTAAAGGTAATTACCCGATTTCAAAATAACTCAAATATAATCTAAAAAATTACTTGATGTGAAGTTGGTGATGGTATCAGATATTTTATTTGAATAGTTCATAGGCCCGTTATTCTCATCCCAATGGAAACTACCCTGTAACCACCCTCCTAATGGAAACCACCCTCGTGGAAAACGCCCACACTGAAAAACATCCATTTTGGAAAAAGGCCCTATGCTTGGAAGCAAATTAGGACCACCTTTTTCAGGGCCGAGCAACGTTTTAACCAGCGAGCCGTGCAAGCCGTGTTTGCACGGCCAGTTTTGAAAAATCACGGCTTGTATTTATAAATCGAAGCCGCGGTAAAATATCATATAATTTATTTTTAA
Organism: Zoroaster sp. YZ-2022; assembly: GCA_029582265.1. Taxonomy (NCBI): domain Eukaryota; kingdom Metazoa; phylum Echinodermata; class Asteroidea; order Forcipulatida; family Zoroasteridae; genus Zoroaster; species Zoroaster sp. YZ-2022. Next base: position 23,206,365 of record CM055817.1, read on the forward strand.
TAATCGGAAATTTCATGTAAAGGGTCTGTGATTTTATTCTCTGAAAGGAAATTTTGATCGAAGTTGAATTTTTAATTATTTCTCTGCTGGACAAATTCAAAGACGTAAAATGTATTAAAATGTAGTTGTGCCCTAAGTTGTGACGTCATGGTGAGGTCATCAGATATCGAATTACACTAAATCAAAGTTTAATATTTCAAAAAATCATATCTCATGAACCACAGAAGATGTTTTCACAATCTTTGCATCATCTTAAAGACCTTGTACTATGTCACATTTCGTACACAAACATACTCCTAATCTGACCTCTCCTTCCAGTCGAAATCAGAAGTTTAAGTTAACAACTATTCAGAATCACTATTCTGTAAATGTATTTGAACAGCTAAAACATAGTTGCGGAGTTCAAAGATCCTTAAAACTTAACACGTAGTTAGACCTTAACATATAGTTCCAGGTAATGTTGTGACGTCATGGTGAGGTCATTGTGAACCACAAAAGATAATTTCTTGATTTTTCATAATCATACAGAACATGAAGGACTCGACATTTGATACACAGACATGACCCTATTGACCCTTACTTCCGGTCCAAACTGGAAGTTCAAGTTTAAAAAGCTCTTTATAAATTGACGCAAATCTGAAAGCGTATTCGAAAAAAGCATTCTGGTTTATATGTTAAGTGGTAATTAAGTGGGATCTGCTCTTTTCAAAAATATATTTGGTGACGTCATCGCCCTCTAGCGGCAGGTTTTAAAAAAAGTCACTTTTTGCTATCTCAAGAAAACAGACAGAATTTGGCACAATTGACACACATAATGATTGACACACATATTTTATGAAGTATGAATGACGTCACATGATTGAACCGGAACTTACGGTTGGAAGAATTTAAAATTATATGGGGTGACTGAACCGGAAGTTAATGTATTCATTATAGCACATTATATGTTATTTTAATTATATATTATGAAAACTCATCTCCTGAAGTAACTTTTGTCTTTTAACAACTTTAGGTGATGACGTCATCACATATGATGCACACTCGAACACCCTGAGTTTGTTTTCTACAAACTCAATACCTCTAGTTGTTTTAGTTTTTTATTTTTTTTTTCCTTTTTCCCCTCTCCGATGACAAATTTCCCGAAAGTAAAATGTAAAAAAAAAAAAAAAATGCTAATTATTTTTGCATTATTTTATGAGTTTGTGATTACTATTGCTGGTGCAGTAATTTTAGCTATATGTGACTGGCTCTGGTAAAACTCTAAACTTGACCCAATTTTCAAAAGTGACCTCCCAAATTTATCGTGAAAATTAACAATGTTCCCAACAACGTTTCATAATTTTTCTTTTTCCATCAAAATCAAGAGAAAATGCTCTATATAGTGACATGAAAACTGGTCCCTGGGGGTCAGTTTTATGACCTTTTCATGGTTGTTACGCATTATGATAAATGCCGAGCAGTTTCGGGGTTTGCCAGTTTGGGTCACATACAATACCTTAGTGTTTTAAGCCGGCCTTCGTTTAGAAACTGGTCCCGCGCTGCAACGCAGACGCTACTTCCACCACGTGCCAACACACCGCATGGAATCCAGCCAACCGCTTCAGCGCCGAACATCACATAATCCCACCAGTTTCAACTCCCCAAAACCCAACTCAGCAACAAAACCAACCCCAGAAAGCAACATCTCGACGCAAAACCCCAGTAATTGATCCATCAGTAATTCCTGCTTCTGAATCTGGGAAATACTGGCTAGGTGCATGGCATGGAGGTTCTTATGAGAGACACAACCACATACAACATAGACTTGATTTCAAGTCTGAGATCGCGGTTATTTTTGTCTGCATCAGCCACGCAAAACGCCGTTTGCCCCTCCTGGCTCTCACAGCCCCAACTCGCGATCTCAGACTTGACCCTCTTGTGTTTGAGGGACATTCATGTATTCATAGCTAAAATTTACATAATAATACGGATGCTAGAGAGATGGCCAATCAGAAGGCCCCAAAAACCTTGTAGGCCGCGTCTATTACTAACAGGTTACACTCGCTTAAAATTATTTCTGTAATATTCACTCAATATTAAATTTGTATAGTGCTTGGTACGTAAATAGTATTTGAAATGATATGTAAATTGAATGAGATCTTAGAGTTGTAAAAAAAGCACAAAATAAAATACATAATTCCTTCTCTACAAAAAACGTCTTACCTACAGTTTAAATGGAATCGTTGAGTACATCTCCTCCAACTGCATGTAGAAGGTTTAGTTTGAATATTCATGTTATGAAGGCTTTCCGACCAATCAGATTGTTCCGTCCACTTTTGGACTAATTCGCAATAGGTTGTGTACAAACCGACGAACAATATTCACCAAGTCTGTGATCGAAGGTTAAAATGTCGGAGGTTAAAACACAAGAGGGCGCTATTTAATGCGATACTGCAGAGCCGTATTGGCTTCAGACAGACAAAAACCACGATCACATACTTGGAACCAAGTCTACATACAACATAGCGCTACGACAAGCCGTATCAAGGAGTGCTTCGAAGCCAGACGCTGTGGGCAGGATTTTATGTTCTGTACTGCTCGGGTCTGAATTTTCCACTGAAGATTTGCGACAAAAAACATAACTGGGCGAACGAGAGACGTGGTTACAAAGAAATCAGTTGAGATTCCAAGGCTAGATGACAGAATTGTGCGTGCAATTTTCCAACAAGTGAAATATCAAATTCCGGAATTCAGAGACTGGTGTACAGACACTAAATGTCAAACTGTCATTTTGTTAAATGACGTTTGCAAACATGAATGCTCCCAGCTAAACTAAAGTAAAGTCCTCACTATCCTGTTTTTTGTCTTCAATCAACATGAAATATACCTATATAAATAATTTTACCATGAAAATACCCTGAAAATATGTTTTACCGTGAAATAAATAGTTCATGGCAATTTCACGATGACACAACACCATGAAAACGCCATGAAATACTCTTGGGATTCCTTCGCCGTGAAAACTATGTGAAAATGCCATAAACTTCTCGTAGCAGTTTTGGGGCAGCTCATTAATTCTCAAGAGAATCGTGAATTTGCCCTGAAATCACTGTTCACAGTAGGAAGAGACACTGTGAAATTGCTGTGAAATTACACTGAACTGTTATTTCACGGCAAAACAGATTTTCAGGGCATTTTCAGGGTGAAGTTGTTCATACAAGTGATATAGCCAGCATCATAACAATCTGCCTTGTGGACACATAGGGTACTGTTATAATTTAAAGAACAAATATTTTCCTCGAATTACTGGGCTTGCCCGATGATGGTCATGCAGAAGGAAAATAAATTTCTCTTCGACACAAAAATCAAGTTTACATCAACATGCTTCCTGGGTATGAACAATAATTATAAAGAGATGTTGGTTTCTTTTGGGGAAAATGTTTGCATATTGTCAAGGGATTAAAATATCCATAGCTATTCATTTTAAGTGCTCCGTCTTCTGTATAACTATATATAAACGCTGACTTGTGATTTGATTTCTGTATGTTCATGTAAGAAAAAGAAAAAAGAAAGGTATTGAAAAAAACTGAAGAATAAAATGTTTTTACGAAGTGAAGTCGTGTTTTGTTTTATAAAATTATTCGTAACCTAAGAGTTTTAAGAATCAGATGTACAAAATGCATGTAAAGTTATACTTGTACTGTAAACATGCTTCACGGTTCAATTACTACCGAAACTTGGGAATTTAAGGGATTAAGTTTGTTAACAAATGACTAGCTGACACAGCCAGGTGATCTTCATAACCGCAGGGAGACTCTTTTGTCAATGGATTAGGGAGTTAACAATAAGTAAGACTAATATTGCGGTGACACCATGTGCAATCTCATTTGAGTAGTAATTAGTTCTGAAAAGAACTGGAGGTACAACTCGACGTTTCGATCAGTATGCTCTGATCGTCCTCAGGAGTTAACAATAGAAGATTTTGGTGACTGCAGCTTCATCACTGCTTTCCGGGTGAGTCTCACGATAATACTGGGAGAATGACCCGGTTTTTTTTTTTGCGGGCGAGATTGGCTAAGTTCCCTAAGAAGTTCACTCATCCATATTCATATAAATCATGATGGTGTTGGTGGTGGCGTGTAGCCTGATTGGTTAATTATTCTGCTCTATGGTTTAACGAACAATGCAGCGCAGACAATCAGGCGAAGTTGTTTGTGAACTGAAATACACATGGCATTGGCGGATCCAGGGGGAGGCTAAGGGGGCTGTAGACCCCCCCTAAAATCGTAAAAAAGGGAGAGAAAGAGAGAGAAGGGGGAGAGGGGAGTGGAGAATACACTCCCTTTCCCACACTACGCGGGATAAACATAAGGAGGTGACGTACTTAGTACTGTACTAACTGTTGTGCATAGGAAGTGGCGGCACCCTTTGTAGTACTGAAAAATAATTGTTTTTGATTCTCAGCCCCCCAAAAAAATGTTCTGGATCCGCCTATGCATGGGTCCCTTCACAGTAATACCCCTCTGCATAAATATGTACAAGGTTATTCCTGTGGTAGTGGGAGCACTGGGTACAATTCCGAAGGCGTTGGAGAAACATCTCAAGGAGATAGGAACATCTGTTAGAGTAGAATTACTACACAAGGCGGCACTCCTAGGGACAGCAAGGATTCTGCGAAAGACACTCAGGATCTAAGGCTACGGGACGTAGTTTGACTTGAGGTGTAACCGGCAGAAAGGAAAATAAGATCTTTCTTTTCATGTTGTGCTAACGCGAAATAATAATAATAATAATAACATTAATAATAATGTGGACTTATATAGCGCATGTATCCACCAAACTGGTGCTCAAGGCGCATTACATTATTATCCCTGTTCATCAGGAGTATAAATCATTCCTGAAACCATCTCGGCTCCCTGGGGAGTATACCACTCAATTGCTGCCATTTCCGCGCATAGGGCTAATCAAACACAACAACCAACTCTGCCCTTACAGGTACCCATTTACCCCTGGGTGGAGAGAAGCAAGTATGGTAAAGTGTTTTGCTCAAAGACACAAATACCCCAGTCGCAGTTGGGATTCGAACCCACATTCAGACGACTCGGCCATCAGAACACAAATCCGATGCACTAAACCGCTCGACCTTGGCACTCCATATACGTATGTTACAGTAAGTGTTTTTGTGTGAAAAGTGGAGTCAAGGAATTCACTGAAATAAATAATTCAGCGTTCAGCGGTAAACTCTATTTGCTAATTATCATACTCGTTCATGATTATTGATGTTCCCTGTATACATTTAATCTAATATTAATCATTAATTTAAAAAAGAAATGTGCACTTATACCAGTGGATTTGTTTATGGTACCAACACTACTTATCTGGAACAATACACTGTGTAAAATCATGGAGGAACGAAAACAACATTCCTCCGTGATAAAATGAATGTTATTATGTTAGTTTTCTTTTCAAGGATTTATTTATTTATTATTATTTAGCAGGAGTAAATCATTTACAGCGATATAAAGCCACTGATCAGTGTAAAAGCAGACTAGAAGTTATGCATACTAGATTATGTTAACAGTACAACATGATTCACTGTTTTCTTTCCTTAAGGATTTTCATCTGAGCATGCGCATGACTCTATACCCCTTACAAATACACTGCACACTCTTACACACAAAACCAACTCACACACGTACACATGCATTGCATTGGATTACAGGCCCCACGCTGTTACTACCGCGCGAGATTCAAACTTCCCTGTGGCATAAACAAACTTTGGGTAAAGGTGCGGATTGAAGGGTGATTAACTTGCTTAACTTTTTCTTTACAAACCCCACTCCTATGGGGTTGTCACATACACTATAATAGAGGACAATCTTTACAGTGCGTTCCTAATGATCAGCCAAAATATGCAATCAAACTCCGTGAACTGACCTTAAAATTCCCTCTACAGGTGAAACTATAAATATAACAAACTCTGACTAAAATTCTTGGGAAAAAACGTACGATTTCCAGAACATCGACATCGATCGATCGTTACTGTCACACGATGCACAATTCAGTGTAAACATTGATATGTGTTAGATGCAACGGCTGTTCGTTGTTGACCGGAGCTAAATGTGTCACTTCATGTGTGATAACAAGGAAACTTTCAATGGTACTTTGGGCAACTATCTTTAAACAGCCGTCAGGAATATGAATGAGCATGCGCAGTTTGACAGAAGCAAGAGGCAAAGTATGTCTATATTTCACGGTAAAAATCGTCAGAAAACTGACACTAAGCTACCTTTTTTAGAAAGGCTACCATATTGCTTAGTGATTTATAAATTATTTGTGACCATAAAAGGCATATTAGGATTAGTCCCTCAATTTGATACCAACAAATCGATTGGCGCAAGAACTATGTTGAAACATGCATATAATAATAATAATGTATAGATTTATATAGCGCACGTATCCACCAACTAAGTGGCGCTCAAGGCGCATTATATTATTATCCCTGCTCATAAGGCTCATAAGGCTCATAAATCATTCCTGAAACCATCTCAGCTCCCTGGGGAGTATACAGCTCAATTGCTGCCATTTCTAGCGCATATAGAGCAAACCATCTCTGCCTTCACAGGTACCCATTTAACCCCTGGGTGGAGAGAAGCAATTATGGTTAAGTGTCTTGCTCAAGGACACAGGTGTCACGGCCGGGGCTCGAACCCACACTCTGCTGCTGGCAACACCAGAACTTGAGTTCAGTGCGCTAGACCGCACGACAATCCACTTTACGTGCATTATACAACACACGGGACCTACGGCTTTACGTCCCATCCGAAGGACGAAGCAATTATGGTTAAGTACCTTGCTCAAGGACACAAGTGTCACGACCGGGGCTCGAACCCACACCCTGCTGCTGGCAACACCAGAACTTGAGTTCGGTGCGCTAGACCGCTCGGCCACGACACTCCATTGATTAACCATCCTGTTGTTGAAAAGTTGAAACATAGGGCACAAGGTTTATAAATATCTTGCATTTTGAATGTGACATGTTACGTTTAAAATGTAGGTATTACTTACAGCTCGATGCTGTGTGGCCCAATTGTCCCTTCGTGAAAACGCATATTGCTCCTTATAGTACTCATTTTGCCCTTGGCCAATTAGTGTAATTACAAAACTAATGAGTTTTAGACCCTGTAACTTTGTGGGATTGTAGATTTCAAGTAAATCACAATGTCGAAATATCAAACTTTATGTTTTTTCGCTAATTGGCCCTTCGTGAAAACGGTATATGACGATATGGACCTAAGATATAGTCTCGCATTAAAATCTTTCATCTGTTTCAGAATTATGGGCTTGCGGACGGAATATGTCTGGTTTTTTTTTATTTTTTTATTTTATTTTTTTTTTTAATATAGAATATGCATAGAAGATGGCTGTGAACACTTATCGCATGAAAAGCACCTATGATGTACCAGGTAATGTATTGTACAGCGGGTAGCTGCACGGACCTGTTTTGCCGCGTTCAAATAAAACGATGAATTCGCGAAGGCAACACAAACACAATGAGTGCACATCCATTATAGTATTTTAGTTGTGTGAAACGTATTGAAATGAGATAAAAGAAGGTTGCGCTCAGATGATTTGCAAAAAGCATTGTTAGCTTTCAAACTGCAACTGGACAGACGATTGATGAGTTCGGTGCGCTAGACCGCTCGGCCACGACACTCCAAGTCAAGAACAATTGCTATCAAAAGCCAAAAACCTATTGCAACGACATTAGTCCCTAAGTAAGACTAATTGCGGTGACACCGTGTGAAATGCTCAATTGAGTAGTAATTAGTTCTGAAAAGAACTGGAGGTACAACTCAGAACTAATTACTACTCAATTGAGCATTTCACATGGTGTCACCGCAATTAGTCCTACTTATCCTCCTCACCATGCAAAGCTACAAGTTTTACCGACATTAGTCCCTATTTCATTGCATGACCCACAAAACGGCTTTATATAAAAATGTTTTACTGTTTGTTTGCTTGCTTGCTTGCTTGCTTGTAACTTTTCCCCACAGACATTAGGTATTGCCCCAGTACTGGTACTATTCCAGCTTGTACTGGGCCAATTAACTATTATACATGGCCACTTACCTTATGTTTGTTGGGGGTTTTGGCTATGAAACGAATTGCAGCCAAACTTGCCGGATCGATAGTAATTCTGCCGTGCTGTGTTTTAAAACAATTTTTTTCACACAGGGGTATGAATGTTTGTATATTTGGAAATTTGGTCTGGTTCCAATAAACCAAGTATACATGTACACGTATCACGTATTTCACTGGTTGGCAATACAAAATATTACAAAAAAATAAAATAAGGACTTGAAATAAGTTATAATAAGCACCAACTTATGTTGTGTTACACCCGACATTAACAAAACCGAATAACATAATATTGTTGCATTCCCACTATTGTGGCAATAATAAGGTTGGACCCTAATTTTGTTGTGACAATATCAAGTGGAGTTGGTTTATTCAACAACAATAAAAGGCACTAATAACATGTATGAAAAGAGTAGTAGCGTAGTTCAGGTACATGTCAATACAGTGCTATACACACGTCGGTGTAGGGCAAAATTAAATCAATTGTTTATCTCCCGACGCAAGAATTTCACCAACCTATATACATCGCGGAACCCGCTGCTATAATTTTTTATGGGATTCTAGCCAGCCAATTGTCATCAGGCAAGCTCGGTGGTCTAGACGTTAAGATGTCTGCACTAGTAAGCAGGTGGTCGTGGGTTCGAATCCCGCCCGAGTCGCCTGTGTAGTTTGTTCACAGACACTCGGAAATCACTGAGTATATAGTGCTATACACACGTCGGTGTAGAGCAAAATTAAATCAATTACATGTCGATGGTTAACTTAATGTAGCCCAGTGGCCCAGATCAATAGCGCCCTTTTGAGACGGGAGAAAACACATGTGACAGCTCTGCAGCCAATAGAGTAGCCATTGTTTTAATCGTCCCAGAAAGTGTTTTATTTTGCTGAATTAAATGTACAAATGACTTGTTAATCAACATCAAATAACTCAGAATTACTTTTGGCTTTAATTGAGTGCAGTACAAAACAACTGTTGGCTCTCAGGTAAGCTAAATTTTCATTGTTTAAAAAGTTCACTAGGTTTGTGTAAAACCATGTGACTGATTCATGCACAAGCACTATGATATAATGCAATGTACGGTTGTGTAGCTCTGTACATAAAACTGATGGTTCATTACTTAGTAAATGATGGATGTAGGTTTACTTATTAGATCCTACTACATAGATACTCCTCTGGCGGGACAGACGTAACCCCATACTGAGGTTTGGGAGCTGGCTTGGCAACCTCATCTGTTCTTCTGATTAAAAAAAATCAATGTGATTTGTCTTTATTTTTTTGTATTTATATCTGTTTATTCAATGGTGTGTTTATTTTTGTTATGCGCTTTTGATCATTTTTAAATGGAAACAGCGCAAAAGAAATTGTTAATTTATTATTTATTATTATTATAAATGTCTTTTATTTCTGCAATATGATTTTCATGACCATTTTGAGGGTTTTAGGTGATTGTTTATTGATCAATGATTTAATAATAGTTTTCATAATGGAAAGTAAATGTATGCCACATTTTTAGCAAAAGTCATGTGACAGTTGCACATGAGTTTGGATCAAATGCTGGATATTGTTTTGGCATTGATAAGATTTGTGAAATGGAACTTAGTAGAGTTTAATATTTTACATGTTTATTGTTTGCTCTCAGTCCTCGGCTCAGTCTCAGGCCTCATCTCGGGCTTCTGCTATAGTCTCAAGGCCTCGGCTATAGTTTCAGTATAGCTCAAGCTCAGCTCATTGGTTCCATGGACGGAAGTCATTTCTTCACTGCTTGTTGCCGTGGACATCGACAGTTAGCCAGATGCGGATTTTCGTATGGACTCACTTCGTATCCTTTACTATTGCGTTGGCACTGGGTATGCATGAGAAAAAGTAGCGTCCTTGTAAGGATTGCATATTCATAGCGGACAATCGAGGGTCCGGGGAAACACTCCCTGGGAATTAGAGGACTAGAAATTGCATCGTTTCAAATATTCACTATTTTAAAACATTAAAAAATAAGAATTGTCTTGCAAAATAGTGGTTTAAACAATGCGAACAGTTCCAGTAATGCGATCGGAATCGCTTACTCAGCGGAAATTGATTACAACTCATGTAACCAAAGCTCCAGCGTACAAACATCGTAAGAATAAAACGTGTATTTTGGTTGCATAATTCATCATGGACAAAGACGGAAGGACTACATTGAATGACATGTATTATAGTGTTACGAATCTTACCATTTGCTTTTTATAATAATAGCGCCCTCTATTTCACTGTCATGCGATTTCTGCTACTCTAGTTCCCAGGGGTTCTTTTAGCCTGGATTGTCCGCTATGAATATAATAATAATAATAATAATAATAATAATGTGTGGACTTATATAGCGCACGTATCCACCAACTAAGTGGTGCTCAAGGCGCATTCTTTTACGTGCATTACACAACACACGGGACCTACAGCTTTACGTCCCATCCGAAGGACGAAGCAATTATGGTTAAGTACCTTGCTCAAGGACACAAGTGTCACGACCGGGGCTCGAACTCACACCCTGCTGCTGGCAACACCAGAACTTGAGTTCGGTGCGCTAGACCGCTCGGCCACGACACAAGGACACTCCTTTTACTCTTGCATATCCAGCGCCACCGCAATGCATAATGTAACACCAGCCGTGTGGCTGGAGAAGCAATCCATGCACAGTGGTTTAAAACCCTGTGACACAGACGTCAGCAAAGTTCATCAAAATAACAGTACAAACCTTAATGAAAACCACTTGGCATTCACTTACAATTTGACTGGACTAAAAACGCATTTTTTGTCCAAATATTTGTAAGAAATAATTATTTTAAATTGCGCCCTCTGTTGACTATTATTGTCCAGTGGGTGCATATAACGCCCTATTTGAATATAAAGTTGGACCAATAAAACACGACTTAATTATTTCGCGACTGAGAGGATTTTGCAAAACATGTTTCATTCTAAAGTATCGGAAGTAAAATAGCATTCAGACACTCGGAGAGACAGGCAGCCCGACATTCAGAAAGACACAAATGGACGTCATCTTTCCGACTTGCTAGGAAAGTGTGAAATCGATTCGGATAAAATTTCACAGAAATTTTGGGAAATCACCCTTGATTAATCAATGCCTTGATCTACTGAAGGAGGAAATGCAATAGTTCATCCTTTTTCTGGGACATGAACACACTTGATGTATGAAATGTGCAGTTATCAACGAGGCGGAAGGAACAAATCACTGGATCTGCTTTCATCTAGATGAGACGATACAATACATCAACCAGATTGTCCTCCTGTGAGTAGTTTTGCGAGAGAGATGTTCCCGGTCCACGTGGATGTTTTGTGGTGACCTGATGAGCAGCTCCAAAAATAACTTACTTGTCTATGTAGAGATGCCACAGATATGTCTATAAATAGCGCAAGCGAGGAGCGACAGAGGCGGCGGTAGGGCACAGCGCCACCATGCGGCAGTGAGATGTTACCATTTTATGCTCTCACTCCGTGTGCTGGTCTTGCCGTCCACCAAAACAGTTAAATTTCCCTCTTTGTTTTATAAAGTGATGCCCTTAAATACTATCACATAAACAAATAGCTCTACGGGTAGAATGTCGTATCCGACCGCCACTTTTTCTCACTCAATATAACCAATAATATAATCTTACCTACCTTGTAAGGTGGAGAACATATGGATGATGATGGACATAATTATCGTCCCTAATTTGCCATAGTGACCAATCCCGAATTAAGTTGGCATACGGACCAACGCAGTATTGGCCATTTTGCCAAATTACAAAAATAGCCAGTTGGAACATTTGTCATTTGAATGCATGCTCTATCTCCAAAACTATAAGGAATACATGCATGTGGATTAGATACAATGGTAGGTCTCTTCCGAATGTACTAATGGGCGGGAAAACTTAAAATTGAAAAAAGTCGGATTGGTCACTATGGCAAATTAGGGACGACAAGTTATTCCAGGATATTTATTTCATGAAAAATCAGGCATTTTTGGTATATGATGACTTCCTCAGCCATGTCAGTCTGATCTTGTCAACTCCCCCGTTAGTGACCAACACGGTCATTGTACATGCGCAGTGGCAACTATAATAGGATCTTTCTATGTTCTGAAGGGGGGGGGGGGGTTTAGAAGAAAAATAAAGTCCGAAAACCATCATAAAATTGGATTTTAAAGATAGTTTTCGCTTTCTGTACCCCCAAAAATCGATAGAATCATTTTTAAGTGGTTAGTGGTTGAAAAAAAAAAAAAAAAAAAAAAAAAAACCTAAAATGTGGCGGTCGGATACGACATTCTTTCCATTAATTTCAGTGAACTTGACTTGTGCATGTATAATGTGCGACACTTATGGTAATTTATAATGAATACTTTTCGTGTATACATTGTACTTATGTTATAATTTGGTTTTCCTTACTTTCTACTTATGTTGGTTACTATTTATGCTCTCACTCCGTGTGCTGGTCTGGCCTGGCCGTTCAACAAAACAGAATTGAAGAAACAAATCCGAATAATAAAAACTGCATCATCGAACCCACACACTGTTCATTAAACATAATTAGACATTGAACTTCATTTGGAGTCTGTGATTAGAGAAAGAAACAAGGGTAAGTACCTGAATTCTGGCGGCAAAACTAAAATGCATATATCTCATATAGTTAATTAAGCGTTTTTGTTGTTATTGTAAAATATTTTGCTCATAATTTGTACGTCCTCTGTTTGTCCGTTTGTCTTGTCTTTGTCTGTACATAGGCCGATTTTCTACAAGCCATGGCTTCTCAAATCAGCCTCCATACTGTTTTCTATTCTTTGATTGTTTAAGCCTAAACATTTTAGACTGCTCTGTTTATTATATCACTTTCTTTGTGACAGTATGGAAATAAATGTAAACTGAAACTGAAATAAAACCTGAAAAATAGAACCCGTCTCAAATGTAATTAACATTTTAGGCTCTTTCCAAAATACGTCAGCTTTTAGAGATTGTTTAATTTAAATAATGTACTTTTAAGTGTTATCCTAATTAAAAAAATGTATAATAACTATCTTTCAAATGCTATTTTAAAAATAAATTTAAATGTATTTTTATTTTAATAATTTATTATTTGCACAAGACATGAGTGCGCCACCAAGTGTTCATTGAAATTTACCTCATTTGATAAATAAAAGTGGAGTGAATTTTCGCTTGCTCAATGATGACAAAATGGCATCAATCATATTCTTATAAAATAAAATCTGGACAACAGTGTTATACAAAAAAGTATATCCCTCAGTGCAAATTACAGTTAAAAAATAAATAAATAAAAAAATAAAAAATCGGGGTTTGGCTGCCGGACTATTATCTGACGTAATTCATGAGCCTCAAGGCGTGACGTCAGATCTTCGTCCGGCTATGCGTAATTATGATCCTTTGTTGTGTTTTAACCCTCCTACTATGGCTGCACTTTAGTGGCAAGTAGCTACAGAGGTCAAAACCAGTCAACTGTCTGTTTTGACTGTTGACCTAAATGTGCACACAGGGGCATTTTTGACTGGTTTTTCCTGTCATTGTGACGATACCAATGTGGAGTGTCGTGGCCGAGCGGACTAGCTTACCGGACTCAAGTTTTGGTGTTATTATTATCATTATTATTACCAGACAATGCTTTTACGGATTAATTTTGACATGTAAATGTACTTGCTACACGTAAGGTTTGACAGTGTTCAACTTTTAAGTGCACTAGATATACCTTGGCAAGTATATCAACATTTTGACCGATTTTGACCCTTGTAATAGTAGGAGGGTTTTAAATAACAAGTTAAGACCTTTCAATCAAAACAAACGTAGGTTTTCGATTGAGTGCTTTGTTTTAAAACGTTAGACTAAGACTGTTTATTTAAGATGCGTCGGAGGAAATGAAGCATAAAGCAGAATCCTGATGCGACCATGGTACCAATAAGAATGGCAAAACCTGCATGAAAACTGCCTGTAGAGTTTCGAAGCCAGCCTGCAACATTAAAAACAAATTATCACAATAAATGTATGAAATATTACATGTTAAAATATTTTTTATTTGTTTTAATATCAGTTAACAAAAATTTTGGCTTCTGGAAAGGTATAACAAATTTGAAGTTCAAGTTCAGGCTATATATTAGGTAATTTTAAATTGTTTCAAATGTTCATGTTAATCTTTGACACAAGAGGGCGCTGTATTTTGAGAATCCCAAAAGAAAATTGTTGCCACAGGAGTTTAAAAAGTGTACACTAACACCAAACCTCCAATAAATTATTGGTTCCCTCAACAGGTTTACGGACTGGGGCGAAAAATACTCGGGTAACAAGACAGCGAAAAAGTTTGGAGCATTTCATGTGTCATTTCCGGCATCCATTACGAACATTTTGTTTTGTTGAAGCAAATAGAAAATTCATGATTGTGTTACCCTCTGTTTGGTACAAGAATATACACATAAAATTTTTACCTTAGTTTGGACTTTCCTGATTTTGGAGCCTTAGTGGATGAAATTAAAAGTAAAGTTTCAAAAACAGTCCTCACTTAAAACAAAATTGCCAACGGTCACATCGCGACAGAGCACACTTTTCGTTTGACGTTATAGTATTGTGTGGACGCATGACATGCATGCCGCATATGCTTGACTTCATAGGGATATGACGAGACATGGCGGCCATCTTGATCGAGGCATTATCGTCAGTGGTAGCCGTGTGATCATGACAGTTTGTTTGTTCTGGTACAATTACGTAGCTGTATTTATGCTATGAGCATGGTATTTGTGTGTGTGTATGTGTGTGTATGTGGGGGGGGGGGGGGGGGGGCACTAGTTCCCCCAACTCCGGGTTTTCTGTTATCTTCAGCAGATTTTCATGAAGCTTCGTAGGTATGTTAAATTCAACAAGATATTGAATGAGTTCATAAAATCCATTAGGGGTCGCTTTGTCCATTTTAAGTTAATTATTTCCTTACATATGAATTTATTGGCGGAACTTAAAACACAAACATCACGTACGGCAGTATATTACCAAGATGACAGCAAAATCATGCCATTTTCGGTGTTCTTTAAATCATATCTTTTCAATTGCTTATGCTATAAGTTTCGTTTTTGCTTTATATTGTAGACACTTTATCCTTATTTATGGTGTGACATCCATTTAAAAAACATTATATACAGATTGGCCGGTTTTACTGTGTAATTTCATTTTTATGGAACATTTTGAATACTACACGATCCCTGAATAAACACAATCTGCATTCCCTGGACTGATTTTTTTCGGTAAAATACAGACAGATGCCTATTCCTGAATTGATGTAAAATTCATGTTGATTGGTTATTGTTAACAACTGTCGATTGGAGGTGAAACATTTGAACCAATCAGATCTAGTGTTACAAAATGCGTTGAAACCTAAGACAAACCATGCGTAAGATAAGATCAATGCCTTGCTAAACGGTAACTCAATGTGCAATGTACAGCAATTATTTTGGTTTATTAGGTTCCGAAAAAGGACCCATGAAATTCATATGATTTTTATCCGTTGGCCGTTAAACTTGGCACAGACGCTGTCTTTAAACAGTGGTGTCACTTAAATCACCACTAGAGGGCGCTATAATCAAAATGTTGGGTCATTATGTACCGAAATACGATTTTTAAAGAATTGTATAATATCAAAAAATCATGAAAAAAAAATAAGATATTGTATTTTAACGTAATGACGGCCATACTGGATTCCCAGAAGGCACTGGAAGTGGATACATGACTCAGTGTTGTCCAGTTCAACGTTTGAACTAATGTGCCCTTCCCATGAAATATGCTAATTACATTCACGCATGTGCTCAAGCACCACTGGTTGGCAAACTCAAAAGCGGGATCGTCACGCAACCCTATGCGCGCGCTCATAGCGCCCAGCGCACGCTAAATTCAGCCAATGGAGACCAATGTCTAAGTACAAGCTATAACACACGCTAGGCGTTGCATGACGATCCCGCTTTTGAGTTTGCCAACCAGTGGTGCTTGAGCGCATGCGTGAATGTAATTAGCATATTTCATGAACAGGCCCTATTAAAGGGAGTCCTCGCTCAGTCAACCAAAGGTTCCTTTATGCGTGTTACGCGTATGTGCGACATGCGTACACCCAGCGCACGCACATTTATATACGAGTGACATCCTATTTCATATTTTGAAGAGCGAGGGCGCTCTTCAGTCTGTGACTTCTTATGCACCAGGTATATTAATCCATAGTTCACTTACCTATTATCATACCACCTACGAAGGATGAAACGCCTGCCATAAAAGATTGCCAACCCAAGATGCTGACTTGTTTTTCGTCACAAAAAGGCAGATACCTTGTCATTACAGTAATAACCATGAATAGGCACTGAACCCCTACTCCAGTTATGGCTATAATGGCTATCTGACCAACAACAAATGGGAGACAGGATGCCAGACCTAGGCATGAGGCGGCCATGATTGCACTCCACCCTGCGATGGTATGGTACGATAGGACATTCGTATGCATCGCTATTGATGCGAGAGCAAAACCTACTATGTTGCCAACTCCCCAAGCAGTAGGGAGAAACGATGCTTGCGTGAATGTAAGTCCAAGTGAAATCCCATTTGCAACCATGTATATGAGGACTCCAGCAAATGAAATAGTGTACAGCATTCGCACACCGGTCAAAAATATAAAATCAAAATTCAGGAAAATATCCAAATCCATCGCAGACACGATAATGTTCATACAGTGTTCACGTTCTGGTGATTGTCCATTGTTGTCGATGGCAACAGTCGATACCTTTTTGTAGGAAGTGTCTGTTAAATTACTGGCAATTCTTATCAGCATACCGCAAACAATTAGATGAAACCCAGCTCCACCAATCAGCAGAGTTGCTCCTCTCCAACCGTAAGTCTCCACAAGAACTTGTGTTACCGGTCCATAAACCATTACCCCTAAGGGATCTCCTGAGTAAGCCACACAACTCGCCAATGCATACTTCTCATGAAAATAGAATGGTAATTCTGCGAGAGTTGGCTGCACCACACAAGTTGCCCCTAACCCTTTTGGATACAAAATGGACAAAACGGTTTCCTGCAATTATTATAAATGATTATATCACTTTCCGTACAGCATTTTCAACTGACGGTACCAATTATTAACACAGTAATCAAGAACTACAATATAGTAATAAATAATAGTTAAAAGAACAATATCGTCACGATCAACAGGGCATTGAACTGGACTGCTAGTTTAAGTCACTGACTGAAAATAATACCCCACATGATAAGGTCATATTACCGTTGCTGCTGCATAAATAAACCAGTAATTTTTAGTCACTGTGTTCATGATAGAGATAGAGATAGAGATAGAGATAGAGATAGATATATTATTCCCCAGGCTTGATTGGGATAAGGGTAAGGGTAAGTGGGTAAGCAGATGGGGGAAATATGGAAAGGGGTCGGAACTAACTAGAGAAGATGAGGAAGGTAATAGGAGGTATTTTCCAAAAATATTTCAGTGGATGTTTCGTCACTTAGAAACAACATAATTATCATTGTCATCTTGACATATTTTGTTGTGGTATGTTTGGTTCTCTATAGCTGTTTGCGCAACCAGTTTTCATTGTTTTGAAGATTTCTATCTCATCACCATTTTGCAATGTTGTTATTATTAACCCACGTGGTTGGTTTTGTTTCACATTACGGAGATTGTGTATAACCACTGATGTTATGGAAACGTCACGTCACACTTTAATAAAGGCTATGACGAAGATTCTACTATAAAAGGTCGAAATGTCACGACACTAACTACTATTTTGGAGCTCACTCCTTAAAAATGTTACCTGAGACAACGATCAGGTTGACAGCTACGACGAATACATTCGAAGATATCGAGGCCATTACCAAACCAAAACCGTAGATTATTCCGCCAATGGTTATTAAGTAGTGGCTTCCAACTTTGCGCGCTAAAGCAGCAGCGAGAGGTGCTGGTAAGAAAAGAAAACAAACAACTTTCTCAAATAACCCATGGTGAAATTAATTGTTTAAGGTCAGACAGTTTTTAGAGGACATGCAGCAAAATCACTTTTGCAGCCCAATATTGTATTTAATATCCATGCACTTGGCTGAGACCATTATTGCGGGTAGCTGCAGTTAATGTATCTCAAAGGTATTGTGATTGGGTGGAATCAGACCTTATATCTACAGACTTTTACATAGGACATTTGGGAGGCACTCTGGGGAAATTTGGCTCCTTTTTGACATTTCTTTAAATACTAATATTAGGTGCCTTTCCTCTCCACAGAATGCACCTAAATAATCCTCTTGAATGGATCAACAACGACCAAAACCGATTTGAAATACGACAATTTTGACTCTTTTTGACCCACCAAATCACATTTTATTATGTAGACATCCAAGCCCCAGTAGTGTGGAACCCATATTACACACTGTATCTTATCATATGAATTAATCTGTGGAACCAGTCTATCTAGTGTACAAAATTGATCATCTTTGTAAAAATTTTCGCTTGGAAACAAAGATATTTATTACCACCAAAATGGGTCCATCATGTACCAATCCAGCACCAGTCCTGTAATACTTATGTTAATTAACTCGCAATTCATTCTCACTTTACTCGTCAAGCTTCTATTTTTCATATTCCATTCACTCGTACTTCTCTTAACGGAGTTCTGGAAGTGCCATCTGACTTGTTGAGATAATTTATCTCAGGATGACGACATCCTGAAAGTAGGTTGTCATCATCCCAATATAAATTGTATCGGGATGACGACATCCTACTATCAGGATGACAACATCTTGAGATAAATTATCTCGGGAAGATGACATCCTACTTTCAGTATGACATCATCCAGAGATAAATTATCTCTGGAAGACGACATCCCACTTTCAGGATGTCGACATTTAGGATGTTGATAAATTGATCTTATTCCTGTTGTAGCCCCCTGGGTTTCATGCCCCCTAATTTTTTAACAGCCTGTAAAAAGAACAGCCGTAACCTGACTCCCAAAGATGAGCCCTGGTGTTGGTCAGTGTGCAGCCTTGGTCATTCTTAGAGGTCCTATGACCATATTGAATGAACTATGGACCGGCCATAATTCTGACAATCACGAAACCCGCACCACATATCAGTATGTGCTTGATCTACGAAATAGAATAGAGGAAACGTGTAAAATAGCTCAAGAACAATTAAGTAAATCATCCGCACGACACAAACACTACTATGATAGAAAGACACGAACGCGAGATTTCAAGCCCGGAGATGACGTGTTATTACTACTACCTACTGACCACAATAATTCAATTCAATCATCACATTTATTTCCATACTTCCATAAAATAATTAACAAACTTTATATTAAGAGTGCATTAAACGATGAAGCAGTAAATGTTAAATTCATAGCAAAAGTAATTAGTTAAATAGAGCATGGGGGCTGTTTATATAAGCAGAAGCTTGTTAAAAACAGCCATACAGACAAAAACACAAACAAAAAGGACAGACAGACAAGAGACAAGACAATAGGTAGTTGACACGATACAGAGTAAATATACTGATGACAGAGGCAATTAAAATAATGAAAAAATATCAAAAGGCTATTAAGCAAAAAACAACAGACTAACAAACTTTAGATATGTGGATAATGTGAACGCAATGGAAGAAAAGATATATTTGGGAGAGGAAGCTAAGATGCATAATGAGAGATAAGGACTTGTTTGTATTTAAGCTTAAAAAGACCCACGGACCGCTGAGATCTGATATTTTCATCTATGGCATTCCACACACGAGTACCAAGGAAACGAATGGTGTTCATAGAATAAGAGGTGCGAGTGAATGGAACAAACAGATTGGTACAGGATCTTGTGGAGTGGCTATGGGTGTCTCGAACTGAGGTAAAGAAGGAAGAGAAAACTTGGGGAAGAAGATTATGAGTGAACTTATACATAAAAATCCCAGTATGGAGTTTATTAATGTCGGCGATAGTGAGAGTGTGCAGTTGTGCGAAAAGAGGTGCTGAATGCTCTCTGGGGGAAGAGAAAGTACAGATACGAATAACCCTTTTTTGTGAAACGAATAAGGAGTACATCTTCGTATTACTCACAGAAGCCCAAACAATGTTACAGTAATTTAAATAAGGATAGATGAGAGTGTTATAAAGAAGAACAAGCGATGAAGCAGGGAGGAAATGGCGGATCTTAGAAATGACACCAGAATTACGACAAATAACCTTATTAACAGAAGAGATATGTTCTGACCAGGAAAGTTTATGGTCGATGATGATACCAAGAAATTTAGCCGAGAAGACTCTTGTTATAGAAATACCATCAATGATCACCGGCGGCAAATCGATGTCTTCAGGACGATAAGACTTGGAGAAAAAGATAAAATTAGTTTTAGCATGGTTAATGGAAAGTTTGTTTGCCTTAAACCATGAAGATACCTGAGCAAGTTCAATGTTGAGTGTGTTGATCAAGGAGGAGAGCTGAGGACTAGAGTAGAAAATAGTTGTATCATCAGCAAACAAAGTAAAAGATAAAATGGGGAGGAGTAATGGAGATCATTAATATAGAGGAGAAAAAGAAGTGGGCCAAGAATTGAACCCTGAGGAACTCCGTGCTTAATGTTTAAACGATCTGAGTCGCAACCCTTGATTGATGTAAACTGGTATCTATTGTTAAGGTAGTCAGCAAACCATTGCAGCGCGACTCCCCTGATTCCAAAATGTTCAAGTTTAGAAAGAAGAATTGAGTGATCAATGGTATCAAAGGCTTTAGAAAGGTCAATGAAAACACCGGCAGCACACATTTTATTGTTCAATGCCTGGGTGGCACTATCAACAAGTTCGACGAGGGCCAAGTCAGTGGAATGTTTAGATCTAAAGCCATATTGATGACCAAAGAGAAGATGGAAACGAGAAATGAAACAAGAAAGACGATTGTACATGAGCCTTTCAATAATTTTTGAGAAACAAGGAAGGATGGAAATAGGCCTGTAGTTACTAATGTTGCACTTATCACCGTTCTTGAAAACGGGAATAATTTTAGCAACCTTAAGATTAAGAGGCACAGATCCACTGAGAAGGGAGAGATTGAAAATGTAAGCAAGAGGTTCAGCAATAGATGGAAGGACAAATTTCACAACAGTCGAACAAATGTTATCAAAACCGCAGCTACTTCATGTCTTTGCCGATACGCAAGATTTCTTGAGCGTTAGTAGGGGTTAAGAAAAAAGAAGGACCATTTGGGTCGTGCAAATAGTCGTAAAAGTGAGTACCGGAAGCGGGTATCTTACTGGCAAGAGAAGACCCAATGTTTGTAAAGAATTTGTTAAAAGAATCAGAAATATCATTAGGTTGGGAGACAAAGTGTTCACCGTCTATTGTGAAATTATCTGGAAACGAGGACTCTTTACGCTTACCCAAAATGTTATTTATTTCACGCCACGTATTTTTAAGGTTGCCCTTATGATGATCGAGCTTAGTGGCATAATAATTTTTCTTGGCGGAACGAATAGTGGCAGTAAGACGATTACGGTAGATTTTATAAATCCGTTCGTTTTCTTCTGAGGGCTTGCGCAGATACCGCCTGTGGAGTCTATTTTTAAATGAACAAGAATTCACTATAGACTGGGTGATCCATGGTTGATTTTTCTGTGATTTCCCAGTAATTTTGGTGATAAGTGGGAAATGATTATTATAACGAGAGGTAAAGATAGAAAGGAAAGAATTATAAGCAGAGTCAACCTCTTCAGCTTCATAAACATCGTGCCAATCAACATTGTTAAGATCACAGCTGAATGAATGAAGGGAATTGCTATTAATATCTCTAGTAACTAGGTTTTTTTGAAGAGGTACAGAATTCTTAAAGCAAGATGCAGTCAACTGGAAAAGAGGATAATGGTCGGAAATGTCCGAATATAAAAGGCCAGCTGTGATATCAAGATCAGAGTTAGTAAGGATGTTATCTATCAGAGTGGCAGTGTGTGGGGTGATACGAGTGGGTTTGGTAATCAGAGGGAGGAAGCCATATGAATAAAATGTATTGACAAACAGGTCCGTGGGTTGATGTCCTTCACAATTGAGCAGATTAAGGTTGAAATCACCCATTATGTAACAGAGCTTCCCCTCTGAAGTAACCTTTTCAAGACAAGAATCAAAACATTTGTGAAAGTTATTAAGACAAGTTCCAGGGGCCCTGTAGACATTCCCAACAATTAAGTTAGAAGCATTGTCTCGCTGAATTTCAATGAAAATTGCTTCGAAGTCATCTTGAGATGGCATAAGATCTTCACGAATGTGAAAATTCAGCGAGTTGCTTATAAACATGGCTGCCCTTCCGCCAGGTTTTAAAGAACGCGATGTCTGAACAAGTTGGTAATTATTCATATGGACATACGACGGAGGGGCTTCTTTGAACCACGTTTCGGTAAAGCCATAAATCGAGAAGGAATGGTCTAGAGTGGCCAAGAAATCTTGAATATCGAAGAAATGTCTACAAAGGCTCTTGGAGTTCATGTAATAAATTGAGAAATTGCCTGGAGAAGAATTGATGCTATTGAATTGTTGGGAATCAAAATAATCACAAGTATTATTTACACAATCATTATTGCCATCATTGTCAACAGAACTTAGAAAATCAGTAAACATTAATTAGTAAAACAAAAACAAAAAACAAAAAGCAGGGTAAAGGAAACAAGAATGAATAAGGTGAACTGTTTCCCGAGCTCCAAAGAAAACTAAACTGGAAATGAAGTAAAACTAAGAAAATAAAATAAACAGGTATTGCAAAAGGCATAACCGGGAATAAACTAAAAGGTACAAAAGGTGGTCTATGAAGATTACAAAGAAAATGAAATGGTAACAAAATGTAGTACAACGTTACGACCAAAAGTAAAAGAAGCATTGGTGAATAAATTACTAAACTAATAAAACCAAACCGTCTAACGGCAGATTTTTGCAAAATAAATATTTAAAAAAAAAAGTCAAGCACAGTTAACGATGCGTGGACAGTTAAGCAAAAGTAAACAAAATGGGAACAATGATGTAACATGGAGATGGCGCAGAGTTAAAGATAGTTAGAAGCGCTTATCACCTCAGGATCTGTAGAACTCAGCAAGGGCTCCGGTGTTATCCCGCCACTTACCGGCTACGGATAAACTCCTCCTCCAGTGGAGAGGACCCTTCTTGGTCACTGAAAAAGTGGGACCAGTAGATTATCGCATTGACATTCACGGGAAACTGAAAGTGTTTCATGCTAACCTATTGAAATTATACATCAGCCGGTCTGATACACAATCCACCAAGCCTACGAGTACCGTCATACCAGAAACCGTAGACGAAATACTGAACATATTCGAATGTGCGTCCGTGTCGGTAATCGAATGTGAAACCGCAGATATGCCAGACGAACTGTTATTAGAGGCAAAATTTGACAACCAAATTCTCTACACGCCCTCACTTCATGCTTGTGAAACTATAGCCGATGTAACAACAGCAAGAAGTGAAACGTTTATTGGGAAACTTTCGCGATGTAATGACGGATGTTCCCAGAAGAACAAATCTAGGTCATTACGACATAAAACTCACTTTAAGCGATCCAATTAGAAGTAAACCTTATCCGATGCCATTTGCACTGATTGAGACCGTCAAAACAGAAGTAGAAGATATGTTAAAACTTCAAATCATAGAGAAATCCGACTCGCCACATTCATCGCCCATTGTACTTGTAAAGAAACCCGATGGTACAAATCGTTTTTGTATCGATTTTCGGAAATTGAACAAAATAACTTTTGACGCGGAACCCATTCCCAACCCAAAACAAATCTTTTCTAAACTCGCAAATGACCACTACTTTACTAAGATTGATTTAAGTAAAGGATATTGGCAGATTCCCATGACAAAAGAGGCAAAGGCAAAATCCGTCTTCATCACCCCTACTGGACTATACCGGTTTATTAAAGTGATGCCTTTTGGTTTAGTAAATGCCCCAGCCACTTTTAGTCGTGCCACGCGCACGTTGTTAAATGGACTTGATCATGTAGATAATTACATAGACGACATATTGGTACACACACCATCTTGGGAAGTACACATTGCCATTTTAACTGAACTCATGCAAAGACAGAGAAAGTCGGTTCTGACTGCGAGACCTAGTAAGTGTTCAGTTGGCAACCAGACCATCCAATTTTTAGGTCATGTCATAGGCCATGGTAAACTTGAACCACAACTAAACAAAATTGAAAAAATCAAAAATGCATGCCGTCCTACTACTAAGAAGCAGCTACGATCATTTCTAGGATTGGCGCGATATTATCGCAAATTTGTGCCTAACTATGCCGCAATTGCTGCTCCACTCACTGATAAAACTAACAATAGTGAACCTAACAATATAGGCTGGGAGGCAAGTCAACAGTTAGCATTTGATGCATTGAAACAAACGCTCGTCACTGCTCCTTTTCTACATCTCCCTAACTTAGACATTCCGTTTACCTTGCGCACAGATGCATCCGACTTAGGCATAGGAGTGATTTTGTTGCAAGAGTATGAGGGAGAAAAATGTCCTGTCGCTTACGCAAGTAGAAAGCTGCTACAGCGTGAACGCAACTATTCGACCATAGAAAAGGAATGCCTCGCTCTCATATGGGGAGTACAGAAATATCAAGCTTATTTGTACGGAAAACCCTTCAACAAAGAAACTGATCATCAACCACTTGCATAAATGCAAAAACCAAAAGTAGCAAATGCAAGAATCGTGAGATGGTCTCTCTCACTGCAACCTTACCAGTATCGCACTATAGCCATCAAAGGATCAGACAATGTTGGAGCTGACTACCTAAGTCGAATTGTATAAATGTATTATAGTATAAATATTAGATGGCTGAAAATGGTTTCGGGCGAGAAAATGTGTAACATTTTCTTCTGAAAAGGGAGTGAAATGTCACATCCATTTTTAAATGTTTATTTTTTTCTTACCTTTAAACAAAATGGTTTAATCCTCATTAAAAACTTACCTGTAAATAAAATGGATCAGTCAAAAGTAGTCTAACCTCACCCTAGTTTAGTTTAACAAGGTGAGGCTACATCAGGCCATGGTTTGTTAATTGTCGCTGTGTATTGTTCAGTTCTTTTGTGTAAAGTTTCCTTTGTTAAAACCCAGTCTTTGTAGACTTAAATACTGTGCTGTAGGATCTTGAGAATATATACAATAAAATAGCAGCAGAAACTGTAGCTGCACCCAAAGATCTAGATTTCTTTTATTTGAATGGAGAGGGGGGGGGGTAATTTAAATACTAGAATAGAATTGTTATGTTAGAGGTGTAGTTATAGTAAAAGTTATAGTGGGAGGTAGTGAAAGTGTAAATGTACAGTGTGGAAGCAAGTTTGATAGAGAGACGTTGAGAGCTTTGCTAGCCATCTACCAATAGTCCACCAGTAGATTTGTGCCCCAGCTTGCACATTACAGATGCAAAGGCCATAGCCAGGTGAAGCAGTCACTTGGGCAAATCTTTCCAGGTTTTGGCAGGGCATATTGGCCCTATATGCGGCAGCAATACTCAACCAAGCGTCTTCAAAATTCACTGCAATAATACAAACCGTAAGTTAAAACCCAGTTTTCTGTATGACATAAATGCATTAACTTTGATTCAAAAGGAAAACACTTGACAAAATAAGGTGATAATCCCTTGTGGATTATTAAATGTTAAAATAAACTACCGAAATGTTGAGTGGATTTAAGAGAAGTATAGTTGTTCCAATACATTCAAATAGATTAATTTAAGCTCGGTTTAAAGGAATACACACAAGGAAATATTTTTTTATTTAAATTGTTGCATTGTAAAACCCATATTTTCGCTAGCTTTGGTTGATCTATTTCAATTATAGATGGCCTTTAACATAGAGTAGAAGATATATATACTTGAGAGAGGGAGAGAGAGACCACCCGGGACGAGTATCGACAGCAGAGTCGGGTCCATCCCAGTAAAACCTGCCGATGTTGATCATCGTAACTACCTACCCTTGATGTTAACTATTCCATAGTGTAAACTCTTCCATGGTGTTAGTATTGGTCGAGGTGCCCAATATGAACACCAAAAGTGTAGTTTTTTAATAGTAACATCTTTGGACTATAGAACTTGTAATTATAAATTAATCAAATGGGCAGATAAATGCTTTCTTAAAAAGGATAGCTCTTCAAAAAAGAAAACAACTAGTTTCAGGAAATATTATTACAATTGGCTTCTTAGGATTAAAAAAACTATAATATTGTAATATTTGTACATGTATGTTCGCACAATAGTGTTTGATTAAATATAAATTTAAATAATAAATAAATTTAAAATATAGAAGGCTTCTTGAGGACATTGTTTATTTTTTACTGATTTTGGACCGGGTATTGACACACTGGATGACTGAGTGAACATTGACAGAAACGTTTCTCTACCATACTCATTGTGTCATCCATTTTACATGAAGTGTGTAATTTAATTTTAACTTAATAATCATTTAAGAATGTATAAGTTGTTAATTTTTCATTCAGGTTTACCCATGAGTTCTTGGGATTTATATTTGTTGCATTTTTACTTGTTCCAACTTGAATCATGGAGGAACCATGCTTGAATCAACTTGTGCATTTTTCATCACATACTTGTGTAACTTTGGCCCAAACCTTCTTCAACAAGAGTCATGTTTTTACTCAGAGATTATTCTCTTTTACTTGATTGTATTTTGATGAACTGACTTTACAGAAGATATTTGCATTAAGATTTGTATTTGATCACTTTTCCAACTATGTGTATTTTAAGTAGGAAAAGCCAGCACAGATTATATTTTTGAAGATTTAATTGATGCCATTACCTATGTACACTGTCCATGTGTGGAGTGTCGTGGCCGAGCGGTCTAGCTTACCGGACTCAAGTTGTGGTGTTAGCAGCAGAATGTGGGTTCGAATCCCGGCCGTGACACTTGTGTCCTTGAGCAAGACACTTAACCATAATTGATTCTCTCCACCCAGGGGTTAAATGGGTACCTGTGAGGGCAGAGTTGGTTGATTAGCCCTATATGCGCTGTAATGGCAGCAATTGAGCTGTATACTCCCCAGGGAGCTGAGATGGTTTCAGGAATGATTTATGAGCCTTGTGAGCCTTATGAGCAGGGGTAATAATATAATGCGCCTTGAGCACCACTCAGTTGGTGGATACGTGCGCTATATAAGTCCACACATTATTATTATTATTATTATTATAGCTAGGCATGGGGTACTTATCAGAACTCATGGTCTGAGACAAAGAGACTACTGTAGGTACATTCCATAGCTAGGTTGCTGGCATGGTAATTAGCACCAAGCCCTGGGGCTTGATTCTGGTAGTGGGTTTATGTAATTAGGGTAGCCTGGGCTATTTGACACTACAAGTATAAACCTCCCCTTGGTCCCCAGTGTGAGAGGCAAGTACCAGGCTATTTGACGGTTTACTAGACTCTAGATTATGGGTCCTTGCTCTGCATTTAACTGTTCTTGAGTTAATGTGTTATTGTATTTTATGTATGTGCAGTTTGGCACATAAATTATTGTTGTGACTTAAAATCACAAGATTGAGATTTGGTTGAGATTTGATCATAGACTAGCCAAGTCTTTGAGTTTAAATGTGTAATTAATTTGAGCTATTCGGAGAGATATTTCAGTATTGTAGTTTATTTCTCAAGTTTTATAGGATTTTATTAAAAGTTAAATATGTATTTTAGTCATGCTTACACTGGGTGACTGAGTGAACATTTACAGAGAAGTTTTTTTCTGCCATGCTCATTGGAGTCTTTGTGTCATCGTTTTTACTTTACACTCTAAGGTGATCAACATTCGATCCCCTACTGGTCGGACCTTCCATGGCAAAACAGCCCAACTCGAAAATTTTGATTTTTGAGATAAGATCATTTTTGGGTAAATTGAGGGCGCTCTTTTCATTTGTGAAAGTTTCAAAGGCGTACGATGGATTGTTTTGAAGATAGCATGTCCTATCTCACATTCTTTGCACACGTTCACTCTGGTTTTGTATGGCAAAACGCCTTATCTCTAACCTAAGTCATTCACAGTTTCTTGTTTTGCTTGGTAAAACATTGTAAGTCCAAGATAGACTACTTTGCCTTCCAAATTGATTATAACCTAATGTGGAGTGTTTAGGGTAAAACAACTTAACTTGAAGATAAGCTGTTTTGCCAAAAAAATATCTAAGTTTGAGAAACGTCTAACTTTGAATTAAGTCATGCATACTTTATTTTTATTTGGTAAAACATACTAAGTCTAAGATACATAGATCTGCCTTTCAAATGAGTTCAAAACATAATGTTGAGTGTTTATGGCAAAACAAGTTTACTTTAAGATAGGCTGTTTCGCCATAAAAAAACCTTAAGTTAAGACATGTCCATCTGTGAGATAAGCTCATTTGCCATAAAAATACTTGAACTATTGAGGGCGCTATCACCATTCTAACTCATCAAATGTATAATGGCGGCCATGTTCAACCTCAAGCTGCACAGCAGGGGCTTTCAAATTCTCCAAAGGGCATTGGAAAAAAACCAAGGTATGTCTATCTTTTACATGCTTAAGTCTTAAATATAATCCTATAGAACTCAGAGGTAATCAGTAGATAGATGAAAGTCCAATGTAATCAGCGCCCGTATAAATTATAATGTTGCATGATGCAGGCAAGGGTTACGGGTCCACACATGAAAATTGGAAGTGTGTGTTTTGTGCTCAATTTAGCAATCATTGCATAGCTTAGAACTACAGCTTTAAAATGACACCTTTTTCATGGATATACGTTATTGGGTTGCAGAGATATGATTTATTTTTTATTTTTCTATTGTGGGGATTTCCGCTCGAATTTCCTATGGCTAAAGTTGGTAAAATTGTACTCTTGTTTACTAAAGTTTGAGCCTAATTATATATTCATAAAAAGGTAAACAATTTCAAACTCATGTAGAATCATTATAACATGCAGTATTCATGTCAAATTTTATTTACAGGTACATCAAGAGTAGAAGATTCAAGCAAGCTAAATCTTGAAACACTCGAATCGTCAATTGTATGTTACCATGGCAACACAAAAATTACGAATAAACACAATAAACAAATGGCTATATCTCAGAAACTATGGCATTTTGCTTGACAACGATAACTTGTTTCCTTAGTTACAATGTATAACCAATCAAGTATTTGTATTAAGAATGTTGTATCTTTTTGTGTTACCATAGCAACGATATGTTAAAATTAGGTCTTTTTTCTCAAAAATCCTATTTTTCGCGATCTAGAAAAGTCGCTTTTCCTAGGTTAAAACTCACTTTAACAAATACATTTCGATGTACATTGACCATATATATGTTTGGGAAATCAGCAAACCCATCAAAATAACAGCAAATCAATGGTAACCAAGGCGTTGCTATGGAAACACTACAAATTGTAAGAAAATGTCGAAAATAACATTTTCACCAATCTCCATAAATTCAGTTTTCTTGCATCAAACCGAGAAAATTAAACATTTGAATTTTGTGTCCATGTAAATGTACTACTTTTATTTAATGAAACAATTTATAATACTTTAGTTCAATCAAATGCATTTTCACTGTGTAGTTTTTAATCTGTAAACAATTCTATGGATTTTGTAAAATAAACCAGAATCAATTAAATTCAACGTAACAGTATGTGCATGTGGGTTATGCACTGCAGTGACCATGTATTTTGAACAAAAAATAATTATTCAGGAACAATTGAGAGAAGTCCACCATCATGGACGAAATAATCCAATCCGTTGGCGCCAGACTTCAAGGGAAACGCCCATACTTTCTCAAGTCAAGGTAAAGAAGCGCAGACACGAAATATACCTGTCAATTAAAAAAGAAAAAGAAATCAGTTATCATTCTCATAGTTAGGCATGCAACTCTGGCCTATTTATAATAATCACAATCCATAATATAATATTATATGGCCTATTTATAATAATGGCCTATTTATAATAATCACAATCCATACATTTAAAAAAAAAATAAAATAAATAAATAAAAAATGCAGTTTCAAAAAGGCCTACAACCGAGAAGAAAAATTGAAATACATATTTTATCAAGGGTAAACATGTTAATTGTTGTTTAAAACTAATAATTCCTCTGAAAAATGTAAAATATCCACTCTTTTCAACCTATTTCATAATATTGCCCAACTATTACATTTTACAGGGGGAGTATGTCTAATTGATGTAACAGCCAAAAAGTGGATTTTGGAAATCCTCCCCAGTATGCCTTCCACGTATTATTGGCTCTTCCATAACATATCATGCCTCCCTCTGAATTTTACATCGTTTTATTACGATTCATGCAATAGAAACAAATATATTTAGATATAAATATTATTTAAATGACGAAAAACCATCCCTTAAATTGCTTCAATTGACATCAACCTACCAATTCTGAACATAAACAACGTATTTCTGCCGCCACATCAGCTGGACACACTCACAAATGAGGCACTTTAAAAATTCAAAACGGCAAAATGCGGCACACAGTAGCCATGGACAAACGATTTTATTAGGTCAATCAACCATCGTAGAACACGTTTTTCTGATCGTTTTTGATCGGTCTGGGTCCCCTCTAACCCAAATTTTACTCCAAAGTTACTAGTAAAAATACTACTGAAATATGAAAATTGTTCTTACCTTTCAGCTTGGCGTAATTCGGCTAAAAATGGTCGGATTTTTATGATTGTTTTTTTGAGAGAGAGCTTCGATCGTGTACATGTGCATGGTAATTAAGATGGCGGCTGTAAACAAACCCACAATGCACTTCGAAACGACGAACGATCTAGGCTCAGCGCGCGGCCGCGCGGACGTACGGAGGAAACCCATTGAACTACAATTTTGTACACAATCGCGAACGAGATTAAACATGCGCAGAACCTGCGCGAAAAGACAGTTTGCGGTCACCGCCCGGTTAGGCCTACGTTACACACTGGTCAAACTGCCATGACTGCTGCATCATCTTAGCTTACACATAGGTTAGGCTAAGCCTGCGTAACTCCAACTTTTCATGTTTCTGTTTGATCCATTTTGAAATATTTCAATACAGCCAGGGTTTATTGATTCATATTTTGTTGTAAATTTTATGAATAGGCCTACTGAGTTAATGAATAGGCGTTGATAATGTAGGCCAAATTGTATTTTAATATGCATATGGCTATGCAGTCTTTTGATAGGAGGACTAAAAATATGTCCAAACAAGTATGGATATTCAAGAATGAAATCTCATTAGTGCACTTTACTAGTGATTGAATCATGCTAGTTTTAGTCATTTTAAGTTTTTGCAAATCTGATGCCAACATGTTTGTCACTAATGAAAGTAAATGTCGATTTTGTTCCCCAGCAAGTCCCTAGATCACTAAAGCAGACCTTAAAACAGGTAATCAATTATCTTAAGGGTAAAATCTAGGAGTAAAGAAGACTGTGATAACATTCATATCATATCATTTCTAATATTCCTTTCCTCCTTTACAGGCAAGAAGCAGCTCAAACATGACGACACAGAACTTATCAAAGGTAATAAAATGAAGTTTAAGTAGAGTTAATACATTATTGAGCTTATTAATGTACTTATTACTTATTAATGAAAGCACTTGTTTAATGCAGGTATATTTCATTTGCTTTTAATTTTGTCCTTGGATTTTGTATGATTATCGTCAGCAGGTGATAACAAAGTAGATTGTGGCATTATTTTATCTGTTTTTTAAATGCTTAATTTAAGTTATTATCTTTCATATATTTACAGTGCCAGATGGACTGAATGATGTTCACATGCAGGTGTCTGATTCAGAGAGTAAGTTGATCTTCATAACAACGGCGCACCCAGGATTTTGCCTTTGGGGTGGGGGGGGGGAGGGCTCCACCCAGGATTTTGTCTTGTGGGGGCTCAAAGAAAATTTTACTCTCACAAATCAACTAGGCCTAGTATGTATATGTACGTATATATGTAAAAAAAAAAATCGGGGACCCTCTTGGGGGGGCGGGGGCTCAAGCCCCCCGAGCCCCCTTGGGTGCCCCGGTGTTTCATAATTTTACAGTTCAGCAATGCCTCCAGGTATAGATAAACATTTAGTTGAAGATGTAGTTTCTACTGAGAATAATGGAAAATCTGAAACGCTTAATGTTATTCTCAATTGTATATATACAGTGCCAAACAATGATGAACTCAAGAATGATGTCCCCAAGAAAAGTTTGTCTGATCCAAAGGGTAAGTTGTTTTTCATAAGTTGTTTTACTACAGCAGACATTGCTCAATCATTCAGCAGTTCCTGCAGTATTAATGTACATTTTTGTAATAGATGAATATTTAGATAAAGATGCAGTTCCTGACTTATACAACATTCTAAAATGATTGATTAAAATTATTCTCTATTATATAATACAGAGCTAAACAGTGACGGACTAAATGATGTTCGCATAAAAACGTTGTCTGATCCAAAGGGTAAGTTATGTTTGATAAATGTAAGTAATTTTACTGCTGCAGACATTGCTCGTTCATTCAGCAGTAGCTGCAGTAGTAATGTACAATTTGTGATAAATGAAGATTTAGATAAAGATGTAGTTTCTTGCTTATAATAAATTATAAAGTGCTTTATTTAAATTACTCTCTATCATTTTACAGAGCCAAACAATGATGGACTGAATGATGTTCACATGGAAAGTTTGTCTGATTCAGAGGGTATGTTGCTTTTCATAATTGGTTCTACAGACCTATTTCCTGAAGTGCTTGAAACATTTTCAACAAAGCACA
Source organism: Zoroaster sp. YZ-2022 (assembly GCA_029582265.1). Classification (NCBI taxonomy): domain Eukaryota; kingdom Metazoa; phylum Echinodermata; class Asteroidea; order Forcipulatida; family Zoroasteridae; genus Zoroaster; species Zoroaster sp. YZ-2022. The sequence goes on from CM055817.1 coordinate 23,239,289, forward strand.
ATTTGGAGCTAGATTGTAGAAATTCTCCCATTTATTTCAACTGCAATAATATAGCAGCTATACATCTGAGTGCCGTATGCAATTTGTTTGCAAATTCATATCATACCTTTTTGTCAGAAAGTGAGCAACATTTTTATGTTATCATTTTTACAGATTATTTTCAACAGGACATTGTGGTAATGTGCAGCTCTTCAACTGAAAATGCATTTAGTGAGATATTAGACTGCATTAGCGACTCTGATTTGAGTAAGTTATATATCCATAATTTCCTGAATATATTTAGTTGAGAAGTTTAAGTGAATGTTTCAAATACAAAATTTGTTAGATATAGGGCTTTATAGGCTATTTACCAATAATTCATTCATTCACAGATAATCCCAAAAGCAATCTGAACAAAGACGACAGCCTGCAGTTGTCTGATATAGACATACTTCTGGGACAAGTGGCACCAGAAGAGGATAACCAAAAAGGTAATGCACTTGTTTTTTTATTTACAGTTATGCATTATTTGTGTACAAAGCTATGGAGATACTTCTGTTCTGCCTTGAATGACATCACAATATGGCTCAGGAATGTGGACATTTTCATTAGCAAAAAGACCAAAATGTTTAAATTTCTCCCTTGTATTACTATACAGTAACACGTAAAGTAAGCTGTCCTACATGTATTCAAATCATAACAATTCTATTGCATGGCTCCTTTAAGTGTAATTAAGGTTGTGCTCAATATTAAATGCTAAATAAAATCTTCTATCACAAAATGCACATCACTACGGCAGGTATTGCTGAAGAACCTGATGCAGTTCAACAAGAAGTTGTAGATCAACCTCCACCCAACAAAGATGGCAGCCTGCTATTGTCTGATATAGACCTACTTCTTGGACAAGTAGCACCAGAAGAGGATAGCCAAAAGGTAATGTAATCATCTTTTATTTATAGGTATACACTTTTTTATTTTAATGTTACAGCTATTTCTTTAATTGTAATTAAATAATACTCAAGACAAAATACAAAATAAAATCTTCATCTATCACAAATGCAGGTATTGCTGAACAACCTGAGGAAGTTCCACTAGATGCTGTAGATCAGCCTCCACCCAATCCAGAGGCTCTGCAAGAGAGAGGGTTAAATAAATCTAAAGGTGAGGTTGAATAATCCTTTTGCTGTGGATGTTATGCAATTTTAAGGAGAGGACTTTATATTCATATTTCACACATAGCAGTTACTGTGGACACATAAAGATGTCGCTTGAATGCCCTGTTGTAAAATTCTCCTTCCACGCAAACACAAATTATTTAGTAATTCTTGACCATTAGTGATATAAATGAATCAATCTGAATTACTAGCAATTTGTTTTACTTTTTTCAGAAAACATTTTATTTCTTTGTATATATTTAAACAGATAAAAAACGGTGCAGATCAGTTGAACAAAAGAAAACCAGAGACCAGGAGAACCACCATATACTTCGTCCATGTACACAGAAATGCAGGAGAAAGTGTTCAGAGAAGTTTTCTGAGGAACAGAGACAAGAAATTTTCAAGAACTTTTGGGACATGAGCTACGACCACAGACGTGACTGGCTCGTGCACAACGTGGATGAAGAAAAGAAGAGGTCCTTCACAACACCAAACCGAGGGTCGCGCAGAGAATGTACTCTAAAGTGGCGGTTCGGATCAACACAAGTGTGCAAATGTTTTTCTTGCACACGATCGGGTATCATGGCGACCAGGTTGTTAAGTCTGCTCTGAAAAATGTCAGGAAGGATGGGGTGTTGTAGTCGGTGCGCATGGCGACAGGCGTGGTCAACATGTACCACAGAACAAATTTGATGAGGGGTACCGCAAACATGTAATAGATCATATTGAATCCTTTCGACCGCAGGTCTCACATTACAGGCGGGACCATGCTCCCAACAGGAGGTACCTTCCATCCGACCTATCAATATGTTCAATGCATCAGGTCTTCAATGAAAGTCAACAGGCATCTGGCCAAGACCAATGTTCCTTCCAATACTACTACAAGGTATTCAGCTCTATGAATATTTCATTCTCGTCTCCTGAAAATGACCTGTGTAAAACATGCCTCATCCACGAACAAGCACATCCACCACTACAAGCATCGGCGGATGACCTCCCCCATAACTGCAGTACCTGTAACTGCCACGCTTGTTCTGGATATGTTGAACACAAAACCAGAGCTGCCCAAGCAAGGGCAGCTCTCAATGCAGACACAGAGCGGATGAAGAATGATGACCAAGTCCTTGTAACAACTGTAGACATGCAAAAGACAATTTGCATGCCAAAATTACCCACCAAGGACTATTACTTCAGCCGAAAACTTGTGCTTTTCAACGAGACTTTCGCTTCACCTGGCAAAGATGCACCAGCGGTGGCTGTTCTGTGGCACGAGGGAGAAGCCGGGAGGAAAGCCTACAATGTTGCAAGTGCATATTTGACTTTTCTTCGGTTCAACAGAGATATCCAGGAGGTAATCCTCTTTGCTGATAACTGCAGTGCCCAAAACAAAACTGGACGCTGTTTTCAGCATTTCCTCGCATGGTTAACAATCCTTCCATTGGCATCACCTGTATATCTCTGAAGTACTTAGAACCTGGCCATACATTCATGGCGGCAGATAGTGTACACGGGTCCATCACCACCAAGTTGAAAAGCAAGAGCGAAGTTTATGATTTCCAAGACTATATCGAGCTCATAGAAAAGTCACGCAAGCAGCTAAAGTGTGCAACTATCGATCACAAACAGATGTTCTTATTTGAACACCAGGCCAAGAAGACATCAGTACTTCTCAAGGATATCAAGGTCGTGCAGTTTAGGCGTGGCTCCATACAAATGTTCTACAAGACATCTCATAATCAGGAAGACTTCTTGGAGCTAGGATTCCTAAAGAAGGTTTCTGCACGCGAATTGACAGTGAAAATGGAGAATGGTGAAGACCCGCTAGCATCAGTTCCAGTGATGGAGAGACCTAGGGGCATATCTGCTTTGAAGAAAACTGACTTGATGACACTTGCCAGCATGATCCCACGCTACAAGGCAGCTTTCTTTGAACAACTACTGGTAAATGACAAATCAGAGGACTTGGAAACTGTTGAAGACTATTAACAGACTTACAATTTCGTGCAGTGGCGTCCAGCGAATTTCAGTGTTATTACTTCCTGAATACAATCGCAGGCTATGGCAGACCTCGGTGAAAAAGTAGGAGAAAAGTAGGAATACTTGAATGCTTGCGATTGCTACTTTGACTTTTGGCAAAAGAACCTTGTTACTTGCAATGGAGCCTTCTCTACCAAAACAGTGGAATATGTTTGACACAATCTTTATTTAGTGCTTTAAAAAAGAAAATAATTATTTTCAATTTGTTTTATCTAGAAATTAAGTATTCTTAAATTTAAGCTTTAAAATTGAAGTTTGCCAGAAGCCGTTTAAATGTACACGCCTCATAGAAGTGAGTCACACTAACCAAGCTTGCTTTGGAATGCACTCTTCATATTCATTTCAAATCAATTCGCACATTTTAAGTGTCATTAGCCTTCTTGAGACACAATGGAAGGGCGAGATTTGGTTTGATTAAATTTGTATACAAAAAGGTTTGACCCGAACCAAATAGCTCCCTCAAACTGTGTCCACCGTATCTCATGAAGGCTGTCTTCACTATATTCCTGCCTATTTTCTGGCACAATATCGTTGCTGTAAAAGTTGCTGTTCAGTAAACTTGTAATACAACATGCACAATTCAAACCTCACACAGTTTATCTTAAGAAGAATTGTCTTTTTATGGACTAGCCAGTTGTTTGACTTGTAATTAATTGGTCCAACTTTAAGAAATGTGTAAACATTTAACTTGAAAACTTACGATGAGTTACCATTTTCCCCCAGCTGTATGATGTGAGTATGAATTTAGCAAAACGGTTGTAGAAGCATGTCAACAGAGATGAATATAAGGGTCATGTGTGAGAATCCTTTGACGTTGAAGTTTTTATGTTGTTTGTTACATTGTGATGTTTATTTCACAAAAATTGTACCATCATCATCGACATCCCAGTCATCACCACCGTCACTGTCACCATCATATCATCGCCTACCACCACCACCACCACCAACATCCCCATCAACATCCCCCATCACCACCATCGTCTACATCTTTGTTGATTTGTTTTTCAAATTGTATTTTTCATACAAGATGATATGGGTCCGTAACTGACTATTTCCGTTGTTTGTCAGTTTGACAATATAGTTTGTGGGAATAGTTGACCTTTTGTTTACAGGTAGGCCTATTTTTGGTCATAAAAGGGAAATATGTTGAAGAGACGGGATATTTTTTCAGATCCTTGGTAGCAATACAATAGCTACATTGTAAGCTTTCATGCCTCATCAATTGCGGGCAATCAGTTGCAAGTACTGGTTCAATAGAAGTTAGAACCGGATTGTCTCCTATCTTATTTTTGGATAATTGATGTTTTCCAAACAGTTGTAATGTGTCCATTTTGTATGAGTGGGTTCCTTCGTTGTGTTTATGTGATTTGTTCCTCTAATAAAGAGAGCAGATCATTAAGTGTTTCATCTGGTTTTTCAAAAAAAGCCAGATGTGACTGGCTCTGGCAAAACCCTAAACTTGGACCCAATTTTCAAAAGTGACCTCCCAAATTTATTGTGAAACAATGTTACCAACAACGTTTCAGGATTTTCTTTTTCCATCAAAATGTAGAGAAAATGCTCTATATGGTAACATGGAAATCTCAAACTGACCCCTGGGGTCCCTGGGAGTGAGTTAGTTTCTCCCGAATGTTTTGAGCCTTTCTGAATGCAACAAATGGTTGTTTTGGAAATATTTCTGAGAGTATGTTGGTTTTGTTGTATCAGTGGCCAATGTTTGTTTCCTGCTTGTTTCACATCTTTTGTGGTTTACGAACGGATTATAAGTCGTTGTTTTGTTTATCTTTTGGTAATTTGTGAATCAGTTTGGCTAGTTAGCCAGTGACACTTTATGTGTTACGTTGTTTATCTCAGCTAATAATTTTTTGTGAGAAATTTTGACGTATTTCTGTGAAATCTTCCTCATTGTTGGTGTTTCTAGCATATCGCAGAGTTTCTCAGTAGATAAATGCTTTGAACACATGGGGTGGGTGTGATGGGGTTCTGTGTAGAAACTGGTACATGTATGTTTCCGTAGGTTTGGTGTACACTTTTGTGTCTAGTATGCCACCATGTTTGGATATGATCAGCCTGTTGTACTATTTTATTTTCGAGATCGTATAATGTTATGTCACAAATTTCCGGACTGGCTGTTAAGCTAATTGCACAACCGATTTTATTTCCAAATTGGAAACAATTTCTGTTGAGTATTACTTCCAGAAATTTGCGGATGTATTTGTTGATAAACTATGGATAGTTGGTTTGGTCGATGGCATTGCATACACAGTTTATTGCCTCAGTTTATTGCGGATATTTGTGTACATTTTAACAACATCAATACTTGTGATATTAAGACACATTTTGTGGAAATGTTATTCCTTCGAGTTTCCTCAGTATATCTGCTGTTTTGCGGACATATGCGGACATATGCGGTTACTACAGGGAGTAGAAAATGATCTTCCAACAAAGGGTGTGCCTGTTGGTGGGGTTTTGTGAATTCTCGGTAGAAAGTACTGTTGGAATGTGACATGCCTGTGACCTCGGATCGAGATATGCCTGAGTGTGTTTGTCGAGAGTGTGTTGTTTCGCATTTTGGTTTGGACATTATGAATTAAAAGGATGGTTTCTTGTGTAATATCTTGATCGAACTCGGTGTATTGCTCTGATTCAAGATGTTTGTAATAATCCAACCTGTAGGTAGTCGGAGCGGTTCATAATGCAGTGCCTCTCCCCTTATCGTATGATTTGATCACGATTTCAGGTTGTTCCTCAGATATTTGAGGGCTGATAGTTCAGGGTTTTTCATGTTCTTTTCCGAGTTCTCAGACGAATGTGAGCAAGTTTATTTTGTGTGGCTTCCAAATAGTTTCAAGTGTTGCACTCTGTGTAGTTTTTGGATTCCAAGTGGATGGTGGTTTGAACAGATGAGTTTTGGAAGGTTTGTTATGTATCAGGAATTCAATTCTTATTCGTCAATTTCACTCAAAAGAGTTGAACAGGGTTGGTTTAGCAGGAGTTGGAACAAAGTTTAAACCTTTACCCAGAGCATTTTTTTTTCAATTTGAGATAGTTTTGCTTTGGAAAGGTTTGTGATGAATTGTTCACTTTGTTCTACTAGTGTAGTCAGTAGACTATTTGTTCTACTAGTGTAGTCAGTAGACTATTTGTTCTAGTAGTCAGTAGACTATTTTTGTATTCTTTGGTTTTAGTCGAGCGTTCAAGTGAAAATTGTTTCATTTTCTGTTTTGATTGTGAACGTTTTGCTCTTTTCGTAAATTTCCGTTATGCCATAGTTGGTAGATAATTTAGTTATAAATAACATATACTTATATATTTGTATTATATTATTAATAAGATAGTTGGGTTGTCAAGTGGCACTTGTGTAAGTGGTCATGATTTGTGTTCCTTTTATATATGTATTTATATGTATATATTTCATAACAAAACAACATGCTTAAAGGTACAGTCTTACCTTGGTTATTTGGTTAATCCTTGTTACAAATATAAAAAATCCACTATACATGTATGCTAATCTGTCAATGGTTTTAAATGTAATATTCATTTACAATTATTTTAACTCATGATCAGTGCTTGATAGCCCCTGTTGACTGAAACGATACAAAAAGTATCTCTAATATGCCTTAAATGGTGACAAATTTGAATTTTCAAATGCCTGCAACACCTTTAATATCATATGAAAGAATTTCATAGTGTTACCAGAGTTAATAAATGTAGAAAAATGAAGCTCCATATCAGTTTCGTAATATTTTGACCTTTTCCATGCATACAGTATGCACATAATATGCTAAATATGGCGGCCATTTTAAAATTCAATATGGCCGCCATAGGGGGCATAGGAAAAAATGGCATCAAACAGCTTTGTATTTGTTGACATATTTATAGGAGATCCTGAGAGTTTCAAAGATTGTACCCGAAAATGCGTATGGACTCCACAAGCTCACAGACTAAAATTTTAATAAAAAGATTTAAGAATTTTTCTTGCAAACGTGAACACTTATTGTGATGAAATTTTCACGGGTTAGTTTTAAAATTATTTCTTGAATACCAGAGGGTTGAAGTGAAGGTACATTCCCAAATACCAATGTTGGACCTTCACTTTTATTACGTTGTGTCGTTGTTAAATCCTTGTCCAAGAAGGCTATAAATCAGTTGGCTGTGTTATGCAGACCCAGGGCTATCATCCATGTTATTTAGAAGCAGATTGGAGACATTTTTTTTCGAGGTCAAAAAAACAAAAAGTGCCTAATTTTTTTTTTTTTCAAATGCCTAATACTTGCTGGAGAGACGTAATAGAGTGCAGGGGTCTCAATTTTAGTACTTTGAATCAATTTTTTTTTTTTTATGCCTAAAACTTGCTGGGTTAACATTTTGTTAACTTCCTCTGCAGAGTCTAAACTTGATTCATTTACCCTTATGTGTGATTCTTATTCAGATGGTGAGAGTTAATCTACAGCCACCATCAGCTACGGACCTACCAGCTTTTAATTCCATTCTACCCCCAGCAGCAATTACTCAAGTCATGCTCATAGCAAACACACAGAAGGTAGGTAATATTGAGAAATGCTTGAGTACAGTGTAGAGTAGCTGTTTTAAAGGGAAGGTACAGCATTGGTAAATATCAGGTTATCAAATTAACCCTCCTACTATAGCTGAACTTTAGTGGCAAGTAGCTATAGTGATGAAAACCATTCAACTGACTGTGTTGACTGTGCACACTGGGGCATCTTTGATTGGTTTTCACTGTCATTTTTACCACCCTGATAAGGGTGATAAGGTTATATTACCGTTGCTGCTGCATAAATGAGACAGTAATTTTCAGTCAAAGTATTCATCTTAAACTAGAACACCTATTCCATGCCCTGTTGAAAGTCTGTTCTGATCGTGACGATACTGTCCTTTTAAGGTATGAATCCAAATCTGTTGAGATAAAAACTCATTTGGAATTTCTTTTTGCTTTGATCCACAGGAGAAAGTTCGACTCAAATGCAAGATTCAGTATACAATCAACGATCAAGCGATTACTGATGTTGGCGAGGTAGATAAATTCACTGTTTAACAGTTATCCTATATCTGTGTAAAATCTGTTAATATATATAGAAATATCACTCCTATAACACGCTGCACATATACTATTATTGTATAATTTGCATTAAAATAGAATAAAATGCTCTGTCAAATATGCTAGATTTATACTTCTGACTCAAAGTTGAAGGTGAATTTTTTTTATTCCTTAAAGTTATGACTTGAAAACATACGAACATTTATGGTTATATGCAGGGTACAGCATTGGAAATGTTGGCAAAACTGCTTCTCCATAATTATTTGCTTAATTTCTTTGAAACAAGATATACAATAACCAATCAATAATGAGTTTCAGCTCAATGTAGAATCTGCGTCATGTAAAGTGTGAAAAAGCATTCACAACTTTGACAGAATACACTTGGAGCAGAAAAGTTTCAATCTGGCAAATTTATGTAATTTTGCATACATTTTCCTCTGTAATGAGAATAATTTGTCAGGTTGATTGTCACCTTTACCAACTTCACATCGAGTTAGCTTTCAGATAATTAAGTGGTTATCTTCTAACCAGGTAATTACTAGTGTAATATGTAAGTAAGACTTGTAAATGTAAGTAAGACTTGTAACTTTGCATGGTGAAAAAGGATAAGTAAAGGCTGTTTACGGTCAGTATTCTCTGATCGTCTTCAGGAGAATCAGAGCATACTGATCGAAACATTGAGTTGTAACCAGTCGGTTCTTTTCAGAACTATTTACTACTCAAAAGAGAATGTCTACATGGTGTCACCGCAAACACTCTTTACTTATTATTTAAATGATCATGTGGTCTCAATTAGCCAACCAAAATCCCAGTTAACCAGTCAGATTTATTGAGTAGCTTGCATGTGCGTAAAATACCTGCATTAAGCCCTATAAGCTTATTAAGCATACTTCTCTCTGGCTTTGTCAGACATTTTTCATTGGGGAGTCGGGTCAAAAACTAATTGGGCTACTTGTTTTCAAGGAAAATTGTGAATTTTCTTACACAAAAGGTTATTTGTTTTGAATTAATAACAGTTGTGAAATACATGTATGGTTTATTTCCAAACTTTCCGAATAATACCAAAATTTGGCGAATGTGGAATGGGAAAAGGCAACACATGTGACAACATGTGAATACGCCCCTATTCTGGAAGTTTTCAAGTGATTTTAGTCATGATGGGTGTTGTTAAACATACTCGCCCCATGAAACCTCTCGTGGCAGCAGATGCCAGTCGGAAAACTGAAAATACTGAAAAACTGAAAAAAGAAAATACATTTACTTGCCATAAAAAAAAGGATACCTACCAAACTCCATGCATAGTATGTGATATTTTTATCGTTAACTTGTTTAAAAATTATGCTTAGCAATAAGATTGCTGAGCAAAATTTACCTGTAATTTTCTTTTGATAATTTGTTTATTCAGCTTTAACCCTAACCCTGCCAGACGCAGCAGAGTGCATCAGCTGGAAAAGTCTGATGCACTTTGATGGATTCAGCTGTCAACACCAGTGCATAAGCAGCCAAGCCTGTTTCTATTGAGAGCTGGTCCCATTAAACAATGCCAGAGTTGTATTCTGCTGCGTTTGGTGACCACAGACTCTGAGGCAGTTCGGCCTTGAGATTTGTTAACAGATGGATCTTGTTGCACTTGGCAGCCAAGTCACTTTGATAAACGATGCACTCTGTTGCGTCTGGCAGGGTTTCTAGCCAAAATACCCTGGAGGGTTAGGGTTAATCCCTGATATATGTTACTTAAAACTTAGTAAGCCTACATTTAAATAAAATAGTTTCCTTAGATTTTAACAACTTATTTTTAACTCCCTTGTTTGACGAGGACTTCTAATAAGGGTAACTCAGCCCAATTAGAAGGTATAAGTATGGGGAAGTTAAGTAAGACTAATTGCGGTGACACCATGTGAAATTCTCTATTGAGTAGTAATTAGTTCTGGAAAGAACTGGAGGTTATATCTCGACGTTTCGATCAGTATGCTCTGATCGTCCTCAGGAGAACGGGGAAGTTAATTTATATGGAGTTAATTAATACCAAAACATTATAAAATCAATTAAATGTAAAATGTATAATGTTTGTATTAGCTTGATCATATTGAAACTCTAAAACTGTACTATTAATGAACAGCAGCTTATGATGGAGGGGCATTTGTTTTGATGATTTTTGTAATATATTCAGTATGCTATAACAACATAATTATAAACATATGGTGTAATCTTTTATGATTTTAGCTCCTATTTTTGTTTTGGCATTTGAACTATGAATCACTTCATCACATCACCACTGTTGTGAACAATTTTGTGACCCCTTGTTCGTAAAAACAGCACTCCCTGGCAATTATTTTAAAAAAAAGGCTAATTTCAGATGGAATGGTCAAAATGTTTGGTTTGCTGAATCAAAGTATCCAAATTAATTGTTTGAGTGGGGTTAGGGGTGATGATGCCATTATGATTATGATACAGAATGTTTTCTTGTTGGTAGCCACTGCACAGAGAGCCTAGTCTAGTACCCAAACAGACATTGTTATACTCACTGTGGAGCAGGTCAAGCACCAGCCTATGTTTGACATGAGCCTCACTATGACCCTCATAGAATTGTGTATACAGAACCAAGATGGCCGACATTTGATAAAGTATTTTTGGTCATTTTGTTGAAACCTGAAACTCTTTCATCACCCTGTTCTCCTCTAAAAACCTATGAATGACTCATGCATTACCCATATCCAAGACTGTACATACTTTGATTTGCAGAGTGAAGTTTTTCTTTTACTGCATTAACCCTCCTATAGGTTTAACACTCAAAGACACTCAAAATTTGTATGTCTCTCTTAACCCATTGACTTTGTGCAGTGCACTCAAGGAGGTCAAACCAAAACCAAGTACAGTGTACATACACAGCTCTGTGTGACTCTGTGGTTTGACCTATTGGCAATGCAATCAAAAATACTCAAGTGAGTGTCTGTGGGTGCCGTGCTGACTGGGCCAAGGGTTAAACTATTAAGAATTACTTAATTTCTCTTTTCTACGAAGCAGTGTTAGTTATTTTGGAGACAACTTTAACATTTATTTTACAGTTTAAAATTAACCATATCTTAATCAAGATCATTCTCAAATGGTATAACATTATCAAAATCATAACTGTAATAAAAATGTAAGCAATTCATGTGCAATCACAGTTATCTTTTGACATCTTTTCTGAATGTTTATTTCAGTTTCTTAATTACCTTAGAAAGGAAATGCGTGTACAATAAACTGTCAAAACAGAACCTTCATAAAATTGCACATTAACCCTAACCACCCTGAATCCATCAAAATCCATCCCCCCTGTATTGGAAGATTTTGGCGGATTCAGGATACCTCCACATTGAGCATGTGGCGGATTTTGATGGATTCAGGATTTCAATAGTTTTTAACTGCTTGGTCATGTTGGTTGATGGATTATAGTTACATGTACTGTATATGTTAGATTTTGATGGATTCTATGCAGCAACATACTATACAAATTTTCATGTGAGCATGGTATCCTGAATCCGCCAAAATCCACCAAAAATTTAGTGGTGGATTTGGCGGATTCAGGATATGTCCAATATCTACACTGGCGGATTCTGATGGATTCAGGACACCAGCATTTTGTGTGTGACAAAATTGGTGGATTTTGGTGGATTCAGGATACTTTCTAGTAAAAATACCCAAGGGGTTAATACATGAACGACACAATATTCTGTAACTCCCAACATGTTTATTTATTCCTTGTTTCATTTAAACGAAATGTACAACATTGGTATTTGGAAATATATGTGTTTATCTAACCCTCTGGGTTTCAAGAAATCATACAACTAACTTGTGAAACTTTCGTCCCACCAGGTCCCCATGTTTTTCAGAAAGAAAAAACAAAAACAAACAAAAAACACGTCAATTGTGTTTTTCTCTAAGATAAATACACTTCAGACAATACTTTCTCAGGGTGCTTGATGCCAGAACCATACTCACATCAAGTAAATCTTTTAAATAATTCATCCATTTTAAAATTTGATAATTACCAATGTTGTACCTTCCCTTTAAACCCCCTGAAGACTACATATTTGTTTAAAAAAATATAATTGTGTACATCTATTAAGATCAAGTACAATGGTAATAAACCAACTTGTGAAATATTCAGTTATGTGGGTTGAAATATTAAGAAGATGCTTCAAGCAGGTGTTGATAATCGACCCATTTCCATGTTAGAAAGGTAATGTCATAATTGAACTAAATAATACACATCTTATTATCTGAACTGGTAAAATATTGTAAGTATTTTATTTGACCCCTTAGGTCTTGCATTCACAAAAGCCTCACTGGGGTAAAACAAAATGTCTTTCATTTTAATTTAAAAAAAATTTCTGTCGCCTTTGCAATGGACAAAATCATCTCAGTATTGGCCAAAAATTTATGTCAATCACACTAGCGCTGTCGTATAAGTAAAAGTAAGCTGTCGTAAAAGTAAACATAAGATTGGCCATCTCTAATTATAGCCCCATCTTTCTGGCCTATATGACAATTGTAACTATGTCGGTCAGGTGCTTGGCTTTTATACAGATGGCATGACCGAGATTTCCAGCAAGGATAAGGGTGGGCGGGGACTATGGACAAACCTTGATAAGTGTATTCCATTGAATGGTATTTGATACAAATTCACATCAAGTCAGTTTGGAAAGAATGTCGAACCCAACCGCCACTTGTGCAGTGTCTAAGCATACGACAAAATGGTCTACATCTCACTGGATGTGCATACATTCATTGTTCAAAATCTCTCTTGGTTCTAAAGAATTTTGGAGAATTACTAACGAGGTTTTAAACCGTGGAAAGTCTCCAATTCCAACTCTTGACAATAGACCAGAAATTCTAACATCTTCCTCCGACAAAGCTTCTCTGCTCGCCAAGTTATTTATTATTATTATTGTTGTTGTTGTTGTTGTTGTTGTTGTTGTTGTTGTTGTTGTTGTTGTTGTTGTTATTAAAGCGTAGTGGCATAATACATAATCAAGAAGGTGTCGCTGGGTTTCGGGGCAGGGAACCTGGGATGGACTCAATCACAATTTTATGTAATTAAAATTAACTAATTTAAATGATTAATTTAAATCAATTTGGCCCTTATTAATTATCTGCTAATTTATGTAATTGATATATTTTTTAATTACTGTTTCAGAGTAAACCTGTTCAGAAGAATCTATCCTATACGTTCGGGTTCAAATCCTTCTCCTAAAACTTAATTTTTTGACCAATGTTTATTGCTGCGATTAATCTAAAAGCATTCCTGCTAATTAACAGATGAAGCAACAGTCTAATGGGTAAGCACCCAGACATAGGTACAGTCGACCCTGGTGCAAATCCCAGCAGTGAAATGACAATTTCTTTTTCCATTTTAATTGGTTACGCAATCATGATTTATTTTAAGTAATTTAAAATTCAACTCCAAACATCAAAAGGATTGGTGGCGCAATCCAGAGTTCCTGGGGTTTCGGTGCTGGAGATCTGGGTTCGAAACCCAGATGAACCAACGGTCTAATGTTAAGGCCACAAAGTTTGGTACAAGCGAATCCCAGCACTGGTCTGCCGTATTTCTTTTCCATTTTAAGTGGTTTTTCTGTCACGGTTTAGAATTAAATTCAATTCTAAATCGAATTAAATTCAGACCTAAATATCAAAAGGATTGGTGGAGCAATCAATTAGTATTGAGTTTCGATGCGAGCGACCCGAGTTCGAATCCTACTTGTCCCAATGTTATATTTTTAATTAATTACGCAATCACGTTTTATTTATAAGTAGTATTAAATTCATACACATATACCAAGAGGAATCGTGGCGCAATCCAGTGGTGCTGGGTTTCGGTGCAAGAGACCTGGGTTCGAAACCCAGTGGCGACAGTGTTTTCGTTTTGAATGATTACGCAATCACGTTTTATTTATAAGTAGTATTAAATTCGCCATTTACCAAGAGGATTGGTAGCGCAATCTGTGACCGCTGTGCTGCGGTCCAGGCGAACCGGGTTCAAAACACTTTAGCGCCATTGCTTTAGTTTTAAATAATTACGCAATCACGTTTTATTTATAAGTAGTATTGAATTCAACTGCACATACCAAGAGGATTGGTGGCGCAATCTGTTGGCACTGTGTTGCGGTCCAGGCGAACCGGGTTCGAAAAAGCACCGGGTTCGAAACACTTTGGCGCCATTACTTTAGTTTTAAATAATTACGCAATCACGTTGTATTTATAAGTAGTATTAAATTCAACTACACGAAACAAGAGGAATCTTGGCGCAATCCAGTGGTACTGGGTTTCGGTACAGGAGAACTGGGTTCGAAACCAAGTGGCGACAATGTTTTCGTTTTGAATGATTACGCAATCACGTTTTATTTATCAGTAGTATTAAATTCGCCATTTACCAAGAGGATTGGTAGCGCAATCTGTGACCGCTGTGCTGCGGTCCAGGCGAACCGGGTTCAAAACACTTTAGCGCCATTGCTTTAGTTTTAAATAATTACGCAATCACGTTTTATTTATAAGTAGTATTGAATTCAACTGCACATACCAAGAGGAATCTTGGCGCAATCCAGTGGTGCTGGGTTTCGGTGCAGGAGACCTGGGTTCGAAACCCAGTGGCGACAATATTTTAGTTTTGAATGATTACGCAATCAAGATTTATTTAAGTAGTTTTGAATTCAACTCCAAATACCAACAGGATAAATGGCGCAAGCCGTTAGTCCACTGGTCTGTTAATTGCAGGCAGTTCCAGGCTGGTACGTCCGGGTTCGAATCCTGCTCCTGAAACACAGAGACATGGCAGCTGCTGGCTGCGGCAATGGCTTGGGGACCGCCATGTCTCTCCCCTGAAGGTTAGAGCGTGGAGGAAATGTACGGACGGGGGAGAAAAGGAGGGACCGGGAGGGTAGCGACCTCCCAGAAGGGTGCTAAGGTGATCACCATGCCGGGGTGTCCCGGACTTTGAGTCATCCTAATACCTGGTCGACACTCTGACTAACTCTCCGGACTTTTTTACAATATATATATATATATATATATATATATATATATATATGTATATATATATATATATATATATATATATATATATATATATATATATATATATATATATATATATATATATATATGTATATATATGTATATATATGTATATGTATATGTATATATATATATATATATATATATATATATATATATATATATATATATATATATATATATATATATAGAACACATTTGTGGTAATTTGAGTCGCCTATCTTTCCAACTTTTTAAGAAAATCAATATTTTATGAAAAAATATGGATAAATTTACGAAATTTTATACTAGTCCAAATAGGCTGTAACTCGGTGGCTGTATTCTGCAGACACAGTGGTTCATTCTGTGTAAATTTGAAGCAAATCGGAGACAATTTTATTTCGAGGTGAAAAAAAATTTGGCCTAAAAATGACATTTTTTCAAAATGATTAATACTTGCTGGAGAGACGTAACAGAGTGCCTAGAACACATTTGTGGTAATTTGAGTCGCCTATCTTTCCAACTTTTTAAGAAAATCAATATTTTATGAACAAATATAGGTAAAATTTCAAAACTTGTCCAAACAGGCTGTAACTTGGTGGCTGTATTCTGCAGACACATTGGTTCATTCTGTGTAATTTTGAAGCGAATCGGAGACGAATTTTTTTCGAGGTGAAAAAAAACGACAATGCTTACCCCTTGTCGTTTTTTCCAAATTTGGCCTAAAAATTACATTTTTTCAAAATGATTAATACTTGCTGGAGAGACGTAACAGAGTGCCTAGAACACATTTGTGGTAATTTGAGTCGCCTATCTTTCCAACTTTTTAAGAAAATCAATATTTTATGAACAAATATAGGTAAAATTTCAAAATTTTAAACTTGTCCAAACAGGCTGTAACTTGGTGGCTGTAATTTTACCCATATTTTCCATAAAATATTGATTTTCTTAAAAAGTTGGAAAGATAGGCGACTCAAATTACCACAAATGTGTTCTAGGCACTCTGTTACGTCTCTCCAGCAAGTATTAATCATTTTGAAAAAATGTAATTTTTAGGCCAAATTTGGAAAAAACGACAAGGGGTAAGCATTGTTTTTTTTCACCTCGAAAAAAAATTGTCTCCGATTCGCTTCAAATTTACACAGAATGAACCTCTGTGTCTGCAGAATACAGCCACCGAGTTACAGCCTATTTGGACTAGTTTAAAATTTCGTAATTTTACCCATATTTTCATAAAATATTGATTTTCTTAAAAAGTTGGAATGATAGGCGACTCAAATTACGAAAAATGGGTTCTAGGCACTCTATTACGTCTCTCCAGCAAGTATCAAGCATTTTGAAAAAATGTCATTTTTAGGCCAAATCTGGAAAAAACGACAAGGGGTAAGCATTGTGGTTTTTTTCACCTCGAAAAATAATTGTCTCCGATTCGCTTCAAATTTACACAGAATGAACCAATGTGTCTGCAGAATACAGCCACCGAGTTACAGCCTATTTGGACTAGTTTAAAATTTCGTAATTTTACCCATATTTTTTCATAAAATATTGATTTGTTTCTAAAGTTGGAAAGATAGGCGACTCAAATTACGAAAAATGGGTTCTAGGCACTCTGTTACGTCTCTCCAGCAAATATCAAGCATTTTGAAAAATGGGGGGGGGGTTGCAATAAAATTTAGATCTGCACTCTCTCTCAAAAATATAATAACATAAATTATTGTATATATATATATATATATTGTAAAAAAGTGCGGAGAGTTAGTCAGAGTGTCGACCAGGTATTAGGATGACTCAAAGTCCGGGACACCCCGGCATGGTGATCACCTTAGCACCCTTCTGGGAGGTCGCTACCCTCCCGGTCCCTCCTTTTCTCCCCGTCCGTACATTTCCTCCACGCTCTAACCTTCAGGGGAGAGACATGGCGGTCCCCAAGCCATTGCCGCAGCCAGCAGCTGCCATGTCTCTGTGTTTCAGGAGCAGGATTCGAACCCGGACGTACCAGCCTGGAACTGCCGCAATTGACAGACCAGTGGACTAACGGCTTGCGCCATTTATCCTGTTGGTATTTGGAGTTGAATTTAAAACTACTTAAATAAATCTTGATTGCGTAATCATTCAAAACTAAAACATTGTGGCCACTGGGTTTCGAACCCAGGTCTCCTGCACCGAAACCCAGTACCACTGGATTGCGCCAAGATTCCTCTTGGTATGTGCAGTTCAATTCAATACTACTTATAAATAAAACGTGATTGCGTAATTATTTAAAACTAAAGCAATGGCGCCAAAGTGTTTCGAACCCGGTTCGCCTGGACCGTAGCACAGCGGTCACAGATTGAGCTACCAATCCTCTTGGTAAATGACGAATTTAATACTACTGATAAATAAAACGTGATTGCGTAATCATTCAAAACGAAAACATTGTTGGCACTTGGTTTCGAACCCAGTTGTCCTGTACCGAAACCCAGTAACACTGGATTGCGCTATGATTGCTCTTGTTACGTGAAGTTGAATTCAATACTACTTATAAATAAAACGTGATTGCGTAATTATTTAATACTAAAATAATGGCGCCAAAGTGTTTCGAAC
The DNA here is from genome assembly GCA_029582265.1 of Zoroaster sp. YZ-2022. Taxonomy (NCBI): domain Eukaryota; kingdom Metazoa; phylum Echinodermata; class Asteroidea; order Forcipulatida; family Zoroasteridae; genus Zoroaster; species Zoroaster sp. YZ-2022. The sequence goes on from CM055817.1 coordinate 23,257,139, forward strand.
CCGGTGCTTTTTCGAACCCGGTTCGCCTGAACCGCAACACAGTGCCAACAGATTGCGCCACTAATCCTCTGTTTAAATGGCGTTGAATTTAATACTACTTATAAATAAAACGTGATTGCGTAATCATTCAAAACGAAAACACTGTGGCCATTGGGTTTCGAAACCCAGGTCTCTTGCACCGAAACCCAGTACCACTGAATTGCGCCACGATTCCTCTTGGTATATGTGTATGAATTTAATACTACTTATAAATAAAACGTGATTGCGTAATTAATTAAAAATATAACATTGGGACAAGTAGGATTCGAACTCGGGTCGCTTGCATTGAAACTCAATACTAATGGATTGCTCCACCAATCCTTTTGATATTTAGGTTTGAATTTAATTCGATTTAGAGTTGAATTTAATTCTAAACCGTGACAGCAAAACCACTTAAAATGGAAAAAATGCGGCAGACCAGTGCTGGGATTCGCTTGTCCCAAACTTTGGCGCCTTAACATTAGACCGTTGGTTATCTGCCATGGAATGTGAATGATTGGAGATTTATTGCTAGCAACAAGCATTGGTCAAAATAAAACACAAGAACTTTCTAATAGGGGTTCGAACTGCCAGACGTACCAGCCTAGAAATGTACTGATTGAACTTTCCAGTGTACTACCGGCTTGCACCAACTATCCTGTTTGTATCTGGAGTTGAATTTAAAACTACTTAAATAAATCTTGATTGCGTAATCATTCAAAACTAAAACATTGTTGCCACTGTGTTTCGATCCCAGGTCTCCTGCACCGAAACCCAGTACCACTGGATTGCGCCAAGATTCCTCTTGGTACATGTAATTGAATTTAATACTAGTATAAATAAAACAGGATTGCGTAATTATTTAAAATTAAAGAAATGGCGCCACTGGGTTTCGAACCCGGTTCTTTTTTTAACCCGGTTCGCCTGGACCGCAGTAGATTGCGCCACCAGTAGATTGCGCCACGCAGTAGATTGCGCCACGCAGTAGATTGCGCCACCAATCCTCTGGGTAAATGGTGATGAAGTTAATACTACTTATAAATAAAATGTGATTGCTTAATTTTTTTTTTTAATATATCAAACCAGTGTACTAACGGCTTGCGCCACCTATGTTGTTGGAATCTGGTGTTGTATTTTAAATTACTTAAATAAATCGTGATTGTGTAACCATTGAAAATTAAAAAGTAAAGCGTCATGACACTGTTGGAACCAGAGTCAGCTGTACCAAGGTCTTGCGCCTTAACCATTAAACTGTTGCTTCATCTTATATTTAATAGGAATGATTGGAGATTCAATGAAGACAACAACCATTGGTCAAACAAATAAAAATAAAAAAAGGTCACGAGCAGGATTCCATAAAAGTGGAACTGTTTGCGATTGATCAAACCAGTGCACTAGTGACTTACGCGACCGATTCGTGTTGCGTTCAATTTAATATATTGAAATTTATGAATGGTAATTACGCAAAAGAGAAAACGGAGGTCCACAAAAGACAACTGCGGGATTCGAACTGATGCTCTTTCACCCTGCAGCTGAAACCCAACATGCTATCAATTGGGCCGCCGAATCACTCTCACATGTGCAACGTTATGTAATGAAATCGCGTAAATAATTATCATGGGTAAAACTTTATTAACTAATGCGTAATTAACTTAAATGTATTCTGCTCCAGGCAACATTTGATTTAGATAGATTGTGCATAAGGGCCTTCTTCGATTATAAATATGATAATTGTTTTGAGAACAAATAACTACACAACTATCCTCGAGCCTCAATTTTTTGTAAAATAGTAAAACGATTTTACCATTGTTACTGCTATCTCTTGTCTGTGTTTTTTTAAAAGAATAATATGTCAAACATATTCAATAATTATCTGATTTGTTTCAAAATAAATCATACCACAGTATTCATTGGACATCGCTATAATATGGGACGGTTCCGGTGAAGTTTTCCGTGAATTTCCAACCAGCGTGATTGTGACACAGGCCGTGCCGTCAAACACAGCAGAGTGTCCCACTAGTGGACGGCACTCTCAGGATATCTCCCGTATAATAGGCCTACCTTTCGAACTACAATATCTGAAGTAGATTTTAGCTTTGGCCGGGAGGTTGAGTAGTGGACCTTTGGGGTTTAAATGGGGTTGTTAATGGGGTGATGAAGGCTTCAGGTGGGGCGGTGGCGGTGTTTGGCATGTTTTATATGAGCAGAATGTTGTTTCTTTTTCGTGCATTTTTAACAGGGATGGGAAAACCAATTCATCTATTTCCATTCAGCTTAATTGTCGATCGGGGGAGGGGTAGGGATTCAGGATAACAAGCAACTCATATTCGTCTCGTGAAAGGGTCAAGCCCTTTTGGTTATACACCTGATTGTATCCACCAGAAACCGTAAGACGATGGAGGAAGTTGGGAACGGGGACAGGAGGATTCATCGCTAGTGTCACCAGCGCTGGGAGTTCCAATTATCAAATTTGCTTTGAATACATTCGGTTGATGTGGACTTCGACATGACAGAGTAAATTCTTCATTCCGGTTATGTCAGTTATTCTTCCCATTCTAAAATTATTATAATGAATGTATATACATCTGTACTTCACGATCAAGAAGTCAAGAAATATGTACAGAAACCAACGTATAAATTTTGCAGATAATTTCATTGTGTTTTTAACGAGAAAATAGTGAAAACGCATTAAGATTTTTCTTTAAAAAGTCCCCATATGCAACTTCGTGTACAATCTTTGAAAATTTAATGAATTATTCTTCAAACTATGAAGCATCCAAATCAACTTGATGCCATTTTTTTCTACCACCGGAATGATGTTTTTTTCGAGGTATTTTTCGAACTAAAACGCAGACGACGAAACGAATATTAACGAAAAGCCTACACTTTTTCCCAATTGACGCACCACGCATTTTCGGAATCCTTCCTGTTACCACTGTGCAATAGGATTCTCAATTGGTGTTAATTTCGCAGCCGGGACACTGCCATGTGTCACTTCGCGCTATATCCGAAAATCACACACAGTCACTTCGTGCTGTATCCGAAAACCACACAGTGCGGTGCCGTGCACATAAGCCTTGTCATCATCACCATCATCACCCGTCCATCCCACCATCCACAAAATCATCAACATCATTATACCCATCTCTTTAATGATGTATAAATGATATATTTTGAAATGATTTGTTCCAATGATCATTCTCCTTTATGTAATATCATGAATTGTGTTAAGTAAACTACTACAATTGTTGTTTATTGTGTTGTTTCACAAAAGGAAATGTTTTAACTCAAACGTATTACAATAAAAATGTAGTTGAAATAAAATCCACAACTGGAGATACATCGTTTTGCCATAAATATGTAACGGAATTAAAATCATTAACTGAAGATACATCGGTTTACCATAACAATGTAGTGGTATAAAAACCTATAACTCAAGATTTTGCCATAAATACCGTATAATGGAAATTAAATGTAACTTGAGATACACTGTTTTGCCATAAAAGTATTAGAAATATGATTTGGTTAAATATTCAGCAAAAGAATGTAAGTGCATGAAATTTATCATATTACAAAAACGATCCAAGGATTTGTGCCCATAATTTGCAGGAATGTAGACTAAAATGATCTCCATGCTCATGCTTTATTCCAATTCCAACAGAGTCAAGTGTCCAAAAAGGCACGTGTTCAAACTTTAAACTCAATTTTCTCAAAATGTCATTTTTCGAGTTAGGCTGTTTTGCCATATAAGGGCCGTGATGCAACGCTGTTATTCGTAGAGACACTGAAGTTGTTAAGTTTTGTCATCAAATAGAAAGGTCTATTCTCTCTTTTGTTGGGGTAGATTTCGAAGATTATGGGAGATGCTACAAGCAGATATTAAAGACACGGTTATTTATCTTTTATCTTTCTTTTATTAATTCACATTTATTAATCCAAACTGTGTAGTATTAACTTTGTCAACATAAACCTTGATGCAATTTTAATATTGTTTTTAAATCTCAACATGTGTACATAGTACCTAAAGCCACATTGTTTACTTTGTGCGTTTCAATATTTCTTTGCTTCCTACATGTAAGTAGTAGCTTCCTAAGTGGTCATGCGTGTGTAAATGTTTTCCTAATTAATTTACTGTAATTAAGTTTTTGTTTTTCTGCCTGTAAAATCAATAAATTAAATTAAATTAAATATACCGGGATGACGATATCCTACTTTCATTATGTCGACATCCTGAGAATCTCAGGATCTGAACAATTCGGATGGCATTTCCAGAGATCCGTAGAAATGCTATTCACTTTGTGCTGATTTATATCCCTTTTGATTGAGTAAACTAAAAAACTAATTTTCAAAATAGTAATTATTTATTGGAAGAGACACCTTTTTTCGTTGTTTTTAAAGTAATACTTCCACTAAGTGTATATTTCTGTTACTGCAAATTATTTTTCAACTGTTTGAGTAAATATAAATATAAATATAACAATAGATAATTAGCATAAGTGGACCACCCACCAACATATATAGGGGCTCAGTTGGTAGAGCGCGATCGTACGGTATTCGAGAGGTCGCAGGCATCAGCCAAATTTTCTTTGCTCGACGCGATTCCCATATATATATATATATATATATATATATATATATATATATAATCTGTGTGTATTTTTTAAATATGATTGCGCGATCATAGATGACGCGTACTTAAACTGCTATGAATAATATTGTAATCAATTACTCTTGATATTGGAAAAATAAATAAACCTTGAAACCTTGAACCCCTGCATCCGCCAAGCCTCTCTCTCTCGATTATTGTGTTTAAATGGAGTAAAAGAGGCGCTGGTATTGGTACAAGAGAAACGACTAGCTGTTGCCTGTACCTAAGCTAAATACTGACAATGAGCACCATTGAAATTATTGTATATGGATTCTCATCTGCTGTATTTAGCGGCAAAAGATGTTGGTGGACCATGCTCGTCTGTGATGATTTTGAGCGGCGTTTTTTAAAATGTTTTATGTTGTATGTTTTGTTTTGTTTTGTTTGTTTGTTTGTTTGTTTGTTTTTAAAATTTGTTATGCGCCTGGGGAAACCAGCTTTTTATCAACAAATTGTATTCTACTAGGCCATAATTTCATCATGTAAAAATACGCGTACATCATGAAATCCATAGAAATAGTCTATCATAAACTAGGAATTATCAAAACGTTTCGAAAGAGAATTCCCACGCGAATGCAATTCCCTACAATCACATTTGTTTTATGGTGTAATCAAGGATCTTTCATTGTTCCCCCTCTTTTGTTCCCTTTATTGTTTGACATTGTTTAGACATCTCCCATTTGCAAACAATAACCGCCAACCGAGGTCCAATTGTTTTCTATTTGTTATAAGTCCTCGGTTTACACCATAAACACAATCACGTGAGCGCTAGACACGCATGTTTCGATGGTATAGCATTAATTCCACGAACGGTATGTTACATACAGACATTGTAAATAACAGAAACAAACTAGACAGCGACGTAGGCTTCTAAAAGGGCGCGCCGTCCAAAAAGAGTTAATCAAGCTATAAAATAAGGATAAAATTCGTTTGCAAAGTTACATGTATATTGATTTAGGGTGGCGTGGACAATTTCTAGCGTGGCGGAATGAGCTGCTTTTCGCTGAAGTAGTGGCGGGCCCGACACGCCTCAACAACAACAACAACAACAACAACAACAACAACAACAACAACAACAACAACAACAACAACAACAACAACAACAACAACAACAACAACAACAACAACAACAACAACAACAATAACAACAATAACAACAATAACAACAACAACAACAATAACAATAAATAACAACAACAACAACAATAACAACAATAAATAATAACAACAATAACAATAACAATAACAACAATAACAACAACAATAAATAATAACAATAATAACAATAATAACAATAAATAACAATAATAACAATAATAACAATAATAACAACAACAACAATAAATAAATAACAACAACAATAACAATAACAACAACAACAATAAATAAATAACAACAATAAATAAATAAATAAATAATAATAATAATAAATAAATAAATAATAACAATAAACAATAATAACAATAACAAATAATAAATAAACAACAATAATAATAACAATAAATAACAATAACAATAATAACAATAACAATAACATACAATAAACAATAAATAAATAACAACAACAACATAATAATAACAATAACAACAATAATAATAATAACAATAACAATAACAATAACAACAACAACAACAACAACAACAACAACAACAACAACAACAACAACAACAACAACAACAACAACAACAACAACAACAACAACAACAACAACAACAACAACAACAACAACAACAACAACAACAACAACAACAACAATGGAGGCATTTTTAAAGCGCTCTTACACGAGGTATCACAGCGCTGTACATTATTACCCTTGCTCATCAGGCGCATAAATCATTGCTGAAACCATTTCAGCTCCCTGGGGAGTATACAGCTCAATTGCTGCCATTTCGGCGCATATGGGCTAATCAAACACAACAACCAACTCTGCCTTCACAGGTACCCATTTACTCCACATTCTGATGACTCGGCCATCAGAGCACAAATCCGATGCACTAATAGACCATGGGATGGATACGGAAACTGTTTCAAACCGTGATACTCTCTTTTGGACCACGAAATTTGGATGTATAATTGAGGAAATAAACATAAAAATGTCAAAGCACGATGTTGCGTGTCATATAAGTTGCACACTATCTCTAAATCTATTTGAATTTGACGACAATTTCGTGATTAGAAAGCTCTGAAATAATATACGCATTACGTCATCGTCGAGACCCAGAATCCACCAACGAAATTCCGTGTTGATCAGCCTCGTTCATATATTCCGAAAATAATGTGTGGTAAATACAAGCAAACATGGCGGCATCGCTTGAAATTCAGTCCAGTTTTTGCTGCATGCATGTTTATAAAGTCAAAAGTGTGAATATTACAACGTCGACCATTCAAAATGAAAAATCAAACTTTTGTTTACGTTTTAGAATATCATTCAGATGGATTTGCTGTAAAAAAAAAAATCTTACAATAACTTATAAAGAATAAAGACTTTGCATTTTATTAATTTATCTAGATGCCAGATCAGGACCAGGCATTTTTATTTTATTTTTTCTTTTGGGGGGGACTCATAAAGTCATCGGCCGATTTTCATAAAACTTGGCAAGAATGTTCCTTCCAGCAAAACCTACATGGCGACGTAAAAATAATTTCCAAAAGTCACCACTAGATCGGTTTAAGTTTAAGTGTTTTTGCCCCAAAGGCGTATTTCTGTAATATTTTCTGTATTCTTTGGCCAAATTTCATAAAGCTTGGCAAATAAAAATAAAAATATCATCAGATTTCCCCTGGGGTAATTGTTGGCTTGCTGTAATCCATTATTTGCCCAATTCGAGGCAGAAAAAACGATAATATACGTTTTTGTCAACATGGATGTCAGCTTTTTGAGGCCTGGAATGCATTTCTGAGGATGAAGTGACATTTCTATATCCTTCCTTGGCATGAAAAGTAAGAAGCATCCATTGAGAAAACTCAATACGTTTTACATTACAGAATAAAAAGACAAAATCCAAGATGGACGTCGGCTGTGGTGGTCATTTTAAATTCCCATAATGCATCTGATATGATAATGTGACAAATACCCATTACATTTCTATAAAAAAAAATTAATTGAAAAAAAATGCACAAGAATACAATTAGGGGGCATATTATGCGCCGCCCCCCCCCCCCTTCAGAGGGTTAATCAATATTAAAGTAATAATAATTAATATCTTTAAAATGTGCAATTTTACGGCTTGACAACAATCATTATTAGATTCAGCGCCCTATGTTCCAAATTTTATGTGGTCCTGTGATGGGGATCACGAAATTTAAAAAATATGTTTCATTTTTAAGTTCATCCATGGTCTATAAACCGCTCGGCCATGGCACTCCATGGAATGTATGATTAATTACACGATGTGTAATCAAATAAGTATAGACTATTCTTTTCAATTAAACTTCCAGTTTCGACTGGAAGGAAAGTTTGGATCATGTGTGTGTACGAAATGTCACATAATTTGAGATCTTTACGATGATGCAAATATTGTGCATTTATCTTTTGTGGTTCATGAGATATGATTTTTTGAAATATTAAACTTTGATTTAGTGTAATTTGATACCGTCACCATAACCTCACAATTTTATAATAGATACAACTATAAGGTCTAAATACATAACAACGACCAATTTCAAGGTGTTCGGGAGTTATCCGGAACACCTAAAAAAAAAACCTCTTGAAACATTAATATGTACCACCATTTATCATCCGCTATGGACCATCCCTGGGGCCAACAGATGGCAGTATTATTCCCATCCCCAGGATTTACGCCCGTGCTCCCGTGCTCCCGTGCTCCCGTGCTCCCGTGCTCCCGTGCTCCCGTGCCTGATAGAGTTAATCACCGACCAATTCATCGCTTAATATACTACTCAAAACAATTTAGGAAATACCGGATTTTTAACATCAAATAGGTTTGAAATGTTCCATGAACCGGGATTTTCATTTGCAACCCTCTCTCTCTTTCAGTAGTCATGTCATGAAATGTGTGATCACTACATCAGTGAACGATTTCCCCTGTATCGCATCGCAAAATGCGATGTAGTTTGGGCAATCTGCGATGGAATTTCAAACAACGCATCGCAGATTTTGCGATACAAATTTCGACAGATTTATAAACATTTTTTAAATCCTATTCACAAACCTTGCCCGAAATAACGTTTACATGTATATTTCCGACCAAAAAATATCGAGCTATCCGTCCCGACTGGGTTTGTTTCCGTGTGTCCAGACCACGCCGGGGGTAAGTCCGTGCGACGTACGTGTTCAACGATGACTTTACGCCGACGCGACGGTGTTGATGCAACAGTAAACACAACTTTATTTTCCAGCAATCCGTAAAGGTTTTTTCCGCAATGCCTAAAATTCTATGTGCATGCATTATTTTTCTGCTGATGAATTAACTACGAGCGAAATTCCCGAAATGGAAAACACGCAACAACCGCCCAGTTTTTGTTTAGCTTCGCACGTGTTTATTTTTTCTTCTCCTGAGTTTGGGGGTTGGAACATTGAGCATACACAATAGTACTGTGTTCAGTTCACATGTGCGCTTTCATACGATCACTACGGCCGTGTTCAACAAACTCTAGGAACGTTACTAACTTTGTTTTATAATAAATGTTTTTGAAAATTAACAAAATGAGCATTCATTTATAATATGTAGGGATGAGATTTAGAATCATTTCGGCACACAATATGATTGCGCTTTCAACCACTCATTTTCTCGACGAATTTTTAAAAATCAAAATCAAGCTTGATCATACCACAAAGTAACGTTACACTCGGCGAAATTCACTTTGAAAAGTACCCGAACATGTCGCAGTCGGTAATTTGTTTTCGTGATATTGCCTCTGTTTTAGCGATCGATAAAAATGTAAACAAAAAAAAGAAAATGGACGGAGGACTAACTTTCATGAATGATTGCAATTTGGCAAAATAACGGTTACACTAATTTCCGGACACTAAAAATTATTATTTCTGGTAAAATTTGGACATTCATATTATGAACCAAACGACAGTAAAGCCTTAAAAAACAACACCTTTACCTATGCACACTACATACTGTAATTTTAAGCATTTTTAAATTTGCTACACAAAATTCACAGATTGCTATACAAAAAAATTATTTTGCTATGCAAATTCAGTTTTTGCATCGCAGTTTTGCTATGCAAACTTTTTAAACGAAACCGTTCCCTGTACACGCATCCTTTATCATCTGTTTCATTGTGCAGTTGTTTCTCATCAATTCTGTGAAACATTGTGTTTATCTCAAATAAATGATCTTGCTTTAACTGAGATTATTCCGGTGTTCCCTAAATTGTTTTGAGTAGTATATATTTTATTTAATACCCAAGTAGATCCTTGTCATTTGATTGGTGGATTGTAGGTCACGTGGCATTCATTAATCAAATCATTGCATGGCTACGTCATAAACCGTGCATTTGGTTCCATTCACCGTGCATTTTTGTTCTATTCACCGTGCATTTTGGTTCCATCCCATCTGATCTATTGCACGCTAGACCAAATCATGCGTTTTACACAGCAGTACAAAACGCCCTCTTTTGACAAGAGACAACCATTCCAGCAAAGCGTGCGTCATAAGCCGAAAATAAAGTAGTGGATGCCAGTATACAATCTTGTACATTTTGTTTATTCTTATAGTATTATCCTCCAATCAAATGACAAAGATCTACTTGGATGTTATATAAAACAAATAATGAATGTTTTGCATTCGTGCAATGGTGAGAATGGTGAGTTAAAAGATGGAATGTTCCATTCAACGAGGCGAAGCCGAGTTGAATGGAATATTCCATCTTCCATATTCTCACCATTGCACTCATAAACATTCATTATTTGTATAATATCCATCAACTTTACACCGTATAGAATGAAATGGGCAATGCAGATGGGTCGATTAAGCTTACTACAGTGGACCAACGTTGGGCAATGTTTTACCCAGCATTTTGACATTACAAAAAGTCATGTAAAATAACTAAAAACAGCCCTCGTTACCGTGATTAACATGTTTTAATTAGTGTTTATAGCTACTCTGCATACCTGTTACGGTATGCGAAATAATCATGCATTCTACAAGGGTTTTACAATCGTCGATATAAAGTGGAGGCGGACGAAGTCTAGCAAAAAACACAGTGTGCCAACAACCCCGAGACCGCTGAACATAAAGAACGTTGCTTGGAAATTACCGGTGACCTCATACAACCAACCTGAAATGAATAACACAAAATAAACTAATACATCTAATACACAAATTAAACAGATTGTTTATATGTAAGCGACAGTCCCTTCAAGTAATGAAACTTGCATTTAGCAATGCTCCCATATTTCTCCTATTTGTTGCTGTTTTCGTTCTGCAAGGCAACGCATATTGTATATCACAAGAAAGAGTTCAGTTTGCTGATTCCACTGATGTGCTCTGTCCAGGATTTCCTGATGTGACAGACGAGCTTTTGAGTGATTTGTGTTTCAATTTTCTGCATCTTCTTGGAGTTTCTGAAGCCAAATGTCTGCACACACATGAGCTATTCTACACACCCGAGCGACTCCTTTGTGTCACTCTCCAGTGTCCTGTGAGAGTAGTGACCACCACCACCACCAGTCTGTGTGGCCATGGACGGTTGAAAGGGTGCTATTCACTATCCATTGTTCGTCTTAACCATGATTCATCATACAACACAAAGCACCATGCAGCTTTTCCAATATGGTGGAGCATCTTCAATCCAGCTAGTCTTCCCTGTATTTGTATCCTGCCAACAGTCAAACACTGTATACTTCACCATGATCGTCGTAAATTTGGTAATAATCACCACAACTACTATTCCAATTCTACTGCTACCTTCCAAATAGAACTTGGTGGAGATGTTCATCCCAATCCAGGTCCAGATAGGGGTAACCTGCTCCGATCAGCAGTTGCGGCAGAAATTTCTTCATCAGCTAATTTGTCAAGATCGACCAGCACTTTCTTCAAGCATTAACTGTGTTCTCTTCAACGCCAGAAGCATCGTAAATAAACTTGTCTGTTTTCAATCTGAACTTTTGGTGAACAGCTATGACATAGCATTTATTACAGAATCTTGGCTGGATAGTACAGTTCATGATGGTGAACTGATTCCAAACTCGAATTATTGTATTTTTAGAAAGGATCGGAACCGCCATGGTGGTGGAGTGTTCATTGCAGTGTCTAATCACTTGAAACCTGTGCATATTCATAAATTTGATCATCCTGATATTGAATTAATTTGGGTTGAAATTTCGTGTAACCATGGTATCTTTCTTCTAGGTTGTTTATACAGGCCTCCAAATCTTGGTTAAAAATTTTGTGGAGATTATCAAAGTGTGTTAGAATCAATTTTACCTTTTTCACATCATTACTCTGGTATTGCTATTTTAGGTGACTTTAATATTGATCCTGTTTCAAATTCTCTACTTTTGTCTGTGCAACGTCTGAATGATGTTTCTGACACTCTTAATCTCCAGCAGATGGTGAATTTTATCACACATCCTAATTCCTCTTCTGAAACAAATGGTTCTGTAATAGATTTGCTTTTTACCAATAGACCCGACATGTTTACAAATATCCGTGTTCAACCCTGTTTAGGATCAAGTGATCATTATGGTGTATCTTGCAATATTTTGACCAGCTGTGATGTTAAATCTATCACTCGTTTGTTTTACCAGTACAACAAAGCTGATTTAACCACTCTTTGCGAAACACTGTGTAGAGTTCCATGGGGTACATGTTTTTCACCTGAATCTGATATTAATGAAGTGTGGGATAAATTTAAAGATCTTTTATTTGCAACTGTTAGTGATATTGTTCCTGTGGCTAAACAAAAAGGTAAAAAGAGACATCCTTGGATTTCAGCGGAAATTATCACTCTTAGTAAGAAAAAACACCGTGCTTTTAGAGCAGCTAAACGTAATCCTGCAAACATTAATTTATGGACCAAATATAAAACACTACGTAATAAGGTAAAGTATATCACTACACAATCATATTTTTCTTATGTTCAACAATTGGCTCAGAATTCCGCATCTAATCCAAAACAGTTTTGGTCATTTGTTAGTAGTCAACGCAAGAAAAACACTATCTCCAATTTTCGGACAGCCTCTGGCACTATACTAAGTGACCATCTTGACATTGCCAATAATTTCAACTCTGTTTTTCAAAGTAATTTCACTGTTGACACAACTGATTTTAATAGTACTTTATGTAGCCACTCTTCCTCAGAAATTAGATTATGTGATATTACTACTAGTGCTAACGAAGTTAAGAAATTATTAAAGGATATTAATATGTATAAATCTGCCGGCCCTGACAATGTATCTCCAATGCTGCTTAACTTAGCCAGTAATAGCTTAGCTGAACCATTATCTAAGCTATTTAACCTTTCACTTTCATCTGGCACTGTGCCTACTGAGTGAAAACGTGCTAATGTTGTACCTTTGCTGAAATCCGGTGACCCCCATGACATCTCAAATTACAGACCGATTTCGCTTTGTTCAGCGGTTGGCAAAATTCTTGAGAAGATTGTTAGCAGACACATTGTCAATCATATGTACAGAGGCGGCATTATATCCGATGTTCAACATGGGTTCTTTCCGAAACGTTCATGTGTAACTCAATTGTCAACATTATACCATCATTGGTCAGAAATACTAGATAAAACTAAACCACCTCGAATTGATGTATTTTTTTTAGATTGGTCGAAAGCATTTGATCGTGTGAGTCATCAGATACTGTTAAACAAGTTACATAAGTATGGCATTTGTGGATCTATTCTTGACTGGTTTAATTCTTATTTAAACAACAGATCTCAAAGGGTACTTTTTCAGGGGTCTCAATCTAACTGGGCAGCAGTTCACTCTGGTGTACCTCAAGGGTCAGTTCTTGCACCTTTGTTATTTAACATCTTTGCATTTGACCTTCCATTTTGTGTTCAATCCAGTCTGAGACAATATGCTGACGATACTGTTCTGTTTAGGGCTATTAGACACGATACTGATTCCGTTGTACTCCAGAGTGACCTGCATAATATAATAACATGGTGTAATCTAAATCGTATGTCTCTAAATATAAACAAATGTAAACTTATGACAATAACACGTTCTAAATCTCCTCCTCGCCCCTTTATACAATTGGTTCTGACACTCTAGAAATTGTCAATAATTATAAATATCTTGGTGTTACTATTACTAGTGACCTTAGCTGGAAACAACATATAAACAATATTGTGTCAAAAACAACTAAATTGTTAGGTTTCATTAGAAGAATTGTAAAGTGTCGGGATCCAGGTACCATTGTTAAACTTTACTGTTCACTTTGTAGACCCATTTTAGAGTATAAGCTTCCACTGTTTGGTGTCCTTGCCTCGTAACCCAACAAGACACATTAGAGAAAGTTCAGAGACGACTCACCTGCTCTTGCCTTGGACTCCCAAGAAGAGCTAGTTTAAATTCTGTAAATGAAATTGACTATTTCACTAGGTGCGCTCAATTAGGATTGCCATTGTTAATTAATAGACTTCACTTTCTTTCAATATCATTTGTTGTTAAATGTTTGTATAATAGTTTTGATGTTAACATAAGTAATTACATTCAAATTAATACTAGACATACTGACACTGTCAAATTTCATCATCAGAGTTCAAGGACAAATGCTTTTCATCACTCACTTTTTATTAGGTTTCCTAGAATATGGGATAGTTTACCTGTAGATGTCAAGGAACAGATTATTGTTGGTTTTAAACCGTTCATAAATGCTTTAAGAAAGCATCTTCTAACTCCTGGAGTAAGTATTGTTTTGCCAAAATAGCGTCAAATTTATATGTTTAACACTGTCTTACAATTTTTTATATATACAGATTTATCTTCAATGTTTAATTTGGTTCTGCTGGCAGTACTTTAAGGAGATCCACTTGATTGTGATTCAGTTCGCATTTGGTAATCCTACAGGGTGTACTGTCAACTGGTTTTAATTTGTATTATTTTGTCTTGTGTAATCATTGTATCATTTGATCATATTTGTTTTTTTAATGTCTTTTTTGTACCCTGTGAAATAATAAATGAAATGAAATGAAAAAAGTAAGTGTAGAATTTGCCAGAAAAATGATTTTGGTATAAAAGTGGGACACCTTCGATATAGCAGTAGGAGACGTGTGGAAGTGTATGGTTCTTCACAAAATTAACGGAAGTGTTAAGAAAATAGCATTATTGCCGACGTCAGTTAGATTTTTCCTATGGACCGTAAGTTTTATGGCGAGTGGTCCTGAAGTTTTAGCTACCCTGCGGTTCATCGTGGTGCTATTTCATTCAGTCCGTTTGTAAACAATTGTTGTTTACTACGTCACTGAAAACCCAAATTCAGCCACTTTGCATAAGTTCTCTATTGATACAGTGCCTGATAACATGGTAAAAAAAAATTCAACCTGGGGTGAACCATTGACCCAGTATGCAGCTTTCAAAGTAAGCCCCCCCCCCCCTTGCCAGCTGACAACCCATTGAAACTGTACAGATGTCATCCATTGTTACCTCACTAATCCCAATGTTAGCAATCAGTCATCCTGCCACTTGCTTTCATGGGCCAGACATACCGGCAACCTGAGATGTTTATTTTGAGGTCTGGTTGTGGGTATTACTATTAGAATGTAAGTAAGACTAATTGCGGTGACACCATGTGGAATCTCAATTGAGTAGTAATTAGTTCTGAAAAGAACTGGAGGTACAACTCGACGTTTCGATCAGTATGCTCTGATAGAATGGCCAGACAAATAGAATCTCTTGGTTTCTCTGTGGAATGTCAGCAGTGCAAAAAATGTGCAAAAAAATTGGTTTTGGGTAAGAATTTTTTTTGAAGGGATTGTGGGCTGGCACCCATATAAAACTTTATATTTGGCTTGAAATTGTTTTCTTGGGTCTAGAGGGGCTCAATAAAGCCCCTTTCACACTAGACGTATTTCCCGGGAAATTCCCGGGAAATCTGTTCACACTTCAAAAGTTAACCCCAGGAAATTCCCGGGAAGTAGCTTATTCTCGGGAAATAATTACCCCTGCTCGGGAGTAGGGGGTAAGCGAGTTTTTCCCGGGAATAGTGTTTTTTCCAGGGAAATAGCAACTAGTGTGAAACGAAAGCGGGTTAACTTACCCCACTTTCGCGTCAACCAGTGTTGTATTTCAGTGCTTTTGAAACTTTCCTTCTTAAAATGTAAATGTCTACAGCTGTAAATAACACGATATATTTAGTTTTATAGAATGTGACCAAATAAATGGTTTTAGAATTGAATAAAAGAATTGTCGCGGACAAGGCCATGTTAAGCATCCGTATCATTTATTTTACGTGTATTTATAATGTCCGCATGGTTAGGTACCAGATATTGGGGTCGACAGTACATGCCACTTTCGAACTACCAAAGTCAAACAACGACAGGTCTTCCCCCGCCGCCGACGACGACGTCGGTGTAAAGTTCAAGTGAATTAGTCATACAGATGGCTATTAACTCCGAAAGGCAAGCAAAGAGTATGTACAACCTTCCAGGTAATACTGAGAAAGCAGTCATCAAGCACTCGGTATCAAGAGAAATGACGACGATGGAAAATCTAAACGTAAACGCTACCGCTACCGCACAAAAACACAAAAAACGCTCCAAACTCTTCCATCAATGGAAAATCGGCCAAATCAACATCCGCACAGGCAGAGAAGACTGGCGCCTCGAAGAGGCTATCCGCCAAATGGACAGGGCAAAGTTGTCAATATGCGTGATGCAAGAAGTACGACGTCTTGGCACTGGCGACGTTGCTTTCAAAGTAGGCAAACAAGAATACCAAGTCTACTACTCAGGTATGAAACGACGACATGAGCAAGGAGTCGGTATTATTGTTAAAACAGATCCCAATGTACAGGTCCTCGATGTTATCAACGTCAACGCTAGGCTCATGGCGATTGACGTTGTATTTCATGGCTACAAGGTCCGCATTGTATCCGCATATTCACCCACAAACACTGGGTCTGACAACTCCAAAATCTTATTCTATCGCGAACTAAAGAAACTCACCTCTGCATCCTTCCGCCAAAAGAATCAAAAACTTATTATCTGTGGCGATTTTAACGCAACGAGCACACTCTTCATCAAACCTTGTTCCTTCCGTTCCACCAGCATTGTTCCAACTGGCGAAATAACAAATGAAAACGGTGAAAAAATTATAAAATTTGTACGGGACAATGAGATCAACATCATGAATACATTTTATCAGCACAAGCTCGACCGAAAAATTACATGGGTTTCAAATGACGGAACAACGCGGAAATGCATAGATTTTATCCTTTGTGACGATTTTACCCGCCAATTTTTCACCAACGTCCGAGTTTGCTCTTCATTTGATTTCAGTAGTGATCACCGGCTCCTCGTAGGCACCCTGCGCACGCCGAGATCAAAAATTGCACGTGTGAAAAATCGCATGAAAAAACAACAACCAAAACCTGACGTCAAAAAACTCAAAATCCCACACATTCATGACAATTACAAGATTGAAATTGAAAGACTCCTCCAAACAAAAACTCAAGAAAACACCTCACTCAAAGAACAAAACTCATTTATCCTCGACTGTGTCGCAAAAGCAGCAGATTCAACGATACCAAAAGTCGAAAAATCGCATATCAACGCACCATGGCGTTCCGACCCCGACTTCCAAAAACTTCTCGCTGAACGCGACTGTTTGAGAGCAACCTGCAGTGATGAAAAAGAAATTCGTAAATTTTCAAAAAAGGTTACGCGAAAGGCAAAATCGCTCCAAAACGATTTTTACGAATCTGAGGCGAAAAGCATCAACCACCTCGCGATATCACGTCAGGTTGAACGATCCTTCGCCAAAGCAAAAGAACAGCAAACGACCCTGAAGCCCTCCCGTCGAATCGCTTGCGAACCAGAACGACTTCGTGACAAATTCCAGTCACATTTCAACCCAGAACCACCAGCACCCGACGACACACCAAGTGAAATTCTTGAGCCACCACCTTTTGTCGAGGAGCTACGATCAATAACTGACTCACTTGACGTTGATATGTCTTGTCCTGAAGTTAACGAATTGATTACAGCGCTTCGTTGCTTGAAAATCGGAAAAGCTTTTAACGATGCTGCTCCTGAGTTGCTCAAGGCTGCATCTTACTGCCCCGATTTCGTCTCCACGTTCCACGACTTGATCAAGGACGTTTGGCGAACAAGGACAGTACCAGAAAAATGGGGAGAAAGTCGACTTGAAACGCTCTTCAAAAACAAGGGCAGTCGTCTCAACCCCGACATGTACAGGGGTCTCAGCATTGGTTCAAGTGTTTGCAAGGTTCTAATCCAGATCATTCTTAAACGGCTTCAGAAATGGTACAACGCTCAAATCTCAGAATTCCAGAACGGTTTCGTGACTGGTCGTGGATGCACGGACGGTGTATTCATTGCAAAACGTGCTCAACAGATTTCAATCAGCCGTCAGCAAAAAATACACCTCCTTTTCATCGATTTGTCAGCGGCATTCGATGGACTGGTACGCAAATGGATGTTCGAGACTGTTCGTCTCCGTTTCCGTAGCACCGACAATGCACTCATCGATATCCTGGAAAGCTTGTACACGTCGACATCGCTCTACCACCGCAGCACTGACGCAACATTTCCGACAACAGCAGGGGTTCGACAGGGAGGATCCGAGAGCCCCTGCCTGTTTAACTTGTTCTTAGATTGGGTGATGCGTGTCTTCCTCCTCCAAGCAGCCCAACAAAAAATATAATTTTTTCAGCACAAGTACGATACCGGCACATTCTGCAATCGCAGTCAACGGAGAAATTACCCACCTAGAGGCGACAATTGGTGCCCTTGGAGTGGTTACGCAGACGACATTATCCTGTTTTGCACTGAACTAGGTCACATGCAATCAGCTGCTGAACTCATCGATGATATTTTCAAAAAGTACCGACTCCAGATTAATAAATCGAAAACGGAACTTATGACCATTGATCCGACTGGTGAAGATGAAAACAAAGACAGCAAAATATGTATAAAAAATTTACCGATTGTGTCGTGCCAGACATTTCGCTACCTAGGCTCGTTGATAAACCACCGCGAGTGCACCACTGGAGCCATCGAAATTAACGCACGCATCGACTGTGCTGATATCAAATTCAATTCCATGAAAAACCTTTTCCTGAACCGAAAGATACACCTGTGGATTCGCATCCAATTTCTTAACTCTTTTGTTCGTTCAAGACTCTGCTACAACTGTGCCAACTGGTCACTCACCAAAGTGCAACAAACGAAACTGAACGCTTGTTATCAAATCATGTTACGCAAGATGATTCGTAACGGCTTTTGCAGACATCCAGATCACGACGGCGGTGAGCCAGATTTTCGATATTGGTACACTACCGCCGATCTCTACCGCTTCTGCAAAGTACCATCAATTTCAGATTTTGTTTCTAAACAACAGGAAAAGTACGTTGCTCACCTCATTCGCGCGGAAAATGATCTCATCATGAAACGCATGATGCTAAGCGCCGACAAAAACAAAAAACGTGGTAAAATGATCAACACTACGTTCAAACAAGTTCAATCCCGGTATGAAAACGAATACGAACTGTTTAAAGCCGCGGAACTGTGTAAAGTTTAGATCAGTGGAAACACTCTGCAACTCTTCAGTAACTGAAGAAGCAGTAAAACTTATGTATGTATGTATGTATAATATCAAATATTGGTATAATAATAGCATGCGAAAATGATGTGATGACACGTTTGAAGGAGCCATTTTGGTCACGACGCGATGTCTGGGAAACAGTCACAACAACCCGGCCGTCACCGCGCCGGCGGATGCTTGAGCGTGAGGCATTCTGGGATTGGACTTCCGCCCACAACATTTTCAACTTCCGTGTGGGCCGATTCAGTTAGCGCATTTCCCGGGATTTGATCGCGAGTTTGAAACGACCGTGCATATTCCCGGGAAATAATGTTCCCGGGAGCGACCAGATAGGTACAGTGTGAACGGTCGCTGGGGTGTTGGTGGGGTTAAAAACTCCCGGGAATTTCCCGGGAATTTTTTTCCCGGGAATTGGCTCTGTAGTGTGAAAAGGGCTGTTTACACCATTTGAGAAGGAATTGTGTGCCCCTAATATGAACGTTTTACACGCTATTCAAACGTACTAAATTATTTAGTCCCATCATGTGATTATATTGAGACTATGCACCGCAGGGTTTTAAGCTGTAAATATTATAGAACAGAAGTCCACAGAGAGGGGATCTATTCTTAACCCTTTCGATCCCGCGGGCTCCAAAAAGAGCCTTTGTTGTGATAACGCTTCGATACCACGGGCTCCAAAAGGTGCCGGGAATCGTTATGCCCTTGACGCCCAAGGCTACTTAAATCACCACCAGAAAATGCTTTGAGCGTTCTTTTGTTTGGCGCCCTCTATTGACAGAAATGAATCTTTTAAAACTTTATAAAAGAGCGATTCACTTTGCGGTTTCCCCACTTTGCTAGCGTCCATTCGCCTTGCCATAACGGTCTGTTTTTTAGTTGCAATCATGATGGAAACGGACATAAATGACGGCATTTTGGCTGAGATTTTGGCAGACAGTGGCTCAGAATCGGATGACGATGTAACGGATGACGATAAAAGCATTTCTTCCGACGACAGCATAGAAGAAATTCCAGCGGCATTTCAAGAGGTAAAGCACAGTAAAGTGAATAACTGTTACTCTTCCCGGCCCAATGCAAACTAATGTAATTCAACGGTATTTCGTATAGCGTAAATATTGGATGCATTTTTTTATTTGCTCAAGGGAGTTACAACTGTTGGAGTTGAGGAATGTAAATTAATTAAATGGATCCCTTGAATAGGAGTGACCAAATCCCACCCCCTGGACTGGGGCAAAAAGTCAGGCATGATGCAATGACCAAAGTGCTCGAGTGAAAATGTACAATTTGTAGTAGTTTGTTGTGGTTATTTGTATTCATTGAAACAGCAAGTTGATGTATAGATATAGCATAGAAATGTTAACATCCACCCAGAGCCAGTCGTGCTATTTAGCGTCAACAAGCTGAAAACGCACTCTTAAGCTTCCAAAAGAATAGCCTCGTATTC
Source organism: Zoroaster sp. YZ-2022 (assembly GCA_029582265.1). Classification (NCBI taxonomy): domain Eukaryota; kingdom Metazoa; phylum Echinodermata; class Asteroidea; order Forcipulatida; family Zoroasteridae; genus Zoroaster; species Zoroaster sp. YZ-2022. The sequence continues at coordinate 23,277,966 of CM055817.1, forward strand.
GAAAGGCCCTCATAAGTCGTATTATGCAAGCAGTTGGCGGAATTCACATTCACAATCCCACATTAAAACAATAATTTATCGGCAACGACTTTCGGAGAGTGGAGGCCGCCATCTTTCTTTTCTCAGCGCAATATTCATTTTGCGCATGACCCCCTGTGGCCTGTGCACATGCACCAAAGTAGCATTGAGATATTGTATTTACAAATGTAGGACCGAGATTAATCCTCCTTTGCCTTGTTTTTCTGTTGCAGCCTACCTACCAAGGTGACAGCCGGCCGAGATCAAGGAGGACGACAGGAAAGTTAGATTTCCGGTCCGGTTGAGAACGACGAGACCATTACGAGTGTGGGACTGTGCAGTTCACTGGAAATCGTGGCCCCACCGGCGACTTTGCCACACTGTCGGCAGTGGAGATCTTCAAGCTGTATTTTTCTCAACTCTGTGGGATATGCTCGTCGACGAGACTAATCGCTATGCGCAGCAAACAATAGACTCAAATCCTGATCAACAATTCTCCTGGCACCCAACCAACATTCCCGAAATGATGGCATTTGTGGCACTTCTCATTGCTATGGGCATAAACAAATCCTCTCAATACAAGATGTACTGGTCGACGTCTGAAATTCTTCACATCCCATTCTATCCGTCGATCATGTCTCGTAATCGGTTCAGTTCAATTCTTCGGTTCCTCCACGTCTCCAATAACCAAATTCCTCGTAGAGCCTTGGCTGAACGGGACAAACTTTCCAAAGTTCGGGCCTTGATAGAAGGCCTCGTCCCGAAGTTTCTCAACCTGTATAACCCTGCGCAGAATCTGTCTCCAGACGAGAGTATGTTGAAATTTAAGGGACGCTTAGGCCAAGTAAAAAAAATACCAGTTGATCGTCCCTGCCCGCATCCTTTTTTGAGGCCGCATCCTTTTTTTTTAATTTTATTTAATTTTTTATACTTGTCCACAAAAAGAGTAAATTTTTCAAGTGGGTTTAACAAAATACATCAAACATTGTTTAACATGATTATTTTTACTCAATTACTTGTTCGATAGCTATAAAAAAAAAAGTTGGCGGTGATTTCAAACTGAAAAATCGGTGGCCATTTTGAATTTAAATGCTTGGCGGCCATCTTGGAAAAAAATAAAAAATAAAAAGGCCCTCATCCTCCTCTTTTTGAAAAAACCAGGACGATCAACTGGTATTTTTTTTTACTTGGCCTTAAGTTTTGTTCAACGGGGTATTAAGGGTGCACCCCACTAAATAGTGAGGAATTCATGCGCCGAGCTATTTATCATAAAGTGTATGCCCTCAAATATTTCTGAAAAACAAAAATTTGAGGCCCATTCATTTGATGGATTGTGTAAAAATGGCCCACTATCATAACCTGGGGGTCCTTGGCTTCCAACTGTGAGTATTTTGGACACACTAGGCCCTGAAAAAGTGGTCCTAATTTGATTTCAAGCGTAAGGCCTTTTTCCAAAATGGCTGCTTTTCAGTGTGGACGTTTTCACTACTGTAGAGGGTGGTTTTCATTGGGATGAGAATAACTCCCTGGAAACCTGGACTTCAGACAGTAAATAGAGAAGAAAATAAAAGGTTATATATCGATCAATATTTTTTCTTTTGGTTTTAAAAACTGTGGGATGTTTTAATGATTTTTGAATATTTTGTATTTAGCACTGTTTACTATGGGAGTTATTTAGTGGGGTGCACCCTTAAAGCCTTCTCCCTGAACGAGTCCCAAACAGGATACACGTGTGCTTGGAAACTGTACACAGGAGCCGACGACACCCAAACTGTTTATGATGAAGCCGTACGTGTAGATTTCAAGTCATCAGACTGCCATCCACCAAACCCAACAGTTGCAGGAAAAGTCGTCATTGATTTGGTCCATGGACTTGAGAATAAGGGACACGTAATATATTGTGATAATTACTATACTAGCCCAGCTCTTTTAGCTAAACTGTCTAAACTAGGATTCGGATGTTGTGGAACTGTTCGTTACACTACACAGGGAATACCCCAGGCCGCAAACCCAAAAAAACATAAAATGAAGAAGGGAGATGACCCATTTTTGGGGTGAAAGGTGGGCAATTGTGTATCGTTTGGCAAGACAAAAAATCTGTAACACTTTTAACGAATGTAGGCAACAGAGATTTGTCCAAAAAGCAAATTCGGTGTAATAAGAGCACAAGTGGATTTTGTGATGTTATGAAGCCCAATTTTTGTATTGAAGATTAAAACAAAAACATGGGTGGAACTGATCTTGCCGACCAATGTTTTCAGTACTACAATCATACACACAGAAGCTTGAAATGGTGGAAAAGAGTTTTTTTCCATATGCTGAATATCTGTATTGTCAATAGCAGAGTAATATTCACCAGCATAGCAGGGAACAAACATGTCAGTAACCTTGATTTTCGTATAGGGATTGTACAGGGCTTGCTGTTGGGTTGGGAACGTAACGCAACAAGTCAGTTGAGATACCATATTCCTATTGAGTTGACAGGGTAACGGCACTATCCTGGCAAAAACCCCAATGGAAAGAAACGCGACTGCATTGTTTGCAGTAACCGCACATTAGGCTGGCGAAAACAAACAAAGATGATCTATAAACAATGTACACAACCTATGTGCATAGTTCCTTGTTTTGAGAAATACCACAGCAGTTGATTGTAAATCTGTACTATTTGCCTCCAACCTCCCCCCCCCCCAATTCAATGTTGGGAAAGGTCGGACGCGCCGCAGATTACAGTCCAAACAAACATTGAATTGGGGGGGTGGGGGTGGGGTGTTAGCATGGATTGTGATGTATGTACACTGAATACAAGTAAATGGTTCATTTCCAAGAAGAAAACTAAAAAAATCCCCAAAAATCTCATCCAAGTTATTGTTTTTCACATGGAAAAGAAATTTGACACATGTACTGTATTTGCATGTATTTTATTACAAATTCTCTGAAATATCACCTATTCGTATTACTTTTCTTCAGTGTAAATACTGATCTAATTATTTCATTGTTTTGCTTTTACACTTACAAAATAGATGCACAATATTTTCCTCCCTTTGTATACTCATTTTTACCATCAGTTTAACATACAAATATATCTGAGCCATTTGGTATGTACAGTACACATGTAAAAAAAAATGTCTATCACTGCAGAGTGGGGCGCACTTCAATGAAACTGGTGCTGAAGTGACATTGGGCTCCTAATTGCTGTGGTAAAGAAGGGTACTCTCTTACATAAGTAGCTGGGACTATAAGGGTTAAAGATTGTGAACTCACCTGCTATCACATCACCCACGGAAGAGGACATTCCTGTCACGAAACATTGCCATCCTAAAACGTTGAATTGTTGATCGTCATTAAATGGAAGGTTTCTTGTCATGACACCAACTACTGCATACAAGCAATCCATACCAACTCCAATAAGCATTATAATGATCATCTGACCGACTAGTGTAGTTATAAATGGAGACATGGAGCAGCCTACGGTAATTAGTATCCCACCAATCCCTGCAAAAGCGTGGTATGGTAATAGTTTGATATGGATTACAAACGCCGATAGGGTACCTCCAACTATGCACCCAACTCCCCAAGCCGTAGTCAGAAACGAAGCCTCAGTAGTGGTCAGTCCTAGTAACAGTCCGTTTGGAACCATGTAGACAATAACCCCACCGAATACTATGCTAAAAAGCATTCTAGTGACAGTCAGAATATTATATTCAGCATTTGTAAAAATGCCCAGACCCGTTGCTGATACAAACATATGACAGAAGCTCGCATGATCAGACGGTTTCTGTTCTGATGTTATGTCTTTGTCATCAGCAGTGTCCATCGAAACCACTTTTTCATAAACTTTAACACCTGATGTATGTGGCCTTATCAACATACCACACGCAACTAGATGTAAACTAACACCACCCATAATAAGCATTGTTCCTCGCCAGCCGTATGTATCCAGAAGAACTTGAGTTGTTGGACCATATAACATCATTCCGATTGGACTCCCTGTGGATGCAAGAAAATACGCTAATGCGTATTTCTCTTGGAAGTAGAATGCCACTTCCGCCTTTGTTGTTTCGTATATAAATGCTGCACCTGTTCCTGGCGGGGCAAGAAAAGAAAGCATTTAAACAAAAGGCTTATACCCTCATGCATATGCTGTCACAAACTGAAGAGCGCCCTCACTCAGGCCTCTTCGCAAATACTATCAGTGCGCACGTGCAAGACTATTTGCGTAATGCATGCTGGTCTACAGCTGCTATAACGACAAAAAACCACAAAACTGGACTTACATGTACATCAAAAAGTATTGACTAGTAATGTTACAACCACACTGAACAACAATTATCCATGCTTTTTTGAGATTTGTAGTGTTCAGATTAAACGCAACTACACGTAAACCGTTCGATTATAAAGTACACAGTAAATTGCGCGGTGCATGCTGGTCTAGCTTACAGAAAAACTGCAAATCTGGACATACATGTACCTCATGTGCGAGCACGCAGCGCAGCTTATACATGACCAACGAGTGACCATCTTTTGCATCTGAGAGAGGGCGCCCTTCAGTATGTGGCGTCAATGCATAATGTCTCTTACGTGGAGGTGTGCTTAGATGATGATGATGATAATAATAATAATAATAATAATAATAATAATAATAATAATAATAATAATAATAATAATAATAATAATAATAATAATAATAATAATAATAATAATAATAATAATAATAATAATAATAATAATAATAATAATAATAATAATAATAATAATAATAATAATAATAATAATAATAATAATAATAATAATAATAATAATAATAATAATAATAATAATAATAATAATAATAATAATAATAATAATAATAATAATAATAATAATAATAATAATAATAATAATAATAATAATAATAATAATAATAATAATAATAATAATAATAATAATAATAATAATAATAATAATAATAATAATAATAATAATAATAATAATAATAATAATAATAATAATAATAATAATAATAATAATAATAATAATAATAATAATAATAATAATAATAATAATAATAATAATAATAATAATAATAATAATAATAATAATAATAATAATAATAATAATAATAATAATAATAATAATAATAATAATAATAATAATAATAATAATAATAATAATAATAATAATAATAATAATAATAATAATAATAATAATAATAATAATAATAATAATAATAATAATAATAATAATAATAATAATAATAATAATAATAATAATAATAATAATAATAATAATAATAATAATAATAATAATGACTTATATAGCGCACGTATCCACCAAACTGGTGCTCAAGGCGCATTGCATTATTACCCCTGCTCATCAGGCGCATAAATCATTCCTGAAACCATCACAGCTCCCTGGGGAGTACACAGCTCAATTGCTGGCATTTCAGCGCATGGGCTAATCAAGCACAACAACCAACTCTGCCCTCACAGGAACGCATTTACCCCTGGTGGAGAGAAGCAATTATGGTAAAGTGTCTTGCTCAAGGACACAAGCACCCCGGTCGCGGCTGGGATTCGAACCCACATTCTGACGACTCAGCCATCATAACACAAATCCGATGCACTAACCACTCAGCCATGGCATAGATGATGAGACAGATGTCATTATTATTATTTATTTTTTTTACAAAAAGCGCCCTCTGGCAAATTTGTCAATGACAAGCCCCCATTACATTGTTCACAATCTTACCGGCCATTACGACAAGTGTTGCAGTCAGACCTGCGACACTCTGTGCCATCGAAGCAAGTATCAATCCAAGCCCGTAGAGTATTCCGCCAAGAACTACCACCAATCGGCAGCCGACTTTACGAGCTACAGCCGCAGCGGCAGGTGCTGAAAACAACAAAGGGAACTTTATGAATATAGAGTACTTATTCCCAGATTAGATGAGACGTTATCACGTGTGGTTTAATTTATGGCCAGTTAATGTATTCACATCATGTGTTTAAGTTTTAATATTTAGTTAAACCAACAATTTGTTTTGTATTCAGTAAAATATGTTGTAAATATTTGTTAAATTATATTTTGATTGTTAGCCACTATCATTTCCATTGGCCTTAAAACCTTCGATATGCGTTGAGAATAAATAAATTCATTCCAACGAGAATGATTGACAGCTCTACTGATGTTAATTTGTGCCGAGTTCGTAAACCATCAAAAGGATCATATGGAAGTTTCCAATGTATCAAGTCATCCATCGTCATCGGTCAAGCTGGGAGTTCGAAAGAATAATACGTCTGCACTTACAAGCAGGAAGTCGTTGGTTCGAATCCCGCCCGAGTCGCTTGTGGAGTATTTTTCTGAGAACACTCAGCAATCACGGAGTACACAGTGCTTCAAACATACGGTGTAGGGCAACGTTCGAATGCATAAAAATGCACAAAGGATTAATACCACACGCTTGTACCAATTCCCTGATGACAGTCCTGCTTACGTAGATAGCGCCCTCTTTAGGCCATGGCCGGAGCAAATCGCAAAACCTGGTTTGTAAATAGGCACACCTTGTATACCATCAGAGTGTGTAAACGAATACATTTTGGACAAAATCACTCAATACATATACATATGGCTGCAACATGTGTTAATTACGATTTTATGGTTACTGCTGAGCACATGGCGTGTCTAACTTTTAAATAAATGACTGATGTTGTTAATGGATCAGCAATGACACCGATGGTTCCGTCATGCAGGTTTAACACTGCATAAATAATGTAGAGCATTTATGATTGTTTCCCTGGTGTCCAAAAACGCAGTATTAAACGCCAGCTGGGAAGAAAAGAAAATTAAAAATGTTTGAGTTTGAGGCGACGCGTCCCGAGACCAGAAACTGGAGACTTTTGAGGGCCTAAAAATTGTAGGTAAAATATAAAAACCCAAATTTTGGGGGCGATGTTTAATTATTTTGTTATTCTAACTTTTAAGTTGCAATCACTTGTTCAAGATAATATACCAGTGACATTATCCAGCCTTGTCATTCCGGGGTCAATAGTTTTAAAAGATCGTATTTATTTTTTAAACGGGAACATTTTAAAACACTAAATACGCATGGGGCCGGGGTAGGATGGGGAGTAAGGCAATGAATGTCTCCTTAGATTTATCATCACCTATGTGCAGAAATGATTACTTATTTCTTTTCTGCCCAGTCAGCGCGCAGCCTATGCTATAATGAGCCAATCCACGAGATTTTATTTGCAGCGAAAACCTCTCTCGTGCGTTTTGGAAATTCGCGAGAAAAAACGCGATTTGAGGAGGGCCCGTGGCAAAACGTTTGGGAAACCTGTCAGGTCACTGCTGGGTCAACATGGATTGGTAAGTACATTTTCGAATGTACAATTCAAGAAATAAAACCGATTTTACCCGTTTCAAAAAAAGAAATCGTAGCGAAATTACCCTTCAAAATGTGCTGAAATATCTAAACTTTTCTGTACATGCCTTAATATTTAAGGTGCTCCTGACTGTTTTGCACGAAATTCGTTCAAACGATGTTAAGTTTCGCTTTCTTTGAATAATTTGCCATCGTTACATACCAGTTTCATTTCTGCCGGACCGGGCAATAATGTTTTTTTAAGGTTTCAAAATAGCAAATTTGTCAGCTTCCAGCGGATAATTCGGTAACTTATGTGACGTCATAATCATCATCTAGCTGTACGTGTATACATGGCAATACGGTCCGACACATTTTGATTGCTAATTCTATATGCATTATCAATTACGTGATAAAATAAATGTTGCTTTAAATGCCAAGATTTAAAAGGAACTTTTATAATAATAATGGCCATAGATATATAGGTTATCATATTTTGCTGAAATATTTTACATTATTTTTTGGGGGAAAAAATCTCAATAATGGACAATAGTCAATGCCTAGTTGACAAACAGACTTTTAAATGTTTGTATTATTACTAATACTAGCCTAACATTAATGTTAGTTTTAATTTATGATTATACCGTGCCCGTCTGCCTAACTATACCTTCATTGATCCACTCGTACCCAGAAATTACCCCCAAAAAGGTACAGAGTCAACTTGTACTCATTCACACGTTATCAGTAAAATAATAAAGATGAAGTGAAATGCTGAGATACGAATTGAAAAAATTTCAGTGAAATGAGATGACCTGGGTAAGACTTGACCCATTTTTATTTACCCTGGCATATGACATCATTGAGATGTCCCCGAGTAGGACTTGTTAATATAAATTGAACTAATTTATATTTTTGTTTGTATTTTTCATCCACTACCCCTCCACAGGCCCACCAGTCAAAGTGACCTACCATGGTTCAGGGTTAGAGTATGGAGACTCCATCACGAGGTATATGCCTCAAAATCTTCATAATGATTGGTTCTGCCCAAAAATAGTGACAAAACCAGGTTGTCGAGTTCATCATGTTTTATTGTAGTCATTGTTGAATCTAAAATGATCATTCTAGCCATGTTAAACACATATTGGTGCAATAATTTTAATTTATTTGATAACTATAGTTTATATTTTCAACTTGCCATTTTTTGGACTTGACATAAAACGGTGCTGTGGTGACACATAACTTATGCAATATTTAACGTCAAACCACATTGTTACTTTTTAAAACCATTTCAACAATAAATGTACGGGTTTAAAAAACATGTGATTCTATAAACACGTGTGGTACATTTAGTTAGGGGAATAAACGTGATAACTTAAATTTGAACATGTCACAAAGTATTGTTATTGCCTTTTAATATCCATTTAATAATACTGTATTAATTTTTTTATTTTATCTGGCCATAAAATACACCCAAATTACGGAGCCCCTAAAGGGACATATGATGAAAACAAATTTATGTGCAAAGAAATAATTTGAGTTCTTTATTTCGTGCACTCAAAGTTATTTTGTGCACTCGAAATGATCTCGTGCACTCGAAATAAATTATTTCGTGCCCTTGAAATCATTTCGTGTGTTCGAAATCATTTCGTGCACTCGAAATCATTTCGTGCACTCGAAATAAGTTATTTCGTGCGCTCGAAATCATTTCGTTCTCTCGAAATCATTTCGTGCGCTCGAAATCATTTCAAGCGCTCGAAATAAATGATTTCGATCGCATGAAATGATTTTGAGTGCACGAAATGATTTCGAGCGAACGAAATAATTTATTTCGAGTGCACGAAATGATTTCGAGAGCACGAAATAAAGAACTCAAATTATTTCTTCGCACGTAAATTTGTTTTTATCATATGTCCCTTTAGGGGCCCCATTACATGCTTCGCTGGCCTAAGCTTCGCCGTTCGTGAAATGTGATTGGTCAATACGTGCCCTCATTCAACGCATTGACCAATGAGATTTACGCTCTGATCCATGCATATGACTCCATTGTGTAAATTTAAACGTGATTTTGGAGGCTTGGACTTGCGGATTTTTTTAGGTGCTCTTGACTGTTTCGAAAAGTATCAAGACGCCTTTTTCATTGACCCTTTTTTCTTCACATCAACGTCATTGTTTTCGTTCAAAAATCTCTCGAAAAAATATTTTAAAAAAACATTAGATAAATTAGAATGTACATTTGAATCTTTATTTCTATTGTTATTCACTTTTATTGGTTTTATAAAGGCATCTTCATATTTTAATTTTTTTTTTTTTAAATGGGACGTCTAAGCTTATTACGTATGCAGAACCAAACAACCGTGCATACGTAGAAAATAAACGGAACGGCTTTTCAACAGGCTGCGCGCTGACTGTGCCGGGAATGATTCACAGTCACACATTTAAATCTGGTGGGTGTTTCTGTTTTTACCAATGCAGTATTTATTGCAAATGCCCACTTTATAGAGTTCATTGACGTTTAGCTCTCTGTGCGGCGATTTCCGGAACCTCAAAAAGGGCTGCATCGGCGATCCAACATTCTGGGACAACAATGGAGCTGTCAATCGTTCCTTCTGATGGGCAATTTATTTTCAGTTTAAGAAAATATTATTTCTCTGCCGGCAAGGAATTTATTGTAGGGGGAATATACACGGGGTATATTTAAAAGAATACAAAAATGTTATTTCTTTTAGAATTTAGACAAATCTGAAGAAGCACTACACCATAAATAAAAGCTCATAATTGTCTGTTCTTAGTGGTTTTCTTCAGGCAACAGGGATAGGGAGTTTATCTCGATGCGGGGTAAAACTAAGCCCCAGTCTGCAAGTATAAAAGTGAAACCTGAATAATGTTTTTGTTTGGGACGCCAATGATAATGTTTTTTATTCTTATTTTTGTCCCCCGTCCCTAAGCATATATTTAATAATGGGTACATGTAATTTTAATTTTTAAAACATAGTTGCCCCACGATTGGTAAATCCCTGGGCCTCCTTGACTTTATTGATTATCATGAACGTATCATATTACAACTACATTTCGAGCGGCTTGGAGGAAGGATTCGTTGGAAGATGAATATTTAACAACAAAGAAATCGTCAATCATTCCGTCTGTCTGAGATCAGGAGTATTCCTAAAGTGTGGCAGAAACTATTTGGTCATTATATGTCTGAGCGTAAAATGCTCCAAAATCCTTCCTTTTAATTTGTTAAAGGTCTGACCACTTCTGCTTGTACATAACACAAATTGAGGACATGTATGTACATGTGTTTATTATTTTCGGGGTGACCAGTACCCAGGGTTTCCATTTCCATCTAAAATGTGTAAAGCAGTAAACAGTCAATTTGTTTCAGCAGTGTCAACTCTTCTTGGCAGTGTTCCAAAGACCTGGATGCTCTGATTTCTGGAAATGTCGGCACCGCACCTGGGACAAAACAACTGTGGGAAATTTGGACGCCTGAAAAAGTGAGCGTATTTGACTCATGGAAAAACCAATCATATTTACAGACACTCACCCATCTACTCATCTTGTTAATAGATTGGAAATGTTTCTCATACGGTGATGTATAGCCCAATGATATATTTAAATTCTTTAAATGCTCGGTCGGCATCGCTAACTTATCTAGCGAGGCACTTATTGTTTCAGTGCGACCCTGGTAACAGTGCTGTCATGGCAACAGCATGGATTCAACCATAGGGAAAAAGTAACAATTGCCTGATCATGTAGTCGTCCTTGTGCGAGATGAAAACTGTCGTTCATTGAGCTAAATAATGATCGAAGTTATCTTGACAATCATCCGAAAGTGATTAACGAAAATTACCGTATATATAGAAAAAATATACTTCTTTGAAATGCCAACAAATAACTCGTAATTAACGACATAAAACTGATCCGGACATCAATTCTTAAAAATACGATCGCGGTATCTCTCCGTGAATGATTCAAAACTATGCGATAAATCCGTTGTAAGCATCAGCTGGCCGCCAATTTATAAACAAGAAGTCCACTGAACCAAATATACAGTTCAGAAACTTGGCAGTGTCTGCAGACTCAGTGGACAGGTTGGATTTGCTTATGAAAGAAGCTATTGATATTCATGCCATTGACGCATAACTCTGCAGTTAGGCCGGCCGGCCGGCCGGTTGGTAACTGAGGTAGTCTTTTATTCAAGAAAATCCGCTGACTCTCCGGGTCCACTCCACTGACTGTCAATATTGAATACGTCCCTTAGTGGAAACACATTGACCTATAATGTACAGACAGACTATTGGGCAATTGTCAACATTTCGTGCAGCTCAGGGTTACTACTCCTTCTGTACACAGGTCTACTATATTATTAGCCCTGATCGATAGGACCCTATCTACAGTGCAAAGTACACTTCCGATAAGGTCCTGACCAGGAGTTCTTCCCGTTCGTATACCTGTAAAGTTTGCACCGAATTTTCTCCTTTTTTTAAACTGTCTTCGTTGGCTGAACCAAATGGAGGCACTGTAACTTCTTAACTGCCTCTTGGAGAAACGATTTTTGCTGAAAGATGTCTAAAAAAGAGGATTTCCCCGACAATTCTTAGAACAACGGCCAATCTGTGTACAAACAGATCGATGAATGGCATGAAAAGGTTGTACACAGATTGGCCGTTGCTCTGAGAAATGTCGGAGAATTTTTTTAAAAACATCTTTCAGGAAAAATCGTTTCTCCAAGAGGCAGTGAAGAAGTAACAGTGCCTGCATTTCCTCGGTTCAGCCAACGAAGACAGTTTTAAAAAAGGAGAAAATTTTGTGCAAACTTTACAGGTATACGAACGGGAAGAACTCTTGGTCAGAACCATGAACTTTGCACTGTAGATAGAGTCCTATCAGGGCTACTATATTATCCAAGGTTGACCTTTGTATTATTTGCTTACCGAGTACAAACTGCACACCAAAGTGAAGAGAGCTTATGGAACCGATCACCCATAAATCAGTATCAAAGTCATCCTTCATTACTGTTAAGAGAACTCCAAATGATTTTAAGGTTCCGTAAAAGACAAACATGGTGGTGAAACTCGCCAATACGACGGCCCATCCCCATCCTCCTTCACGGTATAAGGTCGGTTGGTTTTTCGCCCCCATGGGTGAGAGCAACTGTTACAGAATCTCTTTAACATACAGTCATCTCAAAACTTTCCTACTGCGAATTCAACTTGCAGTCTGTAGATGTTGAGTTAGTGGAATTTCACAGTCGGACAACAAAGTGACAATAATAACGCACACACCGTCGTCGGTGTCAATGGAAGTTGCGTTGAAGCTATAGTATTTTTAGTCAAAGCGTACGCGGCAACCCGGAACACACCCCTCGAAAACCAAAAAAAAAACATTCAGGCGATCGAGTGCAGTGAATTAGCCACGGGCGCCTTCACCAGTCCAGTGGACACTACTACTGAATTTTTCATAAATATAAAAATAAATATGAATAGTTTATGTATGCAAATTCATTTTAACCAATCACCGTAGGCAAATGATTGGGATAATCTATATTTTATGAGGTGATGTCATAACAAGTACAGGTAGTTAGTATGGAGTGCCATGGTCGAGCAGTTTAGTGCATCAGTGCGTGCGTGCGTGGCATTTTATATTTTTGACTTTTAGGTTATGCTGAAGGAAGCAGTGAAGCGATATAATACACACAAGTGCACTGGAAAGGCTGATATTTTGGTTAACAAAAATTAAAGGGGTTATCCAGTGCGTTTTCGGCTAAGGAGCAGGGGATGACGTACAGACAGGTTTGCAGATTTTTTAGAGGGTCAGGTGTGCGGTTTTTAAGAAAGAACTATTATGATAACAACGTAAATACTTTACTTGACAAAATTAAGACATGAGCTGATGTAAAATTGTATGTTCAATATAACATATGAACTATATTAGATAATATAAGATATACAGAGAATTAACTGTTGCGAACTGCTTACTAACCTGAATGCAAAACCTATATATATATATATATATATATATATATATATATATATATATATGAATTTGCATATATATGTGTACAACCACATAAAAGGCTTGTGTCCCGTTAATTGTGTGATCCCCGCTACTGCCGTTACCCAGGTTGTTTGCATCTGACCGGGGCTTGATCCCCATAGAGCAATAGATAATTGGCATAAGTGGACCGCCCACCAACATAGGGCTTGTTAGCTCAGTTGGTAGAGCGCTCGTACGGTAATCGAGAGGTCGCGGGTTCGAGTCCGGCATCAGCCAATTTTTCTTTGCTCGCGAACCGTTTATATATATATATATATTAAGCCATCAAGTGCGATTTCGTTCACACAGCTTATATTAGGCCGTATTCATAAAAATAAGTAATTGCTTTTACTAAAGTAACAACCCCCTTTTACTAACCTTTTACTTAAATGTGTATTCATAGAAATAAGCAATGACTTTCAAGTAAAAGCTACAAGTTTTAAGCACTAGTAATTGCTTTTTACTTATAAGTAAATGCTAAAGAAATTAGCACCTACTTCAATTTGTATTCATAAAAATGACCTTCGACTAGCATTTACTAGTGATTGTACAAGCACCTAATTTTTGGCTTGCTGTTTAGCCAATACAGACATATCACATTTTCTGCCATGTTTTTACGTCCAAGACCACAACCTAAGGTGTATAACATCAGGCTTAATCGTGATGAAGTCAATCCTACCACTTACAGAAGTTTATTTAGGTTTGACAAAGAAAATGTGGAATGGCTTGCAAACACCTTCATACCACCAAATACCGAGACTCGTGGATGGTACTGTAGTACAATAGCAACTACTTGAGAACTTACTAGCCGAGGCAAGTAACAACTGTAATCATTTAGCAAATGGTTATGAATAAGATTATTAGCAATTGCTTAGACTAGACCTTTTACTTACCTAGCTGTTGCTTTTACTTATAGCATTTACTAGTAAGTAATTACTTATTTTTATGAATACGGCCTATGTGCCCCATACACAAACTTAAAATTCATGTGTTCAAAGAGCGTTAAATTAAAAGCATGATTTTAACATTGTCTTTGCATAACACTCTTTCTCATCAGGATAACCTTGACGAAGTCGTTCTGTTATGGAATACTCATCGTATTCGTCCCTATCGGAATCGGATGAATCCAAGTGGTAGACCTACGCTCATCTATCCTTCCACACCTCCGTGGAGCACAGAACCACTTGTGCAGAATCACCGACGGTGAGATTCGTCTGTGTCGAGATGAATGTACCTCCAAAAGCTGCTACCCATGCGATAAAACTGTGTTTAATTTGTGTTGTCTTCTGATGGAAAAGTCTGGCTGGAACAAGCCGTCTTATCCAGATGAGGCAGCTGAGCTCTACAACTTCCTCCGAAACGCCATCATAATGAATTTGTGATATCCCAATGTTAGTTTGGACTGACTGGAATTAATATAAACCACAAGGCCTATTTTTTCCCAGTGGAAATGTTTCATAATAAATTGTAAGGGCCCACTGGTGAAATATAGTACTTAGAAATATTAAAGGGGCGAAAGTTTTTGATTTTTGAAAAAGTGTCCCCCACTAAGTTCTTGATCCACCGTTGTGGGCTATCTATAAGTTGTACAAACTGCAGACAACCAAACCAAACAAACAAACGAAAACAAGCAAACAATTATTTTAACAAGAACATTGATTTAATGGTTCAAATATAAAGGAACCGAACACAAATAAGCGAACAAGGAACGTGAATTTTCTGTAATAAATATTTCTGTAATAAATTTAATAAATAGTGATACAATTTTAAAAATCACCTGTGTCTTTCCCATTTTAACCTTGGTTGTTGAATACCTTCAAAATATTTATCATCCAATACATATCGGGGAAAATACGTTCAATACTACGTTGCAGCTTGATTTTTACATAAAATACTGGGATCTCATTCGATATTCTTTCAGGCATTACCCTCATTCGCAACTGTAAAAAGGGTATGGGTATTCAAATTCCTTGGCCAATTATTAGACACATTAAGCCATCAAGTGCGATTTCGTTCACACAGCTTATAATATGACTTACTTATCTCGTTCGAACGACTTATTATCTCGTTCGAACGACTTACTATGTCGTTTGAACGACTTATTATCTCGTTAGAACGACTTAGTATCTCGTTCCAACGACTTAGTATGTCGTTCGAACGACTTACTATGTCGTTCGAACGACTTATTATGTCGTTCGAACGACTTATTATCTCGTTCAAACGACTTACTATGTCGTTTGAACGACTTATTATCTCGTTCGAACGACTTAGTATCTCGTTCCAACGACTTAGTATGTCGTTCGAACGACTTACTATGTCGTTCGAACGACTTATTATGTCGTTCGAACGACTTATTAACTCGTTCGAACGACTTAAAAAAAAAATTACCCTTCAATTTGGCAGCAATGCGCTTCCGTAGGCAGCAATGCGCTTCCATACTAAACGAAGTGTACTGCAGAAAAAACAAAAATCGCTGGCGGTTCTCGTAGTACAATGTACATGTGTTACACCCGTGCGGAGGGACGGGTGGTTGATGAATTAAGTAATCTGTTAATCAATGGGCAAGAAGCAATTTGAATATAAGGTGTGTTCACTTGAAATAATCTGCCACAAGTGATTTTATTAGCAAATCTCATTCACCTTTCAGAAACATTATAAATACACATAGATACACTGCCTGTGACTTACTACCACTGCTTCTATATCCAGGACCAACAAACAATGCTGCCTGGCTAACTTCACTGACCAGTTGGACCTGATAAATTTAATTCCTGGACAAATAATTAACTACACACATACTCTACACAAACTCTGTACACAGGGAATAGCGAATAATGTGTGGCGGTCCAGGAAAACCCAACACATGGTCAATTTTTTACAATTCTTGTTGAGCATTTAATCAAGTAATACACCCTTTACTGATCTCATAACAGTTTTAATGAGTTCAATATTCAAACCACAACTAAAGTTATGACCTTTCAAAGACGGTTTATTGCTTCAAAGTTGGCTATGCAGTAAACGTAAATCCCTATTAATAGGACAGGATCAGGACTAGTGGAGAGCTTTCCATTGATGGGTTAATCATAGGGGGGCGTGCTTTGGGAGAATTAATGAGCGTTGGCCAAAAATTGCATTGTTTTAGAGTGAATTTTTTTAATCTTCTAATTATTTTAAAATGCATCCAAAAAATAGTTCAAAAACATCCAAAAAATACATTTTATACTTTGATTTTCCAAAAAAAAATTTTAAGAGGAAATTTAAAGACATCAACTTCCATTTGGAACCAAAATCTCAAAAATGACACTATGGTCAATTTTTACGTAAATCGGTCCATAATTACAAAATGTGCGTGGCGACTTCCGACGGGTTTTCCCCGACTGCCACACATATGTGAGTTTCCTTCTCCACACAGAAGTTATTCTGTGAACCTGTTGATCTGCACCCATGCATCCTTAGTACAGGAGCTGTACAGAAATTTAACTAAAATGCTTCTCCTAACTTGTGTCTACTATTAAATCACAATATAAGTAAGCAAAACACAACACTATAGCCGTGCGCACAGAATGCATACACAATAAGACTTCAGACCAAACCTCTATCCACTAAAGTTGAATGGTGAATTCAACAGTGAATTCACGTAATGGCTTTTTTTGTTGAGAGTTGTTTTTCATTTGAACTTCCTGTTTTAACTGGAAGTTTAAAGGTGATGTTAGGATCATGTCTGTGTAAAAGATGTTACATATGTGACCGGCTCCACAAAAATGGGTATTATGGGACAAAATTTAAAAATTGAGTTACATTCATAGCTGAATTGGTTACATTATAAGCTTTAATTGGTGTAGGTTTGAACCCTGTGGCATTTTGCATTCTGGAGATATACTGATTTTTGCATATTCATATTGTACAATTAACGTAAGTGCCTTCAGAGATACAGCCCTATAAACACAGCAAGTGGAAAAAGAAATGAGCTAAGAAGAAACTCTCTTGAATGCCCATAGCAACAGTTATGTTCCTTTTGAGCTCCTTTAGGAATGCTTGTGCAATGTAAATTATCAAGCATCTTGAAGTATTTTTTCAAATATTTTTGCTAATTTGCATAATGTGTAAAATTTAAACTTTAGTTTTTTCATCTTTACTCATCAATAATAATATTTCTGTAAATAAATTATGAAAGTATTGATATAATAGAAGCCAATAAACCAACAACACCAAAATCACGTTGTGAATTTTTTTTCACCCTCTCCACATAGAACAGCCCTTTACGGGTAATAGCATAGCGTCCCTTAATACCCTTTTTCGCAGAGCGGGTCACATTTTTTTATTTCAATTTCGCCATCATCATGAACAAATTATTTTGTTCAATTAAACTTCATTTTCGACTGGAAGGAAAGGACAAATTGGGGTTATGTCTGAGTACGAAATGTTATGTAAGTAAACCAGTTAGTCCGCCTGAAATGCATGTATGTCCTGTACGTGTTAGAATCGCTTCTCTACTCAGGATGAAGCGGCCATAACTTCCGATTTATTTAATTTCACAAAATGAAATGTAATGTTATCATGTTCATAAAATTCAAAAGATTTGATGATGTACAACATTTTTACTAACAACTGGAAATTGTAATGAATTTTACGTTCTTTTGACCACAACTTCACTTTAAGTTCCATGAATGCATTCAAGCTTCACAAAATGTCCTTCTTGTTACGTATTTTATTTATTTATTTATTTATTTCAAAACATTTAACCTGGGTAGGCCATTTACCTTCCAGTATTCTTCCTAGACGCCCAGGAGATACAAAGTAATACAATACTATATACAAAAATATTTTAAAAACTTAATATAGATACTACAGATAACTAAATACTTAATGTAGATACAGATGTCTTTATATATTTAAAACATAATCTTTTAATGAACGTTTAAAGCTTAATATATCACCAGCCCCTTTTATTACATTTGGTAATTCGTTATAATACGAAGGTCCTACATGTTGAAAAGACTGTCTAAAAAGTTCCACTTTTGGTTTTGGAAAATAACATATTAGCTTGAACATTACAGGTATTATAAAAAATTAAAATCAGAAGCCGTCGATATAAAATCATGACTAGTTTAAGTCTGATAAAATTCTGTGTTGTACTTTTTGAGATACAAAATATTTGTTTCTTAACCTGCCGCAAGAGAGTGCTCTGACAGGTAATGACGTCATCAGTCATATTTTGAAAAGGTCAGAAGACAATAGCAAATTCATCCACTGAAGGCATGTTCAATTTTCTATCACAATCGCTGCAGACCCTAAAAAGTGCTTCGGAATGTTCTTTTCAATTAAACTTCCAGTTTCGACTGGAAGGAAATTTTGGGTCATGTGTGTGTACGGATGTCATATACTTTGAGATCTTTACGATTATGCAAATATTGTGCATTTATCTTTTGTGGTTCATGAGAAATGATTTTTTGAAATATTAAACTTTGATTTAGTGTAATTTGATACCGTCACCATAACCTCACAATTTTATAATAGATACGACTATAAGGTATAAATATATAACAGCGACCAATTTCAAGGTGTTCGGGAGCTATCCGGAACACCTAAAAACACCTCTTGAAATATTAATTAATATGTACCACCATTTATCATCTGCTATGGACCATCCCTGGGGCAATCAGATAGCAGTATATATTCCCATCCCCAGGATTTACGCCCGTGCTCCCGTGCTCCCGTGCTCCCAGGCTAAATAGAGTTAATCACCGACCAATTCATCGCTTAATATATTTTATATAACACCCAAGTAGATCCTTGTCATTTGATTGGAGGACGGTAGGTCACGCGGCATTCATTAATCAAATCATTACATGGCTACTTCATAAACCGTGCATTTGGTTCCATTCACCGTGCATTTTGGTTCCATCCCATCTGATCTATTACACGTTGGACCAAATCATGCGTTTTGCACAGCAGTACAAAACGCCCTCTTTTGACAAGAGACAACCATTCGAGCAAAGCTTGCGTCATAAGCCGAAAATAAAGTAGTGGATGCCAGTATACAATCTTGTACATTTTGTTTATTCTTATAGTTTTATCCTCCAATCAAATGACAAAGATCTACTTGGATGTTATATAAAACAAATAATGAATGTTTTCCATTCGTGCAATGTGAGAATGGTGAGTTGAAAGATGGAATGTTCCATTCAACGAGGCGAACATTCATTGTTTGTATAATATCCATCAGCTTTACACCGTACAGAATGAAATGGGCAATGCACATGGGTCGATTAAGCTTATTACAGTGGACCAACGTTGGGTAATTGGGCAATGTTTTACCCAACATTTTGACATTACAAAAAGAAATAACTAATAACGGCCCTCGTTACCGTGATTAACATGTTTTAATTAGTGTTTATAGCTACTCTGCATACCTGTTACGATATGCGAAATAATCATGCATTCTACAAGGGTTTTACAATCGTCGATATAAAGTGGAGGCGGACTAAGTCGAGCAAAAAACACAGTGTAGCAACAACCATGAGACCGCTGAACATAAAGAACGTTACTTGGAAACTACCGGTGACCTCATACAACCAACCTGAAATGAATAACACAAAATAAACTAATATATCTAACACACAAATTAAATAGATTGTTTATATGTAAGCGACAGTCCCTTCAAGTAATGAAACTTGCAGAGAGAAGTTTCTGAAACGTAATGTTAAAAAATAGGTTTTCCGAGAAAGCTATTGTACACGTAAGTGTAGAATTTGATAGAAGAATTATTTTGGTATAAAAGTGGGACTCCTTCGATCTAGCAGTGTGAGACTTCTGGAAGAGTGTGTATGGTCTTCAAAATATCAACGGAAGTGTTAAGAAGATAACACATTGCCGATATTTTCCTAATCTCTTAATGTAAAAGAGTGAAAACCACTCTTTCAACTTTGAAAGAGTGAAAACCACTCTTTCAACTTAAAGAGCGGAAGTGGATAAAGAGTACAATTAGTAGTGTATAAAGAGTGAATTGGCAGCCTTTTACTGTATTTTTCAATCGAATCAGAGTGGGTTTCACTCCAAAAAAGACTTGTCCACCATATAGCTCTTTAAAAGAGTGGTTTTCACTCTTTGGACCGTGAGTGTTATGGCAAGTGGTCCAGAAGTTTTAACTAAAGCTGTAAATAACACATAGGCCTATAGAACAGAAGTCCACAGAGAGAATATATTCTTGAAGATTGTAAACTCACCTGCTATCACACCACCCAAGGAAGAGGAAATTCCTGTCATGAAGCTTTGCCATCCTAAAATGTTGAATTGTCGATCATCATTAAATGGAAGGTTTCTTGTCATGACACCAACCACTTCATACAAACATTCCATACCAACTCCAATAAGCATTATAATGATCATCTGACCGACTAGTGTAGTTATAAATGGACACATGGAGAAGCCTACGATAGTTATTATCCCACCAATTCCTGCAATAGCGTGGTATGGTAATAGTTTGATATGGATTACAAACGCTGATAGGGTACCTCCAACTATGCACCCGACTCCCCAAGCCGTAGTCAGAAACGAAGCCTCAGTAGTGGTCAGTCCGAGTAACATTCCGTTTGGAACCATGTAGACAATAACCCCACCGTATACTATGCTGAAATGCATTCTACTGACATTCAGAATATTAAATTCAGCATTTGTAAAAATACCCAGACCCGTTGCTGATACAAACATGTGACAGAAGCTCGCATGATCAGATGGTTTCTGTTCTGATGTTACATCTTTGTCATCAGCAGTGTCCATCGAAACCACTTTTTCATAAACTTTAACACCTGATATATGTAGCCTTATCAACATACCACACACAACTAGATGTAAACTAAAACCACCCATAAGAAGCATTGTTCCTCGCCAGCCGTATGTATCCAGAAGAACTTGAGTTGTTGGACCATATAACATCATTCCGATTGGACTCCCTGTGGATGCAAGGAAATACGCTAATGCGTATTTCTCTTGGAAGTAGAACGCCACTTCCGCCTTTGTTGTTTCGCACACAAACGCTGCACCTGTTCCTGCCGGAGCAAGGAAAGGAAACAATTAAACAAAAGACATGCATATATGCTGTCACAAACTGAAGAGCGCCCTCGCTCAGGCCTCTTCGTAAATACTGCAGTACAGTGCGCACGTGCAAGACATACAGCTGCTATAACGACCAAAAAACTACAAAACTGGACTTACATGTACATCAAAGGTATTGACTAGTAAAGTTACAACCACACTGAACAACAATTATCCATGCTTTTCTGAGATTGGTTGTGTTCAGATTAAACGCAACTATACGTAAACTGTTCGATTATAAAGTACACATTAAATCACGCGGTGCATGCTGGTATAGCTTACGACAGAAAAACTGCAAATCTGGACATATATGTACCTCATGTGCGAGCCTGAATCCAGCTCCTTTGAGTGCAAGCACGCAGCGCAGCTTATTACATGACCAATGAGTGACTATCTTTTGCATCTGAGAGAGGGCGCCCTTGAATAAATGCATATGGTCTCTTACGTGGAGGTGTGCTTAGATGATGAGACAGATATCGCCATTTTTTTCTTTCTTTTTTTTTATTTACAAAAAGCACCCTCTGGCAAATTTGTCAATGGCAAGCCCCCATTACATTGTTCACATTCTTACCGGCCATCACGACAAGTGTTGCAGTCAGACCTGCGACACTCTGTGCCATCGAAGCAAGTATCAATCCAAGCCCGTGGAGTATTCCGCCAAGAACTACCACCAATCGGCAGCCGACTTTACGAACTACAGCCGCAGCGGCAGGTGCTGAAAACAACAAAGGGAACTTTATGAATATAGAGTACTTATCCCCAGATTAGATGAGACGTTATCACGTGTGGTTTAATTTATAGCCAGTATGCAAGGTGTGCCTATTATTTTACAAAACAGGTTTTGCGATTTGCTCCGGCTACGGCCTAAAGAGGGCGCTATTACGTAAGCACGACTGTCATCAGGGAATTGGTACAAGCGTGTGGTATTTATCCTTTGTGCATTTTTATTAATTCAAACGTTGCCCTACATGTTTTTATACACCGTATGTTTGAAGCACTGTGTACTCAGAAAAATACTCCACAAGCGACTCGAGCGGGATTCGAACCAACGACTTCCTGCTTATAAGTGCAGACGTATTATTCTTTCGAACTCCCAGCTTGACCGATGACGATGGATGACTTGCATACATTGGAAACTTCCATATGATCTTTTTGATGGTTTACGAACTCGGCACAAATTAGCATCAGTAGAGCTTAATATGTTTAATTACTTTAACCCTATCACGCTGAAATTTTCTGACTTATCCTAACTGTTCCTTGGGACCCACTTTTGCAAAAATCAATGATAATGGGTGTTCATTTTTTTTATGTTAAAAATATTACATTTTTGATAATGTTAAACATTCAATATGGGTTTTGGGGTTTGTTGTCAACTTGGTGGCCCTCCTCTTGCGAGAGGCACAAGTTATTTATTTCATTGTTTTTCCCAGAAAAAAAAGCCACACATGCCTGGGAGTCATTGATATCCTAAAGTGGACCATTCCACATATCTTAGAAGGGGTGTCAGTTCCCAGAGCTGTGTAGTTTTTTTTTCTGGGCTGGAAAAGTAATCGCTGCCATATGTCTGTGCACAAAATCAACCATCCATTGTGTACACATAAAGACCTACCCAGATCTAACCCTCTGATAAGTGGAACCATCTGTTTGGCCTCAGGCTGTGCTCTTTGATGTCTTGCGACAGCCAGAGCCAGTACCAGTGCCAGGCATAACTCCCCCACCCCCTCCCCCTCCCCAGACAGAGTGTCTGGGTTCAGTTACAAGTTGTTTACATGCTGGAGAGATAAACTATAACGCTATTTACTGTGTGCTAGGTCATACAGGAGAGAGCTACACTACACAGCCGTCGGGTGTCATCTGTGGTTGAAAATAATACTAGACCATAGCAGGGCATGTGTGGAAGTCATTTGGATGTAAAAAAAATAATTGGGAATGCATAGATAATAATTTTAATATCATTAATAGGGGTGCCACTGCAAAGTGGAGAGGTACCGCGTTTGAATAAAGTGGTAGGTACCTCCCTCGTCGGAGGGCTGAACTGCACAATATTGAGTCATGTGACCACTTACAATGCATTCTGGGAATCCAATATGGCCGTCATTACGTTTAAATCCAATAACCTTTATTTTGTCCCAAAAACCTGATTTTTTAAAGTTTTTTCAATTTTTATTTGCTCAATATATAAATTTATGTCATCAGTAGTACCATGAATGTTATTATATCTGCCTTTATTGTACTTTTATTGGGTCAAAATAATTAAAAATCATGTTTTTGGAACAAATTAACCCAAAATATTGCTTATAGCGCCCTCTAGTTGTATTTTAAATGTCGTCACATTGTTGCCTCTACCAAAGACAACATTTGTGCCAAATTTCATGGCCAACGGACAAAAATTAAGAAAGTTATGGGGATAATACTATTTTTGACCAAAAAAGGAAAAATTACCGAAAATGGGTATAGCGCCACCTAACGGTGACATATGAAAATGTTCATGTCCTCATTCGATAGATCGCGTCAAACCGAACATGCCTATGAAGTTTTATAAAAATCAGCTGTTGAAAGCAGAAAATAAGGAGGGGAACAATGAGCACCCCCCCCCCCCCCAGGTCTGAGAACAAAAAACAGGCTTCATCGGGTTAGTGGAAACACATTGACCTAATGTACAGACTATTGGGCAATTGTCAACATTTCGTGCAGCTCAGGCTTGCTACTTCTGTACACAAGTCTACTATATTATTATCCCTGATCGATAGGACCCTATCTACAGTGCAAAGTATACTTCCGATAAGGTCTACCAAGAGTTCTTCCCGTTCGTATACCTGTAAAGTTTGCACTGATTTTTCTCCTTTTTTTAAACTGTTTTCGTTGGCTGAACCAAGGAAATGCAGGCACTGTAACGTCTTAACTGCCTCTTGGAGAAACGATTTTTCCTGAAAGATGTTTTTAAAAAGGATTTCCCCGACATTCTTCAGAGCAACGGCCAATCTGTGTACAAACTTTTCATGCCATTCATCGAGCGATGACCTTGTCTCCTTAGGGTCAGAGACGTGTTCTGCTGCGCAATTGATGTTCTGACCCCAATTAGGTCATCGCTCATGCGCATTATTCAGCGTGAGCGACATGTAAATTTGTAAACAGATTGGCCGGTGCTCTAAGAATTGTCGGGGAAATCCTCTTTTTTAGACATCTTTCAGCAAAAATCGTTTCTCCAAGAGGCAGTTAAGAAGTTACATGCCTGCATTTCCTCGGTTCAGCCAACGAAGACAGTTTTTAAAAAGGAGAAAATTTAGTGCAAACTTTACTGTATACGAACGGGAAGAACTCTTGGGTCAGGACCCTATCAGAAGTGTACTTTGCACTGTAGATAGGGTCCTACCAGGGCTACTATATATTATCCAAGATTGACCTTTGTATTATTTGCTTACCGAGTACAAACTGCACACCAAAGTGAAGAGAGCCTATGGAACCGATGACCCATAAATCAGTATCCAAGTCATCCTTCATTACTGTTAAGAGAACTCCAAATGATTTTAAGGTTCCGTAAAAGACAAACATGGTGGTGAAACTCGCCAATACGACGGCCCATCCCCATCCTCCTTCACGGTATAAGGTCGGTTGGTTTTTCGCCTCCATGGGTGAGAGCAACTGTTACAGAATCTCTTTAACATACAGTCATCTCAAAACTTTCCTACTGCGAATTCAACTTGCAGTCTGTAGATGTTGAGTTAGTGGAATTTCACAGTCGGACAACAATAAGTGACAATAATAACGCACACACTGTCTCTTCGGTGTCAATGGAAGTTGCGTTGAAGCTATAGTCTTTAGTCAAAGCGTACGCGGCAACCCGGAACACACCCCTCGAAAACCAAACAAAAACCATTCAGGCGATCGAGTGCAGTGAATTAGCCACGGGCGCCTTGACCAGTCCAGTGGACGCTACTACTGAACTTTTCATAAATATAAAAATAAATATGAATAGTTTATGTATGCAAATTCATTTTAACCAATCACCGTAGGCAAATGATTGGGATAATCTATATTTTATGAGGTGATGTCATAACAAGTATAGGTAGTTAGTATGGAGTGCCATGGTCGAGCAGTTTAGTGCATCAGTGCGTGCGTGCGTGGCATTTTATATTGTTGACTTTTAGGTTATGCTGAAGGAAGCAGTGAAGCGATATAATACACACAAGTGCACTGGAAAGGCTGATATTTTGGTTAACAAAAATTAAAGGGGTTATCCAGTGCGTTTTCGGCTAAGGAGCAGGGGATGACGTACAGACAGGTTTGCAGATTGTTTAGAGGGTCAGGTGTGCGGTTTTTAAGAAAGAACTATTATGATAACAACGTAAATACTTTACTTGACAAAATTAAGACATGAGCTGATGTAAAATTGTATGTTCAATATAACATATGAACTATATTAGATAATATAAGATATACAGAGAATTAACTGTTGCGAACTGCTTACTAACCTGAATGCAAAACCTATATATATATATATATATATATATATATATATATATATATATATATATATGTATATATGAATTTGCATATATATGTGTACAACCACATAAAAGGCTTGTGTCCCGTTAATTGTGTGATCCCCGCTACTGCCGTTACCCAGGTTGTTTGCATCTGACCGGGGCTTGATCCCCATAGAGCAATAGATAAATGGCATAAGTGGACCGCCCACCAACATAGGGCTTGTTAGCTCAGTTGGTAGAGCGCTCGTACGGTAATCGAGAGGTCGCGGGTTCGAGTCCGGCATCAGCCAATTTTTCTTTGCTCGCGAACCGTTTATATATATATATATTAAGCCATCAAGTGCGATTTCGTTCACACAGCTTATAATATGACTTACTTATCTCGTTCGAACGACTTATTATCTCGTTCGAACGACTTACTATGTCGTTTGAACGACTTATTATCTCGTTCGAACGACTTAGTATCTCGTTCGAACGACTTACTATGTCGTTCGAACGACTTACTATGTCGTTCGAACGACTTAATTATCTCGTTCAAATGACTTACTATGTCGTTTGAACGACTTATTATCTCGTTCGAACGACTTAGTATCTCGTTCGAACGACTTAGTATGTCGTTCGAACGACTTAATTATCTCGTTCAAATGACTTACTATGTCGTTTGAACGACTTATTATCTCGTTCGAACGACTTATTATCTCGTTCGAACGACTTAGTATCTCGTTCGAACGACTTACTATATCGTTCGAACGACTTACTATGTCGTTCGAACGACTTACTATGTCGTTCGAACGACTTATTATGTCGTTCGAACGACTTATTATCTCGTTCGAACGACTTACTATGTCGTTCGAACGACTTACTATGTCGTTCGAACGACTTGTTATGTCGTTCGAACGACTTATTATCTCGTTCGAACGACTTTAAAAAAAATTACCCTTCAATTTGGCAGCAATGCGCTTCCGTACTTAACGAAGTGTACTGCAGAAAAAACAAAAATCGCTGGCGGTTCTCGTAGTACAATGTACATGTGTTACACCCGTGCGGAGGGACGGGTGGTTGATGAATTAAGTAATCTGTTAATCAATGGGCAAGAAGAACTTTGAATATAAGGTGTGTTCACTTGAAATAATCTGCCACAAGTTATTTTATTAGCAAATCTCATTCACCTTTCAGAAACATATAAATACACATAGATACACTGCCTGTGACTTACTACCACTGCTTCTATATCCAGGACCAACAAACAATGCTGCCTGGCCAACTTCACTGACCAGTTGGACCTGATAAATTTAATTCCTGGACAAATAATTAACTATGCACATTTTTATTTTTTTATTTATTCATTTCAGATTTGAACAATTATTAAAAAATATAAAACACTGAAATGTGACATATAAAATCCAGACAAGAGAACGGGTTGGAGAAAATCTCCGTCCGTGACTCCGCAGGACTGACAAAAACAAAAACAGAAAAGACAAGCACTAAAAAACGAGAGCAAAAAACTTAGGTAAAAAGGCTATAAAAGAAGGGAATAGGGGAAAGAACTGATAAAAATTATTAGGCTTTGTGGACCTGCCACGATTAAAAACAGATCACTCAATGGACCAATCATCATCATATTTGGAATAAAAAACAGTATATGAGGCCAGAACTGCAGCACGGCTTAGAGATTTGGCAAGTTGTTTGGACTCTCTTTTCATTGCCTTCTTACCAGCCGATAAAAGGGGGAACAGCGATTGAACATATTTTAGATTATCTTGAGTGATAAGGCCCCTACTGCCTATTTCAATACAGTACAAGTGAGTTGTGAAACCTTGATCCTCGAGATCGGAAACCAGACTAGAGTATTTTTCTTATTTCCGAGTGTGGGCTTTTGTAATATTTTGTTCAAATGGAATTGTGAGTTCAACTATTATGATACATTTCATAGTTAAATTTACAAAGACTAGGTCAGGTCTCTGTTGAGTGGCAAGAATATCCGGTGGTATTGAGGTTCCGGCAATCATGTGGGCACCAGGAAGATCACAATAGACTTTCCACGTCTGATCAGCTATTGAACGAAATGTACGGTATCATACAGCAGACGAAGTACGTTATTGTGTCGCCAGGTATAACGACCTTGGTCAAGCATACATAAACTCTGTACACAGGGAATAGCGAATAATGTGTGGCGGTCCAGGAAAACCCAACACATGGTCAAATTTTTACAATTCTTGTTGAGCATTTAATCAAGTAATACACCCTTTACTGATCTCATAACAGTTTTAATGAGTTCAATATTCAAACCACAACTAAAGTTATGACCTTTCAAAGACGGTTTATTCTAAAACCCACAAACGGAGAAATTAGGCTTCAAAGTTGGCTATGCAGTAAACGTAAATCCCTATTAATAGGGACAGGATCAGGACTAGTGGAGAGCTTTCCATTGATGGGTTATTCATAGGGGGCGTGCTTTGGGAGAATTAATGAGCGTCGGCCAAAAAGTTCATTGTTTTAGAGTGAATATTTTCAATCTTCTAATTATTTTAAAATGCATTGGGTTAAAAAACATCCAAAAAATACATTTTATACTTTGATTTTCCAAAAAAAAAAATTTAAGAGGAAATTTAAAGACAACAACTTCCATTTGGAACCAAAATCTCAAAAATTACACTATGGTCAATTTTTACGTAAATTGGTCTAAAATGTGCGTGGCGACTTCCGACGGGTTTTCCCCGACTGCCACACATATGTGAGTTTCCTTCTCCACACAGAAGTTATTCTGTGAACCTGTTGATCTGCACCCATGCATCCTTAGTACAGGAGCTGTACAGAAACTTAATTAAAATGCTTCTCCTAACTTGTGTCTACTATTAAATCACAATATAAGTAAGCAAAACACAACACTATAGCCGTGCGCACAGAATGCATACACAATAAGACTTCAGACTAAACCTCTATCCACCAAAGTTGAATGGTGAATTCAACAGTGAATTCACGTAATGGCTTTTTTTGTTGAGAATTGTTTTTCATTTGAACTTCCTGTTTGAACTGGAAGTTTAAAGGTGATGTTAGGATCATGTCTGTGTAAAAGATGTTACATATTTCAATTTCGCCATCATCGTGAACAAATTATTTTGTTCAATTAAACTTCATTTTCGACTGGAAGGAAAGGACAAATTGGGTTTATGTCTGTGTACGAAATGTTATGATATATTTACTATCGGTGTCTGAGCTTTTGATAACTTTGGAATATTTATTAAACGTGAGTTCATAAGTTAGCCGATCCGTCAGCCCGGCTTGATAATACAGTTGATGATCGGTCAATAGTTCAAAGTCGAGTGGAATGTAAAATCTATTTTTAAACGTATCCGCGACAGCTTTGTCTTTTCCTTGATTAGCCGTAGCATCGCTGCCGCTAGCGCCTACTCTTAATTTAGTTATATTATCCGATTCGATTCCTTGATACGCTAGATTTTTGAGTTGGTGTTTCGTCAACCACGTGTCTTTGAAACAATTGTACACATCCGCATCGTCTAAAGAATACACTTCATTTCCTTCAAATTTAATGGAAATATTTTTAACGATGGCTCTGCCTATATTATGTACGATGGTTCGCTCTTCATCTTCGGCGGATTCTAGAGCCAATCTGGCCGATCCTGGAACGATGACGTCGTCTTTTCCCAAATTTGGAAAACTAACCGTCAACAGTTGATTTTCATCGATGGTGCTCGGATTGTTTGTGATGACGACTTTTTGTTGTATTCCTTTTATACCTTTTGAATTTCTCAATCGCCTGTACGGATTTAGTTTGTGTCCAAATACTTCGCTCATATTTAACATGTACTATTATTTTATTAAATTAAAATAATTGTTTATAATAAAATGGTTTCAATAGCGATGATGATTGGAGGCGCCGTAGTAAACGCCCTCGCTTTTTCAGGATCAATTTTTTTATTTTCCAGTTTACGTTCCAACGATGCGGAAAAGGAACGAAAGAGGCACGATCTAGCGCTAGAACAACTTACTAAAGCTAGAGACGAATGGTCTAAAAAGCGCTCAAAATATATAAATTACATGAACGACCGACTCTTAAAAGAATCGCACGCTCAAAAAACATTTACCGATATAAACGAAGCGATGAATGAATATTATATCGTTACTGGCAGCCAACTAGATTTACCGTTGAGTTTATACAACGAGCCTAAACTATCCGATTTTTACGCTCCTAGCGAAGATTTAAAAAAATAGAGAAGTCTTGTTTATCATCTTGGGCATGGGAGTAGTAGGCTGCGTGAGCTATAAATTATTTAAACAAGATAAAAATAAAAACTAATTGTAAATAGTATGGCAGATGGAGGATACGATATCGAGATGGAACAGCTCCTCCCGAAGGTTCCGAACGACCAACAAGATGATGACATTGAAGAAGAAGCTGTAGACGCGCCTTTAGACTCTGATGAAAACCAAGAAAGATTAAATAGATTGCTAGATCGTGAAGAAGGTGAATCATCCATAGATCCTGGCACACATCGTAAAGAAATCCTTAAAGGTACTGTTAATGATTTTTACAAGAAAGTCGGATATGAGCCACTTTTCAAAGAATACAATAAATTTGAGTACGAAGACTCGAAACTTTATTTTATAAAACAAAACAAGGGAAGAGTAGAAAGAATCCTGCTAAGTCATGAAAGAGGAGGAAAATTTGTAGCATTATCGACTCTCAAACAAAGATACGGCTTAGATTTCATTCAAAAGGATCTGAGACTATATGATTATGATCCCAATATTCCGAAAAGGGCACGCGAGGCGTTTCAACAAACCGATGAAAATCTCGATGAAATAAATGTTGAAAACATTCCGATGGAAGATTTACCGCAAGCCGCGACGGGTGTAAAGGAAGAAATGATTAAAGCATATAAGTTAAACGTGATAAAGAATTGCGCGAGTTTATCATGACTCGCCCTATGCGAGAACTGATGGCCCTCGATAAAGCTTTGGAAACGACTCAAGGTGAACTCGTAAATAATTTAGCAAAATTGACCACACTCGACGAAGAAATCTCTGATCTTCAAAAAATAATCGATGGCGCTCGTGGGCGAGGAGATGAAGAAGAAGTACTCGAAGAACTTCGTAAACAGCTGAGAGATAGACTAGAAGAAAGATGAATTAGGTTAGGGCTTGCTAGTAGTAATGATTGCGTTCTTCGTACTCAAATCAATAGAATCAAAGAAACGATTTTAAAAAATGTTGGAAAGCGAATTTATGTTGGGTGAAAAAATTAAAACTTTATTTAGAGAACAAGGTGTCACGATACTCAGTATATTGACAGCCATTAGTCTCGCCATCAGTACCATCGTCGCTTCAATCGTAGCGAGCGTAAAACCGATTGTACCACCACCTATACCGCCTACGCCTACACCTGGTGTAAAAGATTGGATACAAAAAAAACTCAAAAAAATCTATCCAACTTGTTAAAAAAACTAGGATTAAAAGCTTTAGACGCGCTACCTGCTATTATCGGTGGAGTATTGAGCTGGTTATTGACTCAACTTCGGTGGTAGGATGGGTGGCGGAACACGTGTGGTTATTCGTAACTGGTGTAGGAGCGATGGTTTTATTTTATATACAAAATCAACGTTTAGTCCACCAATAATTGCGAAACCAACTATCAGATAATTGTTTTCCTCTTGATGAGTATAGATGGGCGGTTGATTGATAGATGGTTGTGGAGTATCGGTAGATGAAACGATAGATGGCGCGTCGTTATATGATAGTTGCTGAGTATCGATAGATGGTAGCGGTAGCTGAGTATCGATGAATGCTGGCGGAGTGGGAACGGGCGTTGCGGTAGATGAAACGATAGATGGCGCGTCGTTATATGGCAGTTGCTGAGAATCGATGGATGGTGGTGGCGGAGGGGGCGTTGAATTCGTGTCTTGATTCGATCCGAGCGACAGATCCGGCGTTGCGATTAAAATATTGTTGTTGTATCCAACGTACGTACCTATTCGCAAATTCATGTCGGATGGCATAAGGTATAAACCTTCTCCGATGACAAAGTTTAACTGCGTATTGTAAAGAATCTTGGTATATCTTTTTTGAGATATTGAAAAGTCGTACAACCCACGCCCCTTTTTTAAAAGTCCTCCAGCCACGCCCCACCCCGTGCTCCCAGGCCTGATAGAGTTAATCACCGACCAATTCATCGCTTAATATATTTTATATAACACCCAAGTAGATCCTTGCCATTTGATTGGAGGATTGTAGGTCACGCGACATTCATTAATCAAATCATTACATGGCTACGTCATAAACCGTGCATTTGGTTCCATTCACCGTGCATTTTGGTTCTATTCACCGTGCATTTTGGTTCTATTCACCGTGCATTTTGGTTCCATCCCATCTGATCTATTGCACGCTACACCAAATCATGCGTTTTACACAGCAGTACAAAACGCCCTCTTTTGACAAGACACAACCATTCTAGCAAAGCGTGCGTCATAAGCCGAAAATAAAGTAGTGGATGCCAGAATACAATCTTGTACATTTTGTTTATTCTTATAGTTTTATCCTCCAATCAAATGACAAAGATCTGCTTCGATGTTATATAAAACAAATAATGAATGTTTTCCATTCGTGCAATGTGAGAATGGTGAGTTGAAAGATGGAATGTTCCATTCAACGAGGCGAAGCCGAGTTGTCAAAATGAATGGAATATTTCATCTTTCAACTCATGAAAATATTTTCACCATTGCACTCATAAACATTCATTGTTTGTATAATATCCATCAACTTTACACCGTATAGAATGAAATGGGCAATGCAGATGGGTCGATTAAGCTTACTACAGTGGACCAGTGGGTAATTGGGCAATATTTTACCCAACATTTTGACATTACAAAAAGACATGTAAAATAACTAATAACGGCCCTCGTTACCGTGATTAACATGTTTTAATTAGTGTTTATAGCTACTCTGCATACCTGTTACGGTATGCGAAATAATCATGCATTCTACAAGGGTTTTATAATCGTCGA
This sequence comes from Zoroaster sp. YZ-2022, assembly GCA_029582265.1. Classification (NCBI taxonomy): domain Eukaryota; kingdom Metazoa; phylum Echinodermata; class Asteroidea; order Forcipulatida; family Zoroasteridae; genus Zoroaster; species Zoroaster sp. YZ-2022. The sequence continues at coordinate 23,310,965 of CM055817.1, forward strand.
TATAAAGTGGATGCGGACTAAGTCGAGCAAAAAACACAGTGTAGCAACAACCATGAGACCGCTGAACATAAAGAACGTTACTTGGAAACTACCGGTGACCTCATACAACCAACCTGAAATGAATAACACAAAATAAGCTAAATATATCTCACACACAAATTAAATAGATTGTTTATATGTAAGCGACAGTCCCTTCAAGTTTATAGAACTTTCTTTCAGTAATGAAAGTTGCATAAAGAAGTTTCTGAAACGTAATGTTAAAAAATAGGTTTTCTGAGAAAGCTATTGTACACGTAAGTGTAGAATTTGCTAGAAGAATGATGTTGGTATAAAAGTGGGACACCTTCGGTCTAGCAGTGTGAGACTTCATAGTGGAAGAGTGTGTATGGTCTTCAAAATATCAACGGAAGTGTTAAGAAGATAACACATTGCCGATATTTTCCTAATCTCTTAATGTAAAAGAGTGAAAACCACTCTTTCAACTTAAAGAGCGGAAGCAGATGAAGAGTAAAATTAGTAGTGTATAAAGAGTGAATTGGCAGCCTTTTACTGTATTTTTCAATCGAATCAGAGTGGGTTTCACTCCAAAAAAGACTTGTCCGCCATATAGCTCTTTAAAAGACTGGTTTTCACTCTTTGGACCGTGAGTTTTATGGCGAGTGGTCCAGAAGTTTTAGCTATTAATAAAGCTGTAAATAACACATATAGAACAGAAGTCCACAGAGAGAGGATCTATTCTTGAAGATTGTAAACTCACCTGCTATCACACCACCCAAGGAAGAGGAAATTCCTGTCATGAAGCATTGCCATCCTAAAATGTTGAATTGTCGATCGTCATTAAATGGAAGGTTTCTTGTCATGACACCAACCACTTCATACAAGCATTCCACACCAAGTCCAATAAGCATTATAGTGATCATCTGACCGACTAGTGTAGTTATAAATGGACACATGGAGAAGCCTACGATAGTTATTATCCCACCAATTCCTACAATAGCGTGGTATGGTAATAGTTTGATATGGATTACAAACGCCGATAGGGTACCTCCAACTATGCACCCGACTCCCCAAGCCGTAGTCAGAAACGAAGCCTCAGTAGTGGTCAGTCCGAGTAACAGTCCGTTTGGAACCATGTAGACAATAATCCCACCGTATACTATGCTGAAAAGCATTCTACTGACAGTCAGAATATTAAATTCAGCATTTGTAAAAATACCCAGACCCGTTGCTGATACAAACATGTGACAGAAGCTCGCATGATCAGATGGTTTCTGTTCTGATGTTACATCTTTGTCATCAGCAGTGTCCATCGAAACCACTTTTTCATAAACTTTAACACCTGATATATGTGGCCTTATCAACATACCACACACAACTAGATGTAAACTAAAACCACCCATAAGAAGCATTGTTCCTCGCCAGCCGTATGTATCCAGAAGAACTTGAGTTGTTGGACCATATAACATCATTCCGATTGGACTCCTCAGGATGCAAGGAAATACGCTAATGCGTATTTCTCTTGGAAGTAGAACGCCACTTCCGCCTTTGTTGTTTCGCACACAAACGCTGCACCTGTTCCTGCCAGAGCAAGGAAAGGAAACAATTAATAGACATAAGACTTATACCCTCATGCATATATGCTGTCACAAACTGAAGAGCGCCCTCGCTCAGGCCTCTTCGTAAATACTGCAGTACAGTGCGCACGTGCAAGACTATTTGCGTAATGCATGCTGGTCTACAGCTGCTATAACGACAAAAAAAAACTACAAAACTGGACTTACATGTACATCAAAGGTATTGACTAGTAAAGTTACAACCACACTGAACAACAATTATCCATGCTTTTCTGAGATTTGTTGTGTTCAGATTAAACGCAAGTATACGTAAACTGTTCGATTATAAAGTACACATTAAATCACGCGGTGCATGCTGGTATAGCTTACGACAGAAAAAATGCAAATCTGGACATACATGTACCTCATGTGCGAGCCTGAATCCAGCTCCTTTGAGTGCAAGCACGCAGCGCAGCTACATGGCCAATGAGTGACTATCTTTTGCATCTGAGAGAGGGCGCCCTTGAATAAATGCATAAGGTCTCTTACGTGGAGGTGTGCTTAGATGATGAGACAGATATCGCCATTTTTTTCTTTTTTCTTTTTTTTACAAAAAGCACACTCTGGCAAATTTGTCAATGGCAAGCCCCCATTACATTGTTCACATTCTTACCGGCCATCACGACAAGTGTTGCAGTCAGACCTGCGACACTCTGTGCCATCGAAGCAAGTATCAATCCAAGCCCGTGGAGTATTCCGCCAAGAACTACCACCAATCGGCAGCCGACTTTACGAGCTACAGCCGCAGCGGCAGGTGCTGAAAACAACAAAGGGAACTTTATGAATATAGAGTACTTATCCCCAGAGTAGATGAGACAGTGGGCCGGATAAATAAAAGTTAGCAATTGCTTATCTAGTAAAAGCTCAAGCAATAGCAATTGCTTAACAAGTAAAAGCTCAAGGTTAAGCAATTGCTAAAAAATGTATAAATAACCTTCTTCTTTGACGAGCACCTGTTGCTTGGGTGGGTTAGCAATTGCTTATGGGTATAACAATGATGGGAGGTCAGTTCCGATTAGCCTAGTGGTTGTATATGAGGCATGTGTTAGCAACATGGATGCTGCCGAAGAATTGGGGAGTGGTACAAATAGTGAGCAATCTTTGAACGAACTGTTCGTTAGTATAATCAAAGAGTACCCTGTTCTAATCGAGAAAAGTCAGTTGCCGGGGGTAAAAGACATGAAGGCAAATGCACTTAAAAAAGCACAAATGTCAATTGCTACCAACACAGGTAAAGCTATGGATGAGAAGCAAATTTGGAAAAAGATAGCAAACATGAAAAGTCAAGTGAAGAAGAAAACAGATGGAATGCAAACAGGAAATAGGAAGATTGTTTTGGTTCCATGGGAACAAGATCTGTACAACATCTTCAAAGGGGATGAAAACCCGACTATTACGAAGATGCCATGCGCCATTTCTGCTGGTTTCAAACCAAGTACTTCGACTGCTGCTAGCCACTCCAAATTTTCAAAATTGAACCGAAATAATTTCCGGTATCTGGTATGATTGACTTCATCACGATTTATTCTTTCATTGTACACCTTTTCATGTTCCCTTACATGCATAAAATCGGCCATGATGGCAGGAGTAATGCAACATGCAAGTGTTAGCAAATGCGTAAGCTCATTTAGTATCTTGTAAAAATATTAGCAAGTGCTACAAGTCATTAGTAAAAGGTCTGTTTTATTTATATGCTTCCAAGCAAGTGCTAATCTCTAGTAATTGCTTAAAAATCATAGCACTTGCTTTTGCTAACTACTGGAAGCAATTACTTGCAAGTAATTGCTCACTTTTATTAATGAAGAATTAAGAAAATGACTAGTAAAAGCAATTGCTACTTTTTATTTATCCAGCCCATTATCACGTGTGGTTTAATTTATAGCCAGTTAAAAGTTAGACACGCCAAAAATTTACAACCCAAAATATGCCTGGATAAAAGTAATTTGTGTCAAGAAATGTTGTGATGTATAAAACCCCATGTGCTCAGCAGTAACCATAAAATCGTAATTAACACATGTTGCAGCCATATGCATTGAGTGATTTTGTCCAAAATACTCTGATGGTATGCAAGGTGTGCCTGTTTACAAAACAGGTTTTGGGATTTGCTCCGGCTACGGCCTAAAGAGGGCGCTATCTACGTAAGCACGACTGTCATCAGGGAATTGGTACAAGCGTGTGGTATTTATCCTTTGTGCATTTTTATTCATTCGAACGTTGCCCTACATGTTTTTATACACCGTATGTTTGAAACACTGTGTACTCCGTGATTGCTGAGTGTTCCCAGAAAAATACTCCACAAGCGACTCGGGCGGGATTCGAACCCACGACTTCCTGCTTATAAGTGCAGACGTATTATTCTTTCGAACTCCCAGCTTGACCGATGACGATGGATGACTTGCATACATCGGAAACTTCCATATGATCGGAATCGTCTGTGCTTAATATGTTTAATTACTTTAACCCTATCACGCTGAAATTTTCTGACTGATCCTAACTGTTCCTTGGGACCCACCTTTGCAAAAATCAATGATAATGGGTGTTCATAGTTGAATTTCCATTTATTATGTTAAAAATATTACATTTTCGATAATGTTAAACATTCAATATGGGTTTTGGGGTTTGTTGTCAACTTTTAAACTCTGAACTGGACAATATTGAGTCATGTGACCACTTCCAATGCATTCTGGGAATCCAATATGGCCGTCATTACGTTTAATGCAATAAGCTTTATTTTGTCCCAAAAACCTGATTTGTAAGTTTTTTTCAATTTTTATTTGCTCAATATATAAATTTATGTCATCAGTAGTACCATGAATGTTATTATATCTGCCTTTATTGTACTTTTATTGGGTCAAAATAATTAAAAATCATGTTTTTGGAACAAATTAACCCGAAATATTGCTTATAGCGCCCTCTAGTTGCATTTTAAATGTCGTCACATTGTTGCCTCTACCAAAGACAATATTTGTGCTAAATTTCATGGCCAACGGACAAAATTTAAGAAAGTTATGGGGATAATACTATTTTTGACCAAAAGAGGAAAAATTACCGAAAATGGGTATAGCGCCACCTAACGGTGACATGAAAATGTCCATGTCCTCATTCGATAGATCGCGTCAAACCGAACATGCCTACGAAGTTTTATAAAAATCAGCTGTTGAAAGCAGAAAATAAGGAGGGGAACAATGAGCACCCCCCCCCCCCAGGTCTGAGAACAAACAAACAGTCTTCATCGGGTTAGTGGAAACACATTGACCTAATGTACATGTACAGACTATTGGGCAATCGTCAACATTTCGTGCAGCTGAGGGTTACTCCTCCTTCTGTACACAGGTCTACTATATTATTAGCCCTGATCGATAGGACCCTATCTACAGTGCAAAGTACACTTCCGATAAGGTCTTAACCAAGAGTTCTTCCCGTTCGTATACCTGTAAAGTTTGCACTGATTTTTCTCCTTTTTATAAACTGTTTTCGTTGGCAGAACCAAGGAAATGCAGGCACCGTAACTTGTTAACTGCCTCTTGGAGAAACTATTTTTGCTGAAAGATGTTTTTAAAAAAGAGGATTTCCCCGACATTCTTCAGAGCAACGGCCAATCTGTGTACAAACTTTTCATGCCATTCATCGAGCGATGACCTTGTCTCCGTAGGGTCAGAGACGTGTTCTGCTGCGCAATCGATGCTCATGCGCATTATTCAGCGTGAACGGCATGTAAAGTGTGTAAACAGATTGGCCGTTGCTCTAAGAATTGTTGGGGAAATCCTCTTAGACATCTTTCAGCAAAAATCGTTTCTCCAAGAGGCAGTTAGGAAGTTACAGTGCCTGCATTACCTCGGTTCAGCCAATGAAGACAGTTTTAAAAAAGGAGAAAATTTAGTGCAAACTTTACAGGTATACGAACGGGAAGAACTCCTGGTCAGGACCCTATCAGAAGTGTACTTTGCACTGTAGAGTTGACCTCTGTATTATTTGCTTACCGAGTACATACTGCACACCAAAGTGAAGAGAGCCTATGGAACCGATGACCCATAAATCAGTATCCAAGTCATCCTTCATTACTGTTAAGAGAACTCCAAATGATTTTAAGGTTCCGTAAAAGACAAACATGGTGGTGAAACTCGCCAATACGACGGCCCATCCCCATCCTCCTTCACGGTATGAGGTCGGTTGGTTTTTCGCCTCCATGGGTGAGAGCAACTGTTACAGAATCTCTTTCCTACTGCGAATTCAACTTGCGATCTGTAGATGTTGAGTTAGTGGAATTTCACATTAGTCAGACAATAATAAGTGACAATAATAACGCACACACTAGTTGCCGTTGGTGTAAATGGAAGTTGCGTTGAAGCTATAGTCTTTAGTCAAAGCGTACGTGGCAACCCGGAACACAGCGCTCGAAACCAAAAAACTAGATTCAGGCGATCGAGTGCAGTGAATAAGCCACGGCGCCTTCACCAGTCCAGTGGAGGCTACTACTGAATTATTCATAATATCCAATTATATATATGAACAGTTTATGTATGCAAATTCATTTTAACCAATCACCGTAGGCAATTGATTGGGATCATCTATATTTATGAGGTGATATCACAACAAGTATAGTTAGTTACCTTATGCATTATTACCTACATGTAGGTAATAAAAATCTGGCATTATGGATTTAAATTTCTCTAACAAATCGGTCGAGAGAAAAAAGGAAAAACGTTGTGCGCCAGTTTGCCACGCATGCGCCTTGACTTTGAGGTTATGCTGAAGGAAGCAGTGAAGCGATATAATACACAAAAGTGCACTGGAAAGGCTGGTATTTTGGTTAACAAAAATTAAAGGGGTTATCCAGTGCGTTTTCGGCTAAGGGGAAGGGGATGAGGGACAGACAGGTTTGCAAAAGAATCCCCTTTTTGGGGAAGGTTTTGTAGAGGGGCAGGTTTGCGGTTTTTAAGAAAGAACTATTATGATAATAACGTAAATAATTTACTTGACAAAATTAAGACATGAGCTGATGTAAAATTTTACGTTCAATATAACATGAAATATATTAGATAAAATAAGATAAACAGAGAATTCTATGCTCTATGGGGCCAGGTCAGAGGCCAAACCATATCTGCCGAGGAGCCAGGGATCAAGCCCTGGTCAGATGCAGACAACTTGGGTAACAGCGGTAGTGGAGATCACACAACGGGACACAGGCCTTTTACGTGTTGTACACAGAATAAATATATAGGAAGAAACTGACCTGAAATATTATATAAACGGGAAGTGAGCAAAGAAAATTTGGCTGATGCCGGACTCGAACCCGCGACCTCTCGAATACCGTACGAGTGCTCTACCAACTGTGAGCTAACCAGCCCCTATATTGGACATAACATTATGATTTTTTTATGTGGTTGTACACAGAATAAATATATAGGGGTAAACTGATCTGAAATATTATATAAATATTATATACCGTTTTCACGAAGTGCCAATTGGGGAAAATTGTAATTTTTTTCGAGTTTGATTTTTTTCGATATTCTGAATTACTTCATTGAAATCTACAATCCCACAAATTTACAGGGTCTAAAGATCACTAGTTTTGTAATTACACTAACTGGCCAAGGGCAAAATGTGTTCTCAAGAGCAATTTGCGTTTTCACGAAGTGACAATTGGGCCACACAGCATCGAGCTTTAAGTAATATATGTTTTAAACGTAATATGTAACAGTCAAGACGCAAAATACATGTACAATTTGTGCCCTATGTGAAAGAACAGATTTCAAACTTTCCAAATGTGTCAACTTTTCAACAAAGGAACGATTAATCATAACATAGTTAATAATTTAAGACAATAATCTCTTCGAGAAAACGTTCAAATTAACACAACTTTTCTAATAGCAGCGCGCGCCATTACCGATCTATGAATATAAATAGCTCACAATTGTCTATTCGTGAAAACGCAAAAACTACTTCGTCCCCAATTTCCCCTCATAGCGTGCGTACAAATCCAGAATTATACGGGTACCAGCTTCACACTGGTTCACGACATGTTGATAAATCCGCATGGTTTTGTACACGCGCTGAAAGGACAAAACTCACGCTCGAGGCGTTTTTCCGTTTTCACTAAGTGCAAATTGTGAGCTATTTATAGGTCTGTAGTGGCGCGCGCTGCCTTTTGAGAGCAAAATAAGCCGTTTCTAGCGTTTTCACGAAGGGACAATTGTATTAATAAATCAATTACGACGTAAATAATCTTCCTGTTGTTGAATAACTTGTACATTTGAGAAGTTTGAAATCTGTACTTTCACATAGTGCACATAATTTATCAATATTCTCCTTTGATGATGGTGAAACTACAATTTCAAAAGTGAGCAACTCAAAACTCGATTATCTCGAAATGTGTGTTTTGTGCTGTGTGGCCCAATTATCACTTCGTGAAAACGGTGACGATATTACCTAAGTACCTGACTAAAAACATTAATAATTGTACTTAAATCCTGTGGGTGTGACGAGAGTATGACCTTTCAGGACCACCTTACTTTTTATAGAACAAGCAGCCATCCTTATTTTGTTACTGCCCCCGAGCCATGGGGCTGCACATTTTAGTTTCCTGAAGAATCTGTTGTGAATTTGATTTCTTTATTTGGCTTAAAACATGCAAAGATCTTCCCCGCATGATTTAACATGTACGGTCTGGATCGAGATTTATTTAAATTTATGAATATTTATTGGTGTAATATTTAACCAAAAAAATAAATGTAAAAAATAAATAAATACACAAATAAAGTAAAGGGGTTTGGGAGACACTTAGCAGCTTGACCACCGGCTCGATGACTTTGGGCACCGAGGCTTTTGCCTGAGACCCCACCCTGGGGTACGGATCTGAGCTCCACTAATACCTGCCTGATCAGCCGTTTTCTGGGTATACTGGCTCTGTTAGCCGATGGTTTGGAGGACATCCGAGTTGAGATTGCCGAGACTGGGGCAAACTGCTAGCTAAGTCGCCATAAACCTTTAAGGTCGGTTTCTCTTTATAATTTTCTGGGATTTGGGGTCTGGTTGGGACGTGGAGAGGCACGACGCTGACTATGGGATTAGAGGCAAACGCCGTCTCGGGGACCTGACATCATCCGCCGAGGCATTCCAAGGGTTTCTATCCACTGAGAGTTTTCATGTCAACGCCGCACGCTTAACCAGCCAACTACACAACATTCAACAGCTGGATTCGAATTTATCGTTTATCTAAATTTACTTGAATTGTATTAAATTTAATTGATGTTATATTTATTGTAAGTTTATTCGTTAGTAATAATTCGGAAAGAATGTCGTATCCGACCGCCACTTTTTAAGGGCTTTTTTGGAATTTTTTAAAAGATGATTCTATCGATTTTTGGTGGTACAGAAAGCAAAAACTATCTTTAAAATCCACTTTTATGATGGTTTTAGGACTTTATTTCCCTTCTAAAAAAATCCTCCCCTTCAGAAAATAGAAAGATCCTATTATATACATAACAGCAAAAGAAACGTCACCCCCTAAATTTTGATAAGTCTGAGAACATGTTTAGCTTATGTGTCCTCAGACGTTATGCATGACGAATTTTGAGGTCAACCAACTTTGCCACATTGTGTTCGTGTTACACTCCATACTCATAATATTCTTCATTAAACAAATTATATTAATTATAAAATGAAAATAATAAATATTTTTAGGGGTGACGTTTCTTTTGCTGTTATGTATAGTTGCCACTGCGCATGTGTAATGACTGTGTTGGTCACTAATTGGGGAGTTGACAAGATCAGACTGACATGACTGAGGAATTCATCGTATACCAAAAATGCCTGATTTTTCATGAAATAAATATCCTGGAATAATTTGAAGTATATGTCCATCATCATCCATATGTTCTCCACCTTACTAGGTAGGTAAGATTACATTATTGGTTATATTGAATGAGAAAAAGTGGCGGTCGGATACGACATTCTACCCAATAATTCAATTTTATAGTAAACTTTATATTTTTATGTTCCTCTGTTTCATTTGTTGGTGTGTTCATTTTCCCTGGGGTGCCTTTTAACTATCACTTTCATTCTGTCCCAATCATGGTGGACCTTGTGACAGTGATATCATAGATATATTGTGTATTAGTTTGCACATTTGTTTCCCTAGTTTGGTCCTTTTATAATTCGAATGGCTGTTTACAGTTCAAGGTGCCTATTTTTGTAAAATGCTGCATATTGTTTCTATTAGTACTTAGGCCTATCTGGTACGGTAATTATAATATGTACATAATTATTTATATTTATAAGGGTACGCGCGCTTCGCACAAAAAGACCCGCTTATTATTGTGTGCAGCTAATTAATAATGTATACGTTTTGTCTAGTTAATTGTGTGATCATTTTAGCGGATAGGATGAATCCTTCCTCCATAGCTAAACATGAGGAAGGGGTGATAGCATCGCGGGTAGAACAGCAGCAATCAATTGATTGGGCTCTATTTGGACGATCGATTGCGTCCGACCTCGACTGATGCACCCGATTCAGCTACCGGTCATCAGTTATAAGTGGGGAAAGGTGATAGCCTGAAGATCAGGGGCGCGTTTTCGCGACTGTAACCAGAAACATGTTTGGGGCTTCTGTCATTGGTTATAATTAAGCGTTTTCGCGAGTTCGGTTGTGCTGCGATGACGTCATTGTTCAGACCCCAAACGTGAACCGAAGTTTGTGATCGGTTACGCTTGGTTTGAAGATGGCGGATTGTAAAAAGTAACGAAAGTTTTGTTAATTATTTGTTAAAACATGATGAAATGATTGTTCGTATACCAGTATATCTTTCAAGTTTATTACTAGCACTCACGAGTAAGTTCTATTTTGCAAAAATTTGAATTACACCGTATATTTTGAGAAACGTTGATGATTGAACATGTCGCAAACCGAAAACAATTTTTCTGGTTACGTTCGCGTTTTCGCGAAGATACGCCGTCCTGTTTCTGGTCAAGAATATGACGTCAGAAACAAGTTTCTGGTTAAGGTCGCGAAAACGCGCCCCTGACGTCACGCTTTGAGGCTCGTGAATTACGCCAGATACTGCCGCAGCCGCCATGTTTTAGCTGAGATTCAACTTTGACCTCGGGTTGGCAGCGAGCGCGCGAGTCTCGAAGCGTACATGTACGTGACGTCAGATCTTCAGCACAATGTACATACCCAATGAAATCCCTTGAATGGTTCGCCTGATGGAGCCAGTCTTTATCCTTGCGGATATAAAGACAGGGTACCAGTCTAGGAATGTGATACCTTTTGGTCACGTTATAACTTACATGTATGGGCCGGTGATATATCACACTATCCTTTTTGTCGTTTTATTTTGTTTGTACTTGTTTTTAATCCCTTGGATTGATTTTTATTTGGCTTTTTATATTATATTTCTATTATATTGTTTGATTATGTTTGGCAGCATTATGGAGAGCCACTAGATTGTGATTTGGTTCGCATTTTGGTAATCCTACAGGGGCGATGTCAACATTTTGTCATGTTTTGCTTATTTTCATCATGTATATGTATTTTATATTTTTCTCTAATTGTTTTTCTACCATTGTGTTTGTGATTGTTTCTGCCCTGTGAAATAATAAATGAAATGAAATGATACATCCGCATCGGTTAATAGGGGGGCAGCCATGTTGTAAAGCGCCACCAACCGGTCAAGTCGTCCAGGTCATCATCGCTATCAATACTGTGATAGCGTGATATAATTATCACCGGCAAACTTCTACTGTTACCAAAACGTATTCACCGCCCACTCCCGTTACTGGTGACTGGTGGTAGGTGAATCAGGTAGGCTATCTGATGATGCTATCCCCAGCCAAAATTGCTGGATCGATTATTGGAATTCTGCTGTGTTGTGTTTTAAACGACTTTTTTCACGAAGGGGTATGAACGTTTACCGCACCGATTTTGAATCCGACCTGAAACCGGAGACTTTTAAAGTAGATGGTCATAAATTGATGATATTCTTGCGTCGGTGACAAACATTAAAATTAATTTCTTTGAATTGAAATTAAATTGAAATATTTATCAGAAAGGGTATGGAAATTTAACAAGAATAACACAACAATTACATTGAAATTGTGGAATAAACCAAAATGTTTCTTAATTTATTATCATAATCAATTTATTAACTTTTTTTACAGTAATTGTTTGTACTAATGTTTTTAAATTGTAAACATTGTAGCAATTTAGCCTCAGGGCTACAAATGCATTGCTTTAATAAACCAGAAATAATAATAATAATCAACAAAGTGCATGTACAACATGACATATATTTATGTACCAACTAGATACCAGTTAGTTTAATATTAACCCTAACCACCCCAAATCCTGCAAAATCGTCCAAGGGGTACTTTTTGGGGGGAAATTCAGCACTGTTGGAAACTGGTACTTTCACCTCTTCAAATAGGGCAAACATTACCACCTGGCAAGAAGTACAGGCCATAAGTGCTGAATATGAAATATCAACGAAAACGCATGGTGCATTTTAAAGATATGGGCACGTTTAAAAAAAAATGCACTGATGGATTTTGGAGGGTTCAGGAAGGGTCCTAGCCAGAACACCTATAGGGGGGTTAGGGTTAAGGAAGGTTCCTAACCAGAATACCTATAGGGGGTTAGGGTTCAGGAAGGTTCCTAGCCAGAACACCTATAGGGGGTTAGGGTTCAGGAAGGTTCCTAGCCAGAAAACCTATAGGGGGTAAGGGTTCAGGAAGGTTCCTAGCCACATTCATACTTTTAAGAAATATGTATTATAAACCAACCTGCTTATTTCACTCTGTCATTAACAAGAAAAATAGTGAAACTGAAATCAAATTGTTCGTATTCATTCCAATATAGTCAAACAAACAATTATATGATAAAAACAACAATAAACAAATCATGGCGGATGTTTTCATTATTACAGTGGAAAACAGACGGGCTGATGTTGGTGACTGCTTTTTCATAAGGTTGCATGTCAATACAGTTACATGTAAATGGGTACAATATGCGACCCGCTCTGTGAAAATGAGTCACAAGTCGCATATTTGACAAATATACATTTCTATGTAGCTGGAAAGAGTACAACATCGGCTTTAACTTGGTATGTGTGTGTCATATTGCATTATGGAGATATGGCATTTGTAATAATCAATAATGTGCATAATTAAGACAATTTATTGTTAGGAAAACAAGCATTCAAATGAAAACAAATGGCATATTTGAAACAAAGTACTCACAAAAATCATTAATTTGAATATTTTATTGATTGAAATTGACGTTAATGTAAAAAATATTAAGAAAATTTAGATCCTAATGATGTCATAAAACATGTTAACCAAAAATCAGATGTTAAAATAAAAACACCCTCTCAACATTTCATCGCCCATTACATGTAAACGCATGGTGCGACATGTGACTCATTTTCACAGAGTGGGTCACATAATGGTTTTTGTATTTGGGTACATTAAAAAAACCTCCTACACATGGAGGCCACTCAATCCACTAAATTTTCAGTATGTTTTCACCAACCTTTAGTACATACGAGCCTGCTGTCCTTTCCAAGTAATCTTACAAAATCAACTGTGTGTCACCCATGGCCACTGTAAATGTTTGAACATATTACACTCACTGGCCAAAAGTATTGCAACATGCTCAAAATAGCACTTTACAAGTAACAGGTGAGATGATCATTTAATCCGATTTCATCGATCGTGTATTACATAATTTCCGAGCAAGAACAGTAAAAAAGAACATTGACTTCAAAACACAGGCACTTTCAAGAAGTCTTAAGTAGTGTAAATAAAATAAAATAAATTATTGTAACACAGTTCTCCAAACTGAACTTTGGGGATGTTGCAATACTTATGGCCAGTGAGTGTAGTATGGCCTGCACTTTATCAATGGGAGACCACATTACCCTGCAATCTCAGTGGTGTGACAGTGCACAGAAGGGTAACCATAAGAGGCCACTGGCAACATCTAATTGCTTGGAGTGGCCTGAATGGGTCGTTTCAAAAATTGCACTGATTGTAGGAGGGTTAACCCTCCTACTACTACAAGGCTCAAAAACAGTCAAAATGTTGATACACTTGCCAAGGTATATCTAGTGCACTTAAAAGTCAAAAACTGTCAAACTTTATGTATAGTAAGTGCATTTACAGGTCAAAATGAGTCAACAGTTTTTGACTGGTAAAAAGCATTGTCTGGTATTGTTCGGGGTGGTCAAAATGACCGTAAAAACCAGTCAAAAATGCTCCCGTGTGTACATTTGATTCAACAGTCAAAACGGGCAGTTGACTGATTTTGACCTCTATAGCAACTTCCCACTAAGTACTACGTGTACATATGAACCTACAAAACTGTAGGAACCTACAAAGCTACAGGAACCTACAAAGCTACAGGAACCTACAGGAACCTACAAAGCTGTAGGAACCTACAAAGCTATGGGAACCTACAAAGCTACAGGAACCTACAAAGCTACAGGAACCTACAGGAACCTACAAAGCTACAGGAACCTACAAAGCTGTGGGAACCTACAAAGCTATGGGAACCTACAAAGCTACAGGAACCTACAAAGCTGTAGGAACCTACAAAGCTATGGGAACCTACAAAGCTACGGGAACCTACAAAGCTGTAGGAACCTACAAAGCTACAGGAACCTACAAAGCTGTAGGAACCTACAAAGCTACAGGAACCTACAAAGCTACAGGAACCTACAAAGCTGTAGGAACCTACAAAGCTGTAGGAACCTACAAAGCTACAGGAACCTACAAAGCTGTAGGAACCTACAAAGCTGTAGGAACCTACAAAGCTACAGGAACCTACAAAGCTACAGGAACCTACAAAGCTGTAGGAACCTACAAAGCTGTAGGAACCTACAAAGCTGTAGGAACCTACAAAGCTGTAGGAACCTAACTCCATAACCCAGGTTAACAACAATTATATTATAAAATCACAGTAACAATTTGTATAGTGTAATATGATTGTTTATTCTGCCAAACTGTGTGAGTACCAAATTTTAACACATCACCCCCATCCTTCAAGAACTTCATTGGCTTCCGGTTTCTGAAAGAATTAGGTAATAATAATAATAATAATAATGTATATATAGGGGTAAACTGATCTGAAATATTATATAAATATTATATACCGTTTTCACGAAGTGCCAATTGGGGAAAATTGTAATTTTTTTCGAGGTTGATTATTTTTGATATTCTGAATTACTTCATTGAAATCTACAATCCCACAAATTTACAGGGTCTAAAGATCACTAGTTTTGTAATTACACTAACTGGCCAAGGGCAAAATGTGTTCTCAAGAGCAATTTGCGTTTTCACGAAGTGACAATTGGGCCACACAGCATCGAGCTTTAAGTAATATCTATGATTTAAATGTAACATGTAACAGTCAAGAGGTAAAAATACATGTAAAACGTGTGCCGTATGTGAAAGAACAGATTTCAAACTTTCCAAATGTGTCAACTTTTCAACAAAGGAACGATTAATCATAACATAGTTAATAATTTAAGACAATAATCTCTTCGAGAAAACGTTCAAATTAACACAACTTTTCTAATAGCAGCGCGCGCCATTACCAATCTATGAATATAAATAGCTCACAGTTGTCTCTTCGTGAAAACGCAAAAATTACTTCGTCCCCAATTTCCCCTCATAGCGTGCGTACAAATCCAGAATTATACGGGTACCACTGGTTCACGACATGTTGATAAATCCGCATGGTTTTGTACACGCGCTGAAAGGACAAAACTCACGCTCGAGGCGTTTTTCCGTTTTCACTAAGTGCAAATTGTGAGCTATTTATAGGTCTGTAGTGGCGCGCGCTGCCTTTTGAGAGCAAAATAAGCCGTTTCTAGCGTTTTCACGAAGGGACAATTGTATTAATAAATCAATTACGACGTAAATAATATTCCTGTTGTTGAATAACTTGTACATTTGAGAAGTTTGAAATCTGTACTTTCACATATTGCACATAATTTATCAATATTCTCCTTTGATGATGGTGAAACTACAATTTCAAAAAGTGAGCAACTCAAAACTCGATTATCTCGAAATGTGTGTTTTGTGCTGTGTGGCCCAATTATCACTTCGTGAAAACGGTGACGATATTACCTAAGTACCTGACTAAAAACATTAATAATTGTACTTAAATCCTGTGGGTGTGAAGAGAGTATGACCTTTCAGGACCACCTTACTTTTTATAGAACAAGCAGCCATCCTTATTTTGTTACTGCCCCCGAGCCATGGGGCTGCACATTTTAGTTTCCTGAAGAATCTGTTGTGAATTTGATTTCTTTATTTGGCTTAAAACATGCAAAGATCTTCCCCGCATGATTTAACATGTACGGTCTGGATCGAGATTTATTTAAATTTATGAATATTTATTGGTGTAATATTTAACCAAAAAAATAAATGTAAAAAATAAATAAATACACAAATAAAGTAAAGGGGTTTGGGAGACACTTAGCAGCTTGACCACCGGCTCGATGACTTTGGGCACCGAGGCTTTTGCCTGAGACCCCACCCTGGGGTACGGATCTGAGCTCCACTAATACCTGCCTGATCAGCCGTTTTCTGGGTATACTGGCTCTGTTAGCCGATGGTTTGGAGGACATCCGAGTTGAGATTGCCGAGACTGGGGCAAACTGCTAAGTCGCCATAAACCTTTAAGGTCGGTTTCTCTTTATAATTTTCTGGGATTTGGTGTCTGGTTGGGACGTGGAGAGGCACGACGCTGACTATGGGATTAGAGGCAAACGCCGTCTCGGGGACCTGACATCATCCGCCGAGGCATTCCAAGGGTTTCTATCCACTGAGACTTTTCTTGTCAACGCCGCACGCTTAACCAGCCAACTACACAACATTCAACAGCTGGAATCGAATTTATCGCTTATCTAAATTTACTTGAATTGTATTAAATTTAATTGATGTTATATTTATTGTAAGTTTATTCGTTAGTAATAATTCGGAAAGAATGTCGTATCCGACCGCCACTTTTTAAGGGCTGTTTTGGAATTTTTAAAAGATGATTCTATCGATTTTTGGTGGTACAGAAAGCAAAAACTATCTTTAAAATCCACTTTATGATGGTTTTCGGACTTTATTTCCTTCTAAAAAATTCTCCCCTTCAGAAAATAGAAAGATCCTATTATATACATAACAGCAAAAGAAACGTCACCCCCTAAATTTTGATAAGTCTGAGAACATGTTTAGCTTATGTGTCCTCAGACGTTATGCATGACGAATTTTGAGGTCAACCAACTTTGCCACATTGTGTTCGTGTTACACTTCCATACTCATAATATTCTTCATTAAACAAATTATATTAATTATAAAATGAAAATAATAAATATTTTTAGGGGTGACGTTTCTTTTGCTGTTATGTATAGTTGCCACTGCGCATGTGTAATGACTGTGTTGTCACTAATTGGGGAGTTGACAAGATCAGAGTGACATGACTGAGGAAGTCATCGTATACCAAAAATGCCTGATTTTTCATGAAATAAATATCCTGGAATAATTTGAAGTATATGTCCATCATCATCCATATGTTCTCCACCATACTAGGTAGGTAAGATTACATTATTGGTTATATTGAATGAGAAAACGTGGCGGTCGGATACGACATTCTACCCAATAATTCAATTTTATTGTAAAATTTATATTTTTATGTTCCTCTGTTTCATTTGTTGCTGTGTTCATTTTCCCTGGGCTGCCTTTTAACTATCACTTTCATTCTGTCCCAATCATGGTGGACCTTGTGACAGTGATATCATAGATATATTGTGTACTAGTTTGCACATTTTCCCCCTAGTTTGGTCCTTTTATAATTCGAATGGCTGTTTACAGTTCAAGGTGTCTATTTTTGTAAAATGCTGCATATTTTTTCTATTAGTACTTAGGCCTATCTGGTACGGTAATTACATATTTATATTTATAAGGGTACGCGCGCTTCGAACAAAAAGACCCGCTTATTATTATTGTGTGTAGCTAATTAATAGTGTATACGTTTTGTCCAGTTAATTGTGTGATCATTTTAGCGGATAGGATGAATCCTTCCTCCATGGCTAAACATGGGGAAGGGGTGGTACCATCGGGTAGAACAGCAGCAATCAATTGATTGGGCTCTATTTGGACGATCGATTGCGTCTGACCTCGACTGATGCACCCGATTCAACTACCGGTCATCAATTATTAAGTGGGGAAAGGTGATAGCCTGAAGATCAGGGGCGCGTTTTCGCGACTGTAACCAGAAACATGTTTGGGGCTTCGGTCATTGGTTAAGCGTTTTCGCGAGTTCGGTTGTGCTGCGATGACGTCATTGTTCTGACCCCAAACGTGAACCGAAGTTTGTGATCGGTTACGCTTGCTTTCAAGATGGCGGATTGTAAAAAGTAACGAAAGTTTTGTTAATTATTTGTTAAAACATGATGGAATGATTGTTCGTATACCAGTATATCTTTCAAGTTTATTACTAGCACTCACGAGTAAGTTCTATTTTGCAAAAATTTGAATTACACCGTATATTTTGAGAAACGTCGCAAACTGAAAAAAAAAATCTGGTTACGTTCGCGTTTTCGCGTAGATACGCCGTCCTGTGTTTCTGGTCAAGAATATGACGTCAGAAACAAGTTTCTGGTTCGGGTCGCGAAAACGCGCCCCTGACGTCACGCTTTGAGGCTCGTGAATTACGCCAGATACTGCCGCAGCCGCCATGTTTTAGCTGAGATTCAACTTTGACCTCGGGTTGGCAGCGAGCGCGCGAGTTTCAAGGCGTACATGTATGTGACGTCAGATCTTCAGCACAATGTACGTATCCAATGAAATCCCTTGAATGTTTCGCCTGGAGCCAGTCGTTATCCTTGAGGATATAAAGACAGGGTACCAGTCTAGGAAGATGATACCTTTTGGTCACGTTATAAGTGGGCCGGTGATATATCACACTATCGCATGATACATCCGCATCGGTTAATTGGGGGGGGGGGGGGCAGCCATGTTGTAAAGCGCCACTAGCCGGTCAAGTCGTCCAGGTCATCATCGCTATTAACCTCCTACTGTTTGACCATTTGAAACCCATTCAAAATTTCACTTACCAAAATGGCCATTGGTTTTGTACACACATGGTGATACCATTTGAAAAGTGTTGGTAGCAAGCTTTACTACCATTCAAATTCATTCAAAATAATGGTTTTTGAATGGTGGATACACTACACCTTGGTGTGTTTCCATAGCCAAATGTTTCAAATGGTGAATGTACTACACAGTGGCTTATAAATCATTCAAATGGTTTTGAATGGTGGATACACTACACCTTGGTGTGTGTTCCAATAAAACGAATGGTTTCAAATGGTGCATCAACTTGTCTGAAAAAGGCACCAAAAGAAGGAGGGCTAATCACTGTGATAGCGTGATATATAATTATCACAGGCAAACTTCTACTGTTACCAAAACGTAATCACCACCCACGCCCGTTACTGGTGACTGGTAGGTGAATCAGATGATGACGCTATCCCCAGCCAAAATTGCTGGATTGATTATTGGAATTCTACCGTGTTGTGTTTTAAACGACTTTTTTTCACAAAGGAGTATGAACGTTTTCCGCACCGATTTTGCAGCCGACCAGAAACCGGAGACTTTTTTGTTGGCCAAAAGTAGATGGTCATAAATTGATGATATTCTTGCGTCGGTGACAAACATTGAAATTAATTTCTTTGAATTGATATTAAATTGAAATATTTATGAGAAGGGTATGGAAATATAACAAGAATAACACAAGAATTACATTGAAATCTTTGAATAAACCAAAATGTTTCTTAATTTATTATCAGCAAAGTGCATGTACAACGTGACATACATGATTATGTACCAACTAGATACCAGTTAGTTTAAGATACTACTCAAAACAATTTAGGGAACACCGGAATAATCTCAGTTAAAGCAAGATCATTTATTTCAGATAAACACAATGTTTCATAGAATTGATGAGAAACAACTGCACAATGAAACAGATGATAAAGGATGCATGTAGTGATTACACATTTCATGACATGACTACTGAAAGAGAGAGGGGGTTGCAAATGAAAATCCCGGTTCATTGAACATTTCAAACCTATTTGATGTTAAAAATCCGGTGTTCCCTAAATTGTTTTGAGTAGTATATTAACCCTAACCACCCCAAATCCTGCAAAATCGTCCAAATGGTACTTTTTGGGGGGAAATTCAGCACTGTTGGAAACTGGTACTTTCACCTCTTCAAATAGGGCAAACATTACTACCTGGCAAGAAGTACTGAATATGAAAGATCAAAGAAAACGCATGGTGCATTTTGAAGATATGGGCACGTTTAAAAAAAAATGCACTGATGGATTTTGGAGGGTTCAGGAAGGTTCCTGGCCAGAATACCTATGGGGGTTAGGGTTCAGGAAGGTTCTAGCCAGAATACCTATAGGGGTTAGGGTTCAGGAAGGTTCCTAGCCAGAATACCTATAGGGGGTTAGGGTTCAGGAAGGTTCCTTGAAAAATAGTGAAACTGAAATCAAATTGTTCGTATTCATTCCAATAAAGTCAAACAAACAATTATATGATAAAAACAACAATAAACAAATCATTGCGGATGTTTTCATTATTACAGTGGAAAACAGACGGGCTGCTGTTTGCTTTTTATTCACCAATGCCAGAATCACAAGTGATGTTGGTGACTGCTTTTTCATAAGGTTGCATGTCAGTACAGTTACATGTAGATGGCACAATATGCGACCAGCTCTGTGAAAATGAGTCACAAGTCGCAAATTTGACAAACATACATTTCTATGTAGCTGGAAAGAGTACATCATCGGCTTTAATCTTGGTATGTGTGTCATATTGCATTATGGAGATATGGCATTTGTAATAATCAATAATGTGCATAATTAAGACAATTTATTGTTAGGAAAACAAGCATTCAAATGAAAACAAATGACATATTTGAAACAAAGTACTCACAAAAATCATTGATTTGAATATTTTATTGATTGAAATTGACATTAATGTAAAAAATATTCAGAAAATTTAGATCCTAATGATGTCAAAAAACATACCCAAAAATCAGATGTTAAAATAAAAACACCCTCTCAACATTTCATCGCCTATTACATGTAAACGCATGGTGCGACATGTGACTCATTTTCACAGAGTGGGTCACATAATGGTTTTTGTATTTGGGTACATTAAAAAACCTCCTACACATGGAGGCCACTCAATCCACTAAATTTTCAGTATGTTTTTCACCAACCTTTAGTACATACGAGCCTGCTGTCCTTTCCAAGTAATCTTACAAAATCAACTGTGTGTCACCCATGGCTACTGTAATTGTTGGAACATATTACACTCACTGGCCAAAAGTATTGCAACATGCTCAAAATAGCACTTTACAAGTAACAGGTGAGATGATCATTTAATCCGATTTCATCGATCGTGTATTACATAATTTCCGAGCAAGAACAGTAAAAAAGAACATTGACTTCAAAACACAGGCACTGTCAAGAAGTCTTAAGTAGTGTAAATAAAATAAAATAAATTATTGTAACACAGTTCTCCAAACTGAACTTTGGGGATGTTGCAATACTTATGGCCTGTGAGTGTATGTAGTATGGCCTGCACTTTATCAACGGGAGACCACTTTACCCTGCAATCTCAGTGGTGTGACAGTGCACAGAAGGGTAACCATAGGAGGCCACTGGCAACAGCTAATTGCTTGGAGTGGCCTGAATGGGTCGTTTCAAAAATTGCACTGATTGTGGAGGGTTAACCTCCTACTACTACAAGGCTCAAAAACAGTCAAAATGTTGATACACTTGCCAAGGTATATCTAGTGCACTTAAAAGTCAAAAACTGTCAAACTTTATGTCTAGTAAGTGCATTTACAGGTCAAACGAGTCGACCGTTTTGACTGGTAAAAGCATTGTCTGGTATTGTTCGGGGTGGTCAAAATGACCGTAAAACCAGTCAAAAATGCTCCCGTGTACATTTGAGTCAACAGTCAAAACGGGCAGTTGACTGATTTTGACCTCTATAGCAACTTCCCACTAAGTACTACGTGTACATATGAACCTACAAAACTATATGAACCTACAAAACTGTAGGAACCTACAAAGCTACAGGAACCTACAAAGCTGTAGGAACCTACACAACTATAGGAACCTACAAAGCTGTAGGAACCACAAAACTGTAGGAACCTACAAAGCTACAGGAACCTACAAAGCTGTAGGAACCTACAAAGCTGTAGGAACCTACAAAAGCTGTAGAACTCACAAAGCTGTGGGAACCTACAAAGCTATGGGAACCTACAAAGCTACAGGAACCTACAAAGCTGTAGGAACCTACAAAGCTGTAGGAACCTACAAAGCTGTAGGAACCTACAAAGCTGTAGGAACCTACAAAGCTACAGGAACCTACAAAGCTGTAGGAACCTACAAAGCTACAGGAACCTACAAAGCTGTAGGAACCTACAAAGCTACAGGAACCTACAAAGCTGTAGGAACCTACAAAGCTGTAGGAACCTACAAAGCTATAGGAACCTACAAAGCTACAGGAACCTACAAAGCTGTAGGAACCTACAAAGCTACAGGAACCTACAAAGCTATAGGAACCTACAAAGCTACAGGAACTCACAAAGCTGTAGGAACCTACAAAGCTACAGGAACTCACACAAAGCTGTAGGAACCTACAAATCTGTAGGAACCTACAAAGCTATAGGAACCTACAAAGCTGTAGGAACCTACAAAGCTACAGGAACCTACAAGCTACAGGAACCTACAAAGCTGTAGGAACCTAACTCCATAACCCAGGTTAACAACAATTATATTATAAAAATCACAGTAGCAATTTGTTTAGTGTAATATGATTGTTTATTTTGCCAAACTGTGTGAGTACCAAATTTTAACACATCACCCCATCCTTCAAGAACTTCATTGGCTTCCGGTTTCTGAAAGAATTAGGTTCAACAATCATGAAATACCTTCACTCCTTCGAACCAGCTTACCCTCAAAATACTCGGTAAACTTAATAATTACCAGATTACCAAATTAGCTAATTTATATCATTAAAGGGACAATATCGTCACGATCAACAGGGCATGGAATTGGAGTGCTCGTTTTAGATTAACTTAGTGCCTGAAAATAATACCCACATGATAAGGTCATATTATCCTCCAAAATCCTTCACTTTAGCAAAGAGCATGTAGCCTCAATCCTTCAAAATCCTTCACTTTAGCAAAGAGCATAGCCTCAATCCTTCAAAAATCCTTCACTTTAGCAAAGAGCATGTAGTTTCAATCCTTCAAAATCCTTCACTTTTAATAGCAAACAGGATTTTGAGGATTTATGGTTAAGTTCATCTAAACCTATGATACCGTTTCCATGCACTGTCGAAAGTCTGCTCTGATCGTGACGATATTGTTCCTTTAAACATGTATCGCCCGTGTTTTGGGCTACTTTGACGGCATTTACTTATTTAAAAGGTCTTTTCATCGGAACATCGCTATTTTACGGAAAAAGGGATATAAAAACTTTGAAAATAATTTTTTCTCAAAATAATCGCGAGCAGTATGGATTCAGTATGGTATAGTACGCACATTTCTTTAGCTATTTCTGGTTCAAAAGCTGGCATGCCCTTGTAGCTTTGCATGGTGAAGAGGATAAGTATGACTAATTGCGCTGACACTATGTGAAATTCTCTATTGAGTAGTAATTAGTTCTGAAAAGAACATCGAAATGAGGAATGACCCCCCCCACACATGTTTCCTATATACAATGTTCATACCCTATATGTGAAAAAGTCAGCAGAATTCCAATCGATCCAGCAATTTTGGCTGCATTTAGACATCGTTTCATAGCCAAAGAAAAGAAAATTAAAAATGCCGACGCGCGGGTCTGAGTCGACGTGCGCAGACCAGACACCGAAGACTTTTTTTCTTTGGCCTTAGTTTACACTGGTCAACAATTTTTTAAGTTGTCTGCTTCGGAGATAAAATGTGCTATTTATTATGGATTTTGATGTGCTGAATTCAAATATGACAATTAAAATTGCTGATTGGCTGTTTCCAAGATATTTAAGTTTTTACATTTTACGTACTATGTATATGGTGGCACAAAGCAGATTTTTAAACCTAACTCCTAGACAACAAAGGCAGGTGGAGGATTTTGAAGGATTTTTATTGTTCAGTAACAATGCTTAGGGAGTTAAGGTTAATCATGAATTATCATACGCTATTCCCATACGTGTACACATGTACATGTAGATCTTGAAAGCCAATCAACAATTTTAAGCATCATTTCCATTCTCAGTGACCCATAATTAGTCAAGTTTGACTTCATTTGTTTCGGAAGCATTTTGGCTGTAGACCAGTGTTATTTGTCTGTTTTGTTTTGACTCATTGCTTTTTCACTAAATCTCATAATCTATTTCTCCATCTAAATACTCCTTGCACTTCTATTGAAACCTAATCCCCCTTTTGTCTGGTCCCAAAACCAGTACTTGACACTGCTTTTTGTAGAATGTTTTGATTATAAATAAACATAAGGTTTATTTAGCCCTAAACATATCTCACGATATGCAAAAACGTTAATTCTATCACCTTGGACAAATGGATTAAAACTATTACAAGAAGTGCGTAGAATGAGAGTGACGACTGACTATAAAGATTCAGACTTTGTCAAACTCGGCACGAAAGGAAGAAAATTATACCAAAAAAATAGTGGGTTGTGGATACGAATATTTAATGTTAGATGTGTTGTATGATTTATTATTATAAGTTGTAAAATCTGATTAAGAAGGGTAAAAAGGTTATGTGTTCTAAGGTTTAATTTAAAAAAATAAAATTTAAAAAAATTAAAAATGAAAATGATATTTTGTTTTGTAGATCTATGTAAAAGTGGATTAATGTCAAATAAAAATAAAACAAGAAAAATAAATAGAAATTATTAAAAGGGTTATTAAAAGAAAATAATAAGGGTTAGAAGGTTATAATCTCTTTCTCCATCTAAATACTTCAAAATCCTTCAAAATCCTTCAAAATCCTTCACTTTAGCAAAGAAGGTTAGGTTAAACGATACAATATTTATTACTTTTTCATTTCATTTCATTTCATTTATCATTTCTGGTAATGAAACCAAGGGATGCCTCAGAAAAGCGCACTTAAGCACCGTGTAAGCTCGAAAGCCTGAGGAAACCTGTAAACAAGAGCGCTTGCAATGTGAACCAGAAACACCGGGGTAAACCCCTTACACTTCCACGATAAGTGTTCTGGGTTCTTTTACGTGCATTACTTAATAATGTGACCCCTGAGACCTAATAGACTATTTTGGCAAGTCATTATATATCATAAAAATTACTCACAGAGTTGAACCCTGAGAATACTGTCCTCTTTGGTCACTGTGACAATTTACTGGACGTGTTATAATTTACTGGACGTGTTATAATTTACTGGACGTGTGATAATTTACTGGACGTGTTATAATTTACTGGACGTGTTATAATTTACTGGACGTGTGATAAGCATGGATGGCAACAAAGTATTAAGCTTTTATATACTACTCAAAACAATTTAGGGAACACCGGATTTTTAACATCAAATAGGTTTGAAATGTTCCATGAACCGGGATTTTCATTTGCAACCCCTCTCTTTCAGTAGTCATGTCATGAAATGTGTAATCACTACATGCATCCTTTATCATCTGTTTCATTGTGCAGTTGTGCCGTGGCCGAGCGGTCTAGCTTACCGGATTCAAGTTCTGGTGTTAGCAACGGCCGTTACCGGATTCAAGTTCTGGTTCGAATCACGGCCGTGACACTTGTGTCCTTGAGCAAGACACTTAATCATAATTGCTTCTCCACCCAGGGGTTAAATGGGTACCTGTGAAGGCAGTTGGTTTTATATGCGCTAGAAATGGCAGCAATTGAGCTGTATACTCCCAGGGAGCTGAGACGGTTTCAGGAATGATTTATGAGCCTTATGAGCCTTGCGATAGGGATAATAATATAATGCGCCTTGAGCACCACTTAGTTGGTGGATACGTGCGCCATATAAATCCACATTATTATTATTATTATTATCAATTCTGTGAAACATTGCGTTTATCTGAAATAAATGATCTTGCTTTAACTGAGAGATTATTCCGGTGTTCCCTAAATTGTTTTGAGTAGTATATATCGACGATTTATATCGTCAAACGTATATATATATGTGACCCGCTCTATCGTAATGAGGAATGTCCCCCAAGGGACCGTTTCGCGTAAACAAGCTCTGAAGTTCACATAACGTAGAAAATCGCATTGAAATCGATTTTGAGGTTTTTGTGTATTTAGATACCTTAAATATCAAAGTTTGTGTGTTATTTTACTTTTTGAGAAAAATATCAATAAAGTAGAAAATAAAGACCTTTTTCTCAAGCGTGTCTGTGTCCATTTTGTTGCAAATCGTCTCTCGTTAGCTCCAAAAGACGAGTTTGAACTCCTTTGTGTAAGCGCCGTTTCGAGCCGCGCCATTATCATTTAGCATGCATGTTTGGTACTGTTAGAAAGGTCATAATGTGACCTCTGTAATTTTATCAATGACATCACTGTCTGAATACTGAATAATGCAGCAGACGTACAGCCGTACATGTACTTGTGCACGGCGCATCACTAGCACTGGGCACCGGGAGCGACGAGGTCATGCATTGTATAGTTCACGTTATTCACGTACACGAGTAGGCGCTAGATCGTTGTTTGACAGTGTTTGTTTATCAAACATTCAGAGACCCAGAACTTCTAAAGTAATTTGAGCATTGACGTTAAACTTTCACAGAGTATTCTTAAAGACATGGTCCATATGCCTGATAAATTTTGTGATTCTAGCCTTTCCGGAAGATTACCGTTGCCACGGTAAGTTATTTCGTTCAAGTTCTGATACTATGTACAGCGCGCCCCCATACATAGTACACGCAGCGCGTAAGTTCAAACATTTTTTTGGTGTTCGCAGCTCATACTTTTTTTTAAACAACAGGTTCATTTAAAACTACCTTTTTTCATAAATCACTTTGAAATGGAAAATTCCTCATGATTCTGTAAAATATTTTCAGTAGTGGCTTTTTTTTAGCTATTGTTTTCTAAAACTGCATCCACCGTTATAAAAAAAAAAGATATTTAGCATCATTATTATAGAGGTCGATTACTTTTGTAACACAGAGCGCAGTGTTTTCAGTTACTTAAAATAGTTCAGAAAAGTCAAGAGTAATGCTTGAATCTGTTTTTTGAAAAGAAAATATGAACGATGTGGAAAAACACTCAAGAATTTCCATATCAGTGTCAGTTGATTATTTCATTTATGTTTTTTCATAAATTAAATGCAGTATTTTTTACAAATTCTTCATTGAAGTTATATTATTGAAAAGCGTCAATGAATAAGACAACTCACGTAGTACAAATGAACAAAAATCATTCTTTTCGGTTGCGATTAAACTGGTATTTATTTCATTTTAATTATAACCACAGCTTAATGTGATTTCGGAAAGATACATTGGTGAGGGATAGATTTTTCTATCCTTCCGATACGAAAGGAAACACATTTTTAAGATACATTGGTGAGGGATGAAATATGGATTAAGATACATTGGTGAGGGATAGATTTTCTATCCTTCGATACGAAAGGAAACACATTTTTAAGATGCATTGGTGAGGATGAAATATGGATTAAGATACATTGGTGAGGGGTAGATTTTCTATCCTTCGATACAAAATTAAAATAACCTCGGGTTTAATTTCAAGAAGAAACAAAAACTTTTAAGATTTGCTTTAAAAATACAGTTGGGAATCAAAACGTTCTCATAAATAACTTGAATGCAACTTTTATGTAACTCTCGTAGTAACTGTAAAAATGATACTGTTTTTTAAAACATGTTATAAAAACGACATTTGTACTTCAAAAAGTATGCTGTGTACTTTAAAACATGAGAAGATCTATTTGAATTTGTACTGAAGATGCACTGAAATGAAGAAATAAACGATCACAGAAAATCTGTTACAAACATCTAAAAAAAAAAGCGTTCTAATTTGATATGTGTATAGAAAATTATATTTCTTTCAAAAAAGAGCTTCATATTTTAATGAATAAGTAACCATTTTAAAATTCACTTAGCAAGGTAAAAAAGTTGCCTAAAAATTTACAAAAAACAAGATGTTTTAATAAGCCGAAAAAATATGCTCTCATAATCAAACCTTAAAATTGCAAATACATACATACATTTAATAAATGGGTATTAACCATAAGAAAATCTCATTTAGCAGCTCAGAATTTTAATTTTTATGGAATTTTGATTGAAAAAAGGCCATATAATGCATTTATTTCTTAAAATTTTCAAAAATTAAAAAATTAAAAATTAAAAATGAACCTGTTAAACCCGTTTTTCTCATAAAACGTTTCTGTAACAATCCCAACGTTGGGTAATTGGGCAATGTTTTACCCAACATTTTGACATTACAAAAAGACATTTAAAATAACTAAAAACGGCCCTCGTTACCGTGATTAACATGTTTTAATTAGTGTTTATAGCTACTCTGCATACATGTTACGGTATGAGAAATAATCATGCATTCTACAAGGGTTTTATAATCGTCGATATAAAGTGGATGCGGACTAAGTCTAGCAAAAAACACAGTGTAGCAACAACCATGAGACCGCTGAACACAAAGAACGTTACTTGGAAACTACCAGTGACCTCATACAACCAACCTGAAATGAATAACACAAAATAAGCTAAATATATCTCACACACAAATTAAATAGATTGTTTATATGTAAGCGACAGTCCCTTCAAGTTTATAGAACTTTCTTTCAGTAATGAAAGTTGCATAAAGAAGTTTCTGAAACGTAATGTTAAAAAAGCTTTTGTACACGTAAGTGTATAATTTGCTAGAAGAATGATTTTGGTATAAAAGTGGGACACCTTCGGTATAGCAGTGTGAGACGTGTGGAAGAGTGTGTATGGTTCTTCACAAAATCAACGGAAGTGTTAAGAAGATAACATATTGCCGATATTTTCCTAATCTCTTAATGTAAAAGAGTGAAAACCACTCTTTCAACTTTAAAAGAGTGAAAACCACTCTTTCAACCTTATAGAGCGGAAGTAGATAAAGAGTAAAATTAGTAGTGTATAAAGAGTGAATTGGTAGCCTTTTCACTGTATTTTCAATCGAATCAGAGTGGGTTTCACTCCAAAAAAGACTTGTCCGCCATATAGCTCTTTAAAAGAGTGGTTTTCACTCTTTGGACCGTGAGTTTTATGGCAAGTGGTTCAGAAGTTTTAACTAAAGCTGTAAATAACACAAAAATATAACAGAAGTCCACAGACTAGAGGATATATTCTTGAAGATTGTGAACTCACCTATCACACCACCCAAGGAAGAGGAAATTCCTATCATGAAGCATTGCCATCCTAAAATGTTGAATTGTCGATCATCATTAAATGGAAGGTTTCTTGTCATTACACCAACCACTTCATACAAGCATTCCACACCAAGTCCAATAAGCATTATAATGATCATCTGACCGACTAGTGTAGTTATAAATGGACACATGGAGAAGCCTACGATAGTTATTATCCCACCAATTCCTGCAATAGCGTGGTATGGTAATAGTTTGATATGGATTACAAACGCCGATAGGGTACCTCCAACTATGCACCCGACTCCCCAAGCCGTAGTCAGAAACGAAGCCTCAGTAGTGGTCAGTCCGAGTAACAGTCCGTTTGGAACCATGTAGACAATAACTTCAATTGTACACTATGCTGAAAAGCATTCTACTGACAGTCAAAATATTAAATTCAGCATTTGTAAAAATACCCAGACCCGTTGCTGATACAAACATGTGACAGAAGCTCGCATGATCAGATGGTTTCTGTTCTGATGTTACATCTTTGTCATCAGCAGTGTCCATCGAAACCACTTTTTCATAAACTTTAACACCTGATATATGTGGCTTTATCAACATACCACACACAACTAGATGTAAACTAAAACCACCCATAAGAAGCATTGTTCCTCGCCAGCCGTATGTATCCAGAAGAACTTGAGTTGTTGGACCATATAACATCATTCCGATTGGACTCCCTGTGGATGCAAGGAAATACGCTAATGCGTATTTCTCTTGGAAGTAGAACGCCACTTCCGCCTTTGTTGTTTCGCACACAAACGCTGCACCTGTTCCTGCCAGAGCAAGGAAAGGAAACAATTAATAGACATAAGACTTATACCCTCATGCATATATGCTGTCACAAACTGAAGAGCGCCCTCGCTCCGATCAGGCCTCTTCGTAAATACTGCAGTGTACAGTGCGCACGTGCAAGACTATCGCGTAATGCATGATGGTCTACAGCCGCTATAACGACAAAAAATACAAAACTGGACTTACATACATCAAAATTGACTAGTAATGTTACAACACACAGAACAACAATTATCCATGCTTTTCTGAGATTTGTTGTGTTCAGATTAAACGCAAGTATACGTAAACTGTTCGATTATAGCACACATTAAATCACGCGGTGCATGCTGGTATAGCTTTACGACAGAAAAATGCAAATCTGATACATGATGTACCCTATGTGCGAGCCTGAATCCAGCTCCTTTGAGTGCAAGCACCAGCGCAGCTACACATGGCCAATGAGTGACTATCTTTGCATCTGAGAGGGCGCCCTTGAATAAATGCATAAGGTCTCTTACGTGGAGGTGTGCTTAGATGATGAGACAGATATCGCCATTTTTTTCTTTTTTCTTTTTTTTACAAAAAGCACCCTCTGGCAAATTTGTCAATGGCAAGCCCCCATTACATTGTTCACATTCTTACCGGCCATCACGACAAGTGTTGCAGTCAGACCTGCGACACTCTGTGCCATCGAAGCAAGTATCAATCCAAGCCCGTGGGTACCCGCCAAGAACTACCACCAATCGGCAGCCGACTTTACGAGCTACAGCCGCAGCGGCAGGTGCTGAAAACAACAAAGGGAACTTTATGAATATAGAGTACTTATCCCCAGAGTAGATGAGACAGTGGGCCGGATAAATAAAAGTTAGCAATTGCTTATCTAGTAAAAGCTCAAGCAATAGCAATTGCTTAACAAGTAAAAGCTCAAGGTTAAGCAATTGCTAAAAAATGTATAAATAACCTTCTTCTTTGATTACACCTGTTGCTTGGGTGGGTTAGCAATTGCTTATGGGTATAACAAATGATGGGAGGTCAGTTCCGATTAGCCTAGTGGTTGTATATGAGGCATGTGTTAGCAACATGGATGCTGCCGAAGAAT
This sequence comes from Zoroaster sp. YZ-2022, assembly GCA_029582265.1. NCBI lineage: Eukaryota > Metazoa > Echinodermata > Asteroidea > Forcipulatida > Zoroasteridae > Zoroaster > Zoroaster sp. YZ-2022. The sequence goes on from CM055817.1 coordinate 23,341,908, forward strand.
TGGGGAGTGGTACAAATAGTGAGCAATCTTTGAACGAACTGTTCGTTAGTATAATCAAAGAGTACCCTGTTCTAATCGAGAAAAGTCAGTTGCCGGGGTAAAAGACATGAAGGCAAATGCAAAAAAGCACAAATGTCAATTACTACCAACACAGGTAAAGCTATGGATGAGAAGCAAATTTGGAAAAAGATAGCAAACATGAAAAGTCAAGTGAAGAAGAAAACAGATGGAATGCAAACAGGAAATAGGAAGATTGTTTTGGTTCCATGGGAACAAGATCTGTACAACATCTTCAAAGGGGATGAAAACCCGACTATTACGAAGATGCCATGCGCCATTTCTGCTGGTTTCAAACCAAGTACTTCGACTGCTGCTAGCCACTCCAAATTTTCAAATTGAACCGAAATAATTTCCGGTATCTGGTGCATGATTGACTTCATCACGATTTATTCTTTCATTGTACACCTTTTCATGTTCCTTACATGCATAAAATCGGCCATGATGGCGGGAGTAATGCAACATGCAAGTGTTAGCAAATGCGTAAGCTCCTCATTTAGTATCTTGTAAAAATATTAGCAAGTGCTACAAGTCATTAGTAGTAAAGGTCTGGTTTATTTATATGCTTCCAAGCAAGTGCTAATCTCTCTAGTAATTGCTTAAAAATCATAGCACTTGCTTTTACATTGAAGTAATTACTTGCAAGTAATTGCTCACTTTATTAAGAAGAATTAAGAAAATGACTAGTAAAAGCAATTGCTACTTTTTATTTATCCAGCCCATTATCACGTGTGGTTTAATTTATAGCCAGTTAAAAGTTAGGCACGCCAAAAATTTACAACCCAAAATATGCCTGGATAAAAGTAATTTGTGTCAAGAAATGTTGTGATGTATAAAACCCCATGTGCTCAGCAGTAACCATAAAATCGTAATTAACACATGTTGCAGCCATATGTAATTGAGTGATTTTGTCCAAAATACTCTGATGGTATGCAAGGTGTGCCTGTTTACAAAACAGGTTTTGCGATTTGCTCCGGCTACGGCCTAAAGAGGGCGCTATCTACGTAAGCACGACTGTCATCAGGGAAATTGGTACAAGCGTGTGGTATTTATCCTTTGTGCATTTTATTCATTCGAACGTTGCCCCACATGTTTTTATACACCGTATGTTTGAAACACTGTGTACTCCGTGATTGCTGAGTGTTCCCTGAAAAATACTCCATTAAGCGACTCGGGCGGGATTCGAACCCACGACTTCCTGCTTATAAGTGCAGACGTATTATTCTTTCGAACTCCAGCTTGACCGATGACGATGGATGACTTGCATACATCGGAAACTTCCATATGATCGGAACTGTCTGTGCTTAATATGTTTAATTACTTTAACCCTATCACGCTGAAATTTTCTGACTGATCCTAACTGTTCCTTGGGACCCACCTTTGCAAAAAATCAATGATAATGGGTGTTCATAGTTGAATTTCCATTATTATTATGTTAAAAATATTACATTTTCGATAATGTTAAACATTCAATGGGTTTTGGGGTTTGTTGTCAACTTCAAACTCTGAACTGGACAATATTGAGTCATGTGACCACTCCAATGCATTCTGGGAATCCAATATGGCCACCATTGCGTTTAAATGCAATGACTTTTATTTTGTCCCAAAAACCTGTTTTTTTTTATAAAGTTTTTTCAATTTTTATTTGCTCAATATATAAATTTATGTCATCAGTAGTACCATGAATGTTATTATATCTGCCTTTATTGTACTTTTATTGGGTCAAAATAATTAAAAATCATGTTTTTGGAACAAATTAACCCGAAATATTGCTTATAGCGCCCTCTAGTTGTATTTTAAATGTCGTCACATTGTTGCCTCTACCAAAGACAACATTTGTGCCAAATTTCATAATAACGGACAAAAATTAAGAAAGTTATGGGATAATACTATTTTTGACCAAATGAGGACCGAAAATGGGTATAGCGCCACCTAACGGTGACATATGGAAATGTTCATGTCCTCATTCGATAGATCGCGTCAAACCGAACATGCCTATGACGTTTTATAAAAATCAGCTGTTGAAAGCAGAAAATAAGGAGGGGAACAATGAGCACCCCCCCCCCCACCAGGTCTGAGAACAAAAAAAACAGGCTTAGTGGAAACTCGGGTTAGTGGAAACACATTGACCTAATGTACAGACTATTGGGCAATTGTCAACATTTCGTGGAGCTCAGGCTTGCTACTTCTGTACACAGGTCTACTATATTATTAGCCCTGATCGATATTACATACTCTATCTACAGTGCAAAGTACACTTCCGATATGTTCATCATAGCCCCATTCGTATACCTGTAAAGTTTGCATCGATTTTCTCCTTTATAAACTGTTTTCGTTGGCAGAACTGAAGGAAATGCAGGCACTGTGGTCTTACACCGTTTTCTGAGAAACTATTTTTGAAAGATGTTTTTATACTTCCCCGACATTCTTCAGAGCAACGGCCAATCTGTACAAACTTTTCATGCCATTCATCGAGCGATGACCTTGTCTCCGTAGGGTCAGAGACGTGTTCTGCTGCGCAATCGATGTTCTGACCCCACGCTCATGCGCATTATTCAGCGTGAACGGCATGTAAAGTTTGTAAACAGATTGGCCGTTGCTCTAAGAATTGTCGGGGAAATCCTCTTTTTTAGACATCTTTCAGCAAAAATCGTTTCTCCAAGAGGCAAAGCATAGTTACATGCCTCATTTCTGGTTCAGCCAACGAAGACAGTTTTTAAAAAGGAGAAAATTTAGTGCAAACTTTACTGTATACGAACGGGAAGAACTCTTGGGTCAGGACCCTATCAGAAGTGTACTTTGCACTGTAGATAGAGTCCTACCAGGGCTACTATATATTATCCAAGGTTGACCTTTGTATTATTTGCTTACCGAGTACATACTGCACACCAAAGTGAAGAGAGCCTATGGAACCGATGACCCACAAATCAGTATCAAAGTCATCCTTCATTACTGTTAAGAGAACTCCAAATGATTTTAAGGTTCCGTAAAAGACAAACATGGTGGTGAAACTCGCCAATACGACGGCCCATCCCCATCCTCCTTCACGGTATGAGGTCGGTTGGTTTTTCGCCTCCATGGGTGAGAGCAACTGTTACAGAATCTCTTTAAACATACAGTTATCTCAAAACTTTCCTACTGCGAACCAACTTGCGATCTGTAGATGCTTGAGTTAGTGAATTTCATTAGTCAGACAATAAGTGACAATAATAACGCACACACTAGTTGGTGTATGGAAGAAGCGTTGAAGCTATAGTTTAGTCAAAGGCGTACGTACGCAACCCAGAACACAGCGCTCGAAAACCAAAACAAGATTCAGGCGATCGAGTGCAGTGAACAGCCACGGGCGCCTTCACCAGTCCAGTGGACGCTACTACTGAATTATTCATAATATCCACTATATATATGAACAGTTTATGTATGCAAACTATTTAACCAATCACCGTAGGCAAATGATTGCGATCATCTATATTTATGAGGTGATTAACAAGTATAGTTAGTTATTTTATGCATTATTACCACATGGTAATAAAAAATCTGGCATTATGGATTAAATTTCTCAAACAAATCGGTCGAGAAAACAAGAAAAACGTTGTGCGCCAGTTTGCCACGCATGCGCCTTGACTTTCTTAGGTTATGCTGAAGGAAGCAGTGAAGCGATATAATACAAAAGTGCCCTGAAAGGCTGGTACGGTTAACAAAAATGAAAGGTTATCCAGTGCGTTTTCGGCTAAGGGAAGGGGATGAGGGACAGACAGGTTTGCAAAAGAATCCTCTTTTGGGGAGTGATTTTGTAGAGGGCAGGTTTGCGGTTTTAAGAAAGAACTATTATGATAATAACGTAAATAATTTACTTGACAAAATTAAGACATGAGCTGATGTAAATTTTACGTTCAATATAACATGAAATATATTAGATAAAATAAGATAAACAGAGAATTCTATGCTCCTGCGGGGCCAGGTCAGAGGCCAAAACCATATCTGCCGAGGAGCCAGGGATCAAGCCCTGGTCAGATGCAGACAACTTGGGCAGCGGTAGTGGAGATCGCTACTAACGGGACACAAGCCTTTACGTGTTGTTATACACAGAATAAATATATAGGAAGAACGACCTGAAATATTATATAAACGGGAAGTGAGCAAAGAAAATTTGGCTGATGCCGGACTCGAACCCGCGACCTCTCGAATACCGTACGAGTGCTCGGTACCAACTGTGGAGCCAACCAGCCCCTATATTGACACATATGATTTTTTTATGTGGTTGTACACAGAACAAATATATAGGGTAAACTGAAATATTATATAAATATTATATACCGTTTCACGAAGTGCCAATTGGGGAAAATTGTAATTTTTTCGAGGTTGATTTTTTTGATATTCTGAATTACTTCATTGAAAATCTACAATCCCACAAATTTACAGGGTCTAAAGATCACTAGTTTTGTAATTATAATTAACTGGCCCAAGGGCAAAATGTGTTCTTGGAGAATGCGTTTTCACGAAGTGACACCACACAGCAACGAGCTTTTAAGTAATATCTATGATTTAAACGTAACATGTAACAGTCAAGAGTAAAAATACATGTAAAACGTGTGCCCTATGAAAGAACAGATTACACTTTCCAAATGTGCTGTCAACTTTTCAATAAAGGAAACGATTATTCATAACATAGTTAATAATTTAAGACAATAATCTCTTCGAGAAAACGTTCAAATTAACACAACTTTTCTAATAGCAGCGCGCGCCATTACTGATCTATGAATATAAATAGCTACATTGTCTCTTCGTGAAAACGCAAAACTACTTCGTCCCCAATTTCCCCTCATAGCGTGCGTACAACCAGAATTATACGGGTACCACTGGTTCACGACATGTTGATAAATCCGCATGGTTTTGTACACGCGCTGAAAGGACAAAACTCACGCTCGAGGCGTTTTTCCGTTTTCACTAAGTGCACCAGAGCTATTTATAGGTCTGTGCGGCGCGCTGCCTTTTGAGAGCAAAATAAGTTGTTTCTAGCGTTTTCACGAAGGGACAATTGTATTAATAAATCAATTACGACGTAAATAATATTCCTGTTGTTGAATAACTTGCAGATTTGAGAAGTTTGAAATCTGTAATTTCACATATTGCACATAATTTATCATCTCCTTGATGATGGTGAAACACACTAAAAAGTGAGCAACTCAAACTCGATTATCCTGAAATGTGTGTTTTGTGTGTGGACCAATTATCACTTCGTGAAAACGGTGACGATATTACCTAAGTACCTGACTAAAAACATTAATAATTGTACTTAAATCCTGTGGGTGTGAAGAGAGTATGACCTTTCAGGACCACCTACTTTTATAGAACAAGCAGCCATCCTTATTTTGTTACTGCCCCTGAGCCATGGGGCTGCAACATTTTAGTTTCCCTGAAGAATCTTGTGAATTTGATTTCTTTATTAATAAAACATGATTTAATATGTACGGTCTGGATCGAGATTTATTTAAATTTATGAATATTTATTGGTGTAATATTTAACCAAAAATAAAATGTAAAAAACAACAACACACAAATAAAGTAAAGGGGTTTGGGAGACACTTACAGCTTGACCAACGGCTCGATGACTTTTGGCACCGAGGCTTTTGCCTGAGACCCCACCCTGGGTACGGATCTGAGTTCAATTAATACCTGCCTGATCAGCCGTTTTCGTATACTGGCTCTGTTAGCCGATGGTTTGGGAGGACATCCGAGTTGAGATTGCCGAGACTGGGGCAAACTGCTGTCGCCATAAACCTTAAGGTCGGTTTCTCTTTATAATTTTCTGGGATTTGGGGTCTGGTTGGGACGTGGAGAGGCACGACGCTGACTATGGGATTAGAGGCAAACGCCGTCTCGGGACCTGACATCATCCGCCGAGGCATTCCAAGGGTTTCTATCCACTGAGAGTTTTCATGTCAACGCCGCACGCTTAACCAGCCAACTACACAACATTCAACAGCTGATTCGAATTTATCGTTTATCTAAATTACTTGAATTTGTAATAAATTTAATTGATGTTATATTTATTGTAAGTTTATTCGTTAGTAATAATTGGAAAGAATGTATCCGACCGCCACTTTTGGCTTCTTTTGGAATTTTTAAAAGATGATTCTATCGATTTTTGGTATACAGCAAAACTATCTTTTAAAATCCACTTTTATGATGGTTTTCGGACCTTTATTTCTCTAAAAAATTCTCCCTTCAGAAAATAGAAAGATCCTATTATATATATAGCAAAAGAAACGTCACCCCTAAATTTTGATAGTCTGAGAACATGTTTAGCTTATATGTCCTCAGACGTTATGCATGACGAATTTTGAGGTCAACCAACTTTGCTACATTGTGTTCGTGTTACACTTCCATACTCATAATATTCTTCATTAAACAAATTATATTAATTATAAAATGAAAATAATAAATATTTTTAGGGGGTGACGTTTCTTTTGCTGCGGCGTATAGCTGCCACCGCGCATGTGTAATGACTGTGTTGTCACTAATTGGGGAGTTGACAAGATCAGAGTGACATGACTGAGGAAGTCATGCACACCAAAAATGCCTGATTTTTCATGAAATAAATATCCTGAATAATTTGAAGTATATGTCCATCATCATCCATATGTTCTCCACCATACTAGGTAGAAGATTACATTATTGGTTATATTGAATGAGAAAACGTGGCGGTACGGTCGATACGACATTCTACCCAACAATTCAATTTTTATTGTAAAATTTATATTTTTATGTTCCTCTGTGTTCATTTGTTGCTGTGTATCATTTTCCTGGGCTGCCTTTTAACTATCACTTATCATTCTGTCCCAATCATGGTGGACCTTGTGACAGTGATATATCATAGATACATATTGTGTACTAGTTTGCACATTTTCCCCTAGTCATCCTTTTTATAATTCGAACGGTTGTACACAGTTGTCAAGGTGTTCATATTTAAAATGCTGCATATTTTTCTATTAGTACTTAGTACTATCTGGTACGGTAATTACATATTTATATTTATATGGCACGCGCGCTTCGAACAAAAAGACCCGCTTATTATTATTGTGTGTAGCTAATTAACAGTGCATACGTTTTGTCCAGTTAATCAGGTGCATCATTTAGCGGATAGGATGAATCCTCTCCTCCATGGCTAAAACATGGGAAGGGGTGGTACCATCGGTAGAACAGCAGCAATCAATTGATTGGGCCTCTATTTGGACGATCGATTGCGTCTGACCTCGACCGATGCACCCGATTCAACTACCGGTCATCAATTATTAAGTGGGGAAAGGTGAGGCCTGAAGATCAGGGGCGCGTTTTCGCGACTGTAACCAGAAACATGTTTCAGGCTTCGGTCATTGGTTAAGCCGTTTTCGCGAGTTCAGGTTGTGCTATGATGACGTCATTGAAATTCTGACCCCCAAATCGTGAACCGAAGTTTGTGATCGGTTACGCTTGCTTTCAAGATGGCGGATCGTGTAAAAGTAAAAAAGTAAAGTTTTGTTAATTATTTGTTAAAACATGATGGAATGATTGTCTGTATACCAGTATATCTTTTCAAGTTTATTAATAGCACTCACGAGTAGAGTTCCTATTTTTGCAAAAATTTGAATTACACCGTATATTTTGAGAAACGTCGCAACCGAAAAAAAATCTGGTTACCGTTCTCGCGTTTAAGCTCGCGTAGATTACGTCTGTCCTGTGTTTCGGTCAAGAATATGACGTCAGAAACAAGCTTGTCTGGTTCGTCGCGAAAAACGCGCCCTGACGTCACGCTTTGAGGCTCGTGAATTACGCGCCATGATACTGCCGCAGCCGCCATGTTTTAGCTGAGATTCAACTTTGACCTCGGGTTAGCAGCGAGCGCGCGAGTTTCAAGGCGGCTACATGTATGTGACGTCAGATCTTCAGTGCACAATGTACGTATCCAATGAGAAATCCCTTTGAATGTTTCGCCTGGAGCCAGTCGTTATCCTTGAGGATGATAAAGACAGGGTACCAGGTCTAGGAAGATGATACCTTTGGTCACGTTATAAGTGGGCTGCGATGATATCACACCATCGTACGCCGATAAGCATCTCGCATCGGTTAAAAAAGCCATGTTGCAAAGCGCCACCAGTCGGTCAAGTCGTCCAGGTCATCATCGCTATTAACCCTCTCATCACTACTGTTTGACCATTTGAAACCATTCAAAATTTCCACTTACTAAAATGGGCTATTGGTTTTGTACATTGCATACGGTGAGATACTCATTTGAAAAGTGTTGGTAGCAAGTTTTACTACCATTCAAATTCATCTAAAATAATGGTTTTTGAATGCGGATACACTACACCTTGGTGTGTTTCTATTAGCCAAAATGTTTCAAATGGTGAATGTACTACACAGTGGTCTTATAAATCACTCAAATGATTTTGAATGCCAGTGGATACATCACACCTTTGGTGTGTTTTACAAAAACGAATGGTTTCAAAATGGTGCATCAACTGCCCAAAAAAGGCACCAAAGAAGGAGGGTTAGGGCATCACTGTGATAGCGTGATACATAATTAGTCACAGGCAACTTACCGTTAGCCATTGGGGTAAAACGTAATTCACCACCACACGCTCCGCGCTACTGGTGACTGGTAGGTGAATCAGATGATGACGCTATCCCCAGCCAAAATTGCTGGATTGATTATTGGAATTCTACCGTGTTGTGTTTTAAACGGCTTTTTTTCACAAAGGGGTATGAACGTTTACCTCACCGATTTTGCAGCCGACCAGAAACCGGAGACTTTTTTGTTGGCCAAAAGTAGATGGTCATAAATTGATGATATTCTTGCGTCGGTGACAAACATTGAAATTAATTTCTTTGAATTGATATTAAATTGAAATATTTATGAGAAGGGTATGGAAATTTAACAAGAATAACACAAGAATTACATTGAAATTTTTGAATAAACCAAAATGTTTCTTAATTTATTATCAGCAAAGTGCATGTACAACGTGACATACATGATTATGTACCAACTAGATACCAGTTAGTTTAAGATACTACTCAAAACAATTTAGGGAACACCGGAATAATCTCAGTTAAAGCAAGATCATTTATTTCAGATAAACACAATGTTTCATGAATTGATGAGAAACAACTGCACAATGAAACAGATGATGATAAAGGATGCATGTAGTGATTACTACATTTCATGACATGACTACTGGAAAGAGAGAGGGGGTTGCAAATGAAAAATCCCGGTTCATTGGAACATTTCAAACCTATTTGATGTTAAAAACTGGTGTTCCCTTAAATTGTTTTGAGTAGTATATTAACCCTAACCACCCCAAATCCTGCAAAATCGTCCAAATGGTACTTTTGGGGTGAAATTCAGCACTGTTGGAAACTGGTACTTTCACCCTTCAAATAGGGCAAAACATTACTACCTGGCAAGAAGTACTGAATATGAAAGATCAAAGAAAACGCATGGTGCATTTTGGAAGATAAGGGGCACGTTTAAAAAAAAATGCAATTGATGGATTTTTGAGGGTTCAGGAAGGTTCCTAGCCAGAATACCTATAAGTGCGGGGGTTAGGGTTCAGGAAGGTTCCTGTTGTATCAGAATACCTAGTTAGGGGGTTAGGGTTCAGGAAGGTTCCGTAGCCAGAATACCTATAGGGGTTAGGGTTCAGGAAGGTTCTTGAAAATAGTGAAACTGAAATCAAATTGTTCGTATTCATTCCAATAAAGTCAAACAAACAATTATATGATAAAAACAACAATAAACAAATCATTGCGGTGGATGTTTTCATTATTACAGTGGAAAACAGACGGGCTTGTTGTTTGGCTTTTTTATTCACCAATGCCAGAATCACAAGTGATGTTGGTGACTGCTTTTTCATATGGTTGCATGTCAGTACATGTTACATGTAGATGGGGTACAATGACCCGCTCAGGAAAATGAGTCACAAGTCGCAAATTTGACAAATATACATTTCTATGTAGCTGGAAAGAGGTACATCATCGGCTTTAACTTGGTATAAGTGTGTCATATTGCATTATGGAGAGATATGGCATTTGTAATACGAATCAATAATGTGTGCATAATTAAGACAAATTTATTGTTAGGAAAACAAGCATCTCTAAATGGAAAACAAATGACATATTTGAAAACAAAGTACTCACAAAATCATTGATTTGAATTATTTTATTGATTGAAATTGGACATTAATGTAAAAAATATTCAGAAAATTTAGATCCTAATGATGTCAAAAACATACCCAAAAATTCAGATGTTAAAATAAACACCCTCTCAACATTTCATCGCCTATTACATGTAAACGCATGGTGCGGACATGTGACCATTTTCACAGAGTGGGTCACATAATGGTTTTTGTGGCTTTGGGCACATTAAAAAACCTCCTACACATGGAGGCCACTAATCCACTAAATTTTCAGTAGTGTTTTTCACCAACCTTTAGTACATACGATGAGCCTGCTGTCCTTTCTCAAGTAATCTTACAAATCAACTGTGTGTCACCCATGGCTACTGTAATTGTTGGAACATATTACACTCACTGTCAAAGTATTGCACATGCTCAGCTCAAGCACTTACAAGCAATGGTGAGATGATCATTTAATCCGATTTCATCGATCGTGTATACACTTCGAGCAAGAACAAAGAGATTGATTTCAAAACACAGGCACTGTCAAGAAGTCTTAAGTAGTGTAACAAGCAGTGTAAATTATTGTACAGCCCTCCAAACTGAACTTTGGGATGTTGCAATACTTATGGCCTGTGGAGTGTATGTGTATGTAGCGGTGGCCTGCACTTTCTACTCAACGGGAGACCACTTCTTACCCCTGCAATCTCAGTGGTGTGACAGTGCACAGAAGGGTAATCCATAGGAGGCCACTGGGCAACAGCTAATTGCTTGAGTGGCCTGAATGGGTCGTTTCAAAATTGCACTGATTGTAGGAGGGTTAACCCTCCTACTACAAGGCTCAAAACAGTCAAAATGTTGATACATCTTGCCAAGGTATATCTAGTGCACTTAAAAAAGTCAAAAACTGTCAAACTTTATGTCTAGTAAGTGCAAGATTTACAGGTCAAAATGAGTCGACCGTTTTTGGACTGGTAAAAAGCATTAGTCTGGTATTGTCTGGGTGGTCAAAATGACCGTAAAACCAGTCAAAAAATGCTCCCTGTGTACATACATTTGAGTCAACAGTCAAAACGGGCAGTTGGGACTGATTTTGACCACTATAGCTACTTGCAC
>CM055817.1:23353734-23421234 GCA_029582265.1 Zoroaster sp. YZ-2022
TGCAAATTAAATGCCAAAAATCGGGGAGGGAGAAACTGATATTGTTGTAGTCATGACATCGCTAAAATAATGGCTAAAAATAATGGCTAAAATAATGATATATATATATATATATATATATATATTCTCCATATAATCTTGAAAACTTTTGCAAAAAAAGTCAGGTGAAACTGGCCAGGAATCGCCTCAGATTGCACCACAGAGCATCCAGAATCCAAAATTTTCCGGAGCCCTTAAGCGGGCCCCGGACCCAACGCCGTAAGGGCTTCGCGCTCGCATTTAATAATAATAATAATAAAGATTTGTAGCGCGCACATATCCACCCTGCTGGGCGCTTAAGGCACGAAAACAAAGAGAAAAAAAACATGATTACAAACAATATACAATGTTCGCATAGAAAAAAAAAAATTCGTGTTGGGTGTGCCCCCCCGTCTACAAAATTCCTGGATCCACGCCTGCAATGCCTCCGACTTACAACTTAACCCTCCTGTTGATTGATCATTCAATATCATTCAAATGGTTTTGAATGATAAAGGTACTATGCTAGCATGTGTAATGCTTGCTAAATGGTACTGTGTGGTGAATACATCTAAACTGTACATGGTACCGTTATCTACACAGCTAATCCACCATTCATAAACAGACAGTTGCCAAATGGTACTGTGTGGTGAATGCATCTAAACTGTACATGGTACCATTATCTATACAGCTAATCCACCATTCATAAACAGACAGTTGCCAAATGGTACTGTGTGGTGAATGCATCTAAACTGGTACCGTTATCTACACAGCTCATCCACCATTCATAAACAGACAGTCGTCAAATAATACTGTGTGGTGAACGTACAATGTACATGGTACTGTTATCTACACAGCTAATCCACCATTCATAAACAGACAGTTGCCAAATGGTAGTGTGTGGTGAATACATCTGAACTGTACACGGCACCGTTATCTACACAGCTTATCCACCATTCATAAACAGACAGTTGTCAAATGGTACTGTGTGGTGAATACATCTGAACTGTACATGGCACCGTTATCTACACAGCTTATCCACCATTCATAAACTGACAGTTGTCTAGTTTTGAATGGTCAGTCAACTCACTGGCAAATTGTACAGTAAGACGGTTAAAATTAGCTGCATTTACTGTATCTCAAAGGTCTTGTCATTGGGTCGAATCAGACCTCACAGCTGCAGACTTTTACATATATTTATTATTTTATTTCTCTCCACAACAATTCTAAATGCACACAGAAAATAAATCAAAACTAAAAATCATTAACCCTCCTACTCCAGCTGCACTTTAGTGGGAAGTTGCTATAGAGGTCAAAACCAGTCAACTGCCTGTTTTGACTGTTGACCCAAATGTGCACACAGGGGCATTTTTGACTGGTTTTGACTGTCATTTTGACCACCCTGAACAATACCAGACAATGCTTTTACCAGTCAAAAACAGTTGACTCATTTTGACCTGTAAATGTACTTACTACACGTAAGGTTTGAGAGTGTTTGACTTTTAAGTGCACTAGATATATACAGGGTGTCCCCATAAAAAGTATACCGAGATCAAAATTACTGTAATGGCAAAACTACTTTATATATGGGAAAGAGAAATATATCTCTAGAAAGGGTAGAATGTCCTCTTTGCAATGAGTATAGCTTGTGATATTATTGACACAGGTGAGTGAACAAATTAGACAGATGTTAAAAGAATTACTGAAAGCAGGACTGTGACAAGTTTGCATATTTGAACAACAAATCTCAACCATGCAAGTGTGCAGAATACCAAATGCCTTTGTTTTTTTCAACAAATTATTGAAAAAAAGGAAATTAACTAAAACAAAGTAATCTGATTTGTTTTCGCCATTTCTTACCTCAAAAAGTTTAATGTGCAGGTTTTTAAAATGCTTTTTGGACCTTTGTTATTCAAATATGCAAACTTGTCACAGTCCTGCTTTCAGTACCCTTAACATCTGTCTAATTTGTTCACTCATCTGTGTCAATAACATCACAAGCTGTATACCATTGCAAAGAGGACATTCTGCCCTTTCTAGAGATATATTTCTCTTTCCCATATATAAAGTAGTTTTGCCATTACAGTAATTTTTATCTCGGTATACTTTTTATGGGGACACCCTGTACATGTACCTTGGCAAGTATATCAACATATTTTACTGTTTTTGACACTTAACCCTTGACCCTTGTAGGAGGGTTAAAATTAATAAATATGCGGAGATGGCAATACTGAGGACTGTTTAAATCCCTCTAACTAAAAGGTTCAGTCTTCCAAAGACAACGTACAATAATAAGATTAAATTTAAAACTTGTAGCTTTGCATGGTGAGGATGATAAGTAAGACTAATTGCGGTGACACCATGTGGAATCTCAATTGAGTAGTAATTAGTTCTGAAAAGAACTGGAGGTACAACTCGACGTTTCGATCAGTATGCTCTGATCGTCCTCAGGAGAATGATTAAATTTGGAAGATTAAATTTGGAAGACTCAGGAAAATTTAATCCTTTCGAGTTTCTGCAAAAGTGCTAATATTATAAGGTGCCTTTCCTCTCCACAGAATGCACCTTGATATTTCCTCTATCATTTGAATGGATCAACAATGACCAAAACCAATTAGAAATGCCAAATAATGTGACTCTTTTTGACAGAACAACTCACCTCACATTATGAAGTCATCGAAGCCCAATAGTCTGGAACCCATATTACAGACTGTATCTTATCATATGAGTCAATCTGTGTAACCAGTCTATGTTGGCTAATGTACAAAGAATGGGTCTCACAAATTTCCTAAGTTAACCCTAACCCCCTAGCTATTTTGGCTAAGAACCTTCCTCAATCTGCCAAAATCCAATGCCATGCACAAACACCACCACCCAATTGTTGGACATAGCTGGAATTGGGACACCTGGCCCCATGCAAAGTATCCCTGTCTGGGCTATACAGTACTGAGTCCATCAAAATACAACACCATGCAGTAACACTACCACCCAACTGTTGGACTTAGCTGGAATTGGGACACCCGGCCCCATGCAAAGTATCCCTGTCTGGGCTATACAGTACTGAGTCCATCAAAATACAACACCATGCAGTAACACTACCACCCAACTGTTGGACTTAGCTGGAATTGGGGCACCCGGCCCCATGCAAAGTATCCCTGTCTGGGCTATACAGTACTGAGTCCATCAAAATACAACACCATGCAGTAACACTACCACCCAACTGTTGGACTTAGCTGGAATTGGGACACCCGGCCCCATGCAAAGTATCCCTGTCTGGGCTATACAGTACCGAGTCCATCAAAATCCAACACCATGCAGTAACACTACCACCCAAATGTTGGACTTAGCTGGAATTGGGACACCCGGCCCCATGTAAAGTATCCCTGTCTGGGCTATACAGTACTGAGTCCATCAAAATTCACCAAACTCTGCTGTTGGAGTTTGAATGGTTTGGGGTGGTTAAGGTTAAAGGGACAACATTGTCACAAGCAACAGGGCATGGAATCAGAGTGCTAGTTTTAGATTAACTCAGTGACTGAAAATAATACCTCACATGATAAGGTCATATTACCGTTGCTGCTGCATAAATGAGCCAGTAATTTTTCAGTCACTGTGTTCATCTTAAACTAGGACACTGATTCCATGCCCTATTGAAAATCTGCTCTGATCGTGACAATACTGCCCCTTTAAAGTCTGTAGTTCTAAGGTCTAGACCTTTAAGATAAAGCTAGGTTAAAAAGTAAAAAGTTTACTATTTTAGGCCCCCCCCCAAAAAAAAGTATAGTTTCTGGTCTCCATGTGAGTCGCCTCGGACCCGTGCATCAGCATTTTTTATTTATTTTTATTTTTTTGCTGTGAAACGATGCCCAATTGCAGCCAAAATGGAAAGAATGTCGTATCCGACTGCCACTTTTTAAGGGCTTTTTGGAATTTTTTTGCAACCACTAACCAGTTAAAAAATGATTCTATCGATTTTTGGTGGTACAGAAAGCGAAAACTATCTTTAAAATCCACTTTTATGATGGTTTTCAGACTTTATTTCCCTTCTAAAAAAAAACCTCCCCTTCAGAAAATAGAAGGATCCTATTATAGTTGCCACTGCGCATGTACAATGACTGTGTTGGTCACTAATTGTGGAGTTTACAAGATCAGACTGACATGACTGAGGAAATCTATTTGTAATATTATGTACTAGTATATTTTTATTACTGGCATGTGCGTTCAGTCAAACGCCTAATTACCTTGTATTTTTTATTTTTATTTTTATTTTTATTTTTATTTTTATTTTTATTTTGTATATGAACATGTATTTATGTGTTGCATGGCGGCATTTGGAGAGCCACTTGATTGTGATTTAGTTCACATTTGGCAATCCTTCAGGGGTGTTACCATGTTATGTTCTGTTTTACGTTTATTTTCATCTGCTTGTACTGTAACTTTTCTTGTTTGCCCTGAGAAATAATAAATGAAATGAAAAAAAAAAAGTCATCGTATACCAAAAATGCCTGATTTTTCATGAAATAAATATCCTGGAATAATTTGAAGTATATGTCCATCATCATCCATAATGTTCTCCACCTTACTAGGTAGGTAAGATTACTTTATTGGTTATATTGAATGAGAAAAAGTGGCGGTCGGATACGACATTCTACACGCCAAAATTGCTGGATCAATTGGGATTCTGCCGTGCTGTGCTTTAAACGACTTATAAACGTTTGCCCGATTTGTGAGGCCTCTCTTAGCCACCATAGTTTATGGGAAATTTGGTCCCGCGTATACAATGTATCATGTATTTCCATGTTGGCGCCCCCCCCCCCCCCCAAAAAAAAAGACACGCATCAACACCCCGATTTTTAAGTCGACCGATGACCAGAAACAAGAGACTTTTTTTGTTGGCCTTAAGTACCTCTGGTGTCCATTTTTCAGTGGCAGGCCACCCACGCTGGTCGTTAGTCAACACACACGGTCTCCCTGGCTTCGCAAAACGTTGGATAAACTCTTCCACCGAACACTGGGTTGAATCTATGCGTATTGCTGCGTCCGTGATGTTAGTTGTGGACAGGTCAAAGTTGTGATTGTAATTGTATTTCTCCCAGTCGTGATGATCACGCAGCTCTGTAAAAAAAAAAAAAATACCTGTTAACGCTTGGCATTTTCCATTTAATTTTGTTCCATTTAATTCATGAAAACACATGTAAACGATTATTATTTCACCAATAAATCGCATGGTTAAGCTTGGGCGATATCGATATCGATATCGATTTATTTCATCCACAATATATCGGCAAACATATATCACGATTTTCGATAATATCACGATTATTTTTTCATTCATGCATGATTGCTTTAGAGCCGGTAACCACAGGTGTACGCCTCTACAAGCAATAAATGCAAATTCACAATTAATCACAAATTCGTTCGCTTTTGTTTCTCACTTCCAAACGCTGAAAAGACTGTTCTAGTTTTGTTTCCATGGAATTTCTGACTTGACTCACAATGACGAATTTTTTTAATCGCGATATATACATGTATCTTTTTAATCGCGATTTGCCGATATCTCGATAACTAAAAAAGGTTCTCGATATCGTAATCGAATAAAAAGGTCTTGCGATATTTGATATTATCGTGTTATCACCCATGCTTATGATGCAGACGGATTGTCCTTATCTAGTACAGAAAATAATCCAAAATACAGCAATACGGATTTAGAAAAAACAGTCTGTACATGTAGATTAAAAATAATTAACCCTAACCATCCTAAATCCTTCAAAATCCACCGGAGGATTTGAATGATTTTGTAGGATTGAGGCAGGTTTCAAATTAAACTACTGTAAAACATTTATTTTCGCGCTTTTCGCGTAACGATTAGAGAGCGCGAATTTAAAAGCACGCGAATTTATTACCCGCCCGGTGGATTGGTAAGTTACTAATATTTTCTTTGTTTACCTCTACCCCCCGGCCCCATAATGAAGACGTACCTACATGTACATACAGCATTGTGCATAGCGCCGGTGCACGACTTCGGCACTATAATTACTGTATGTCACCTTTGAAGTGGTAAATATGTGTCAACCACATCGTGTGCATTGTACTACAAGTCAAACATTTACCGTGCGCGAAAGCAACAACCCGCGAATGTGTCGGTAGGGTGGCTGAGCGCGAAAAATTACTCGCGCGAAAATTACCAGTTTTACAGTACTGGATGATTTTGGAGGATTGAGGGCTTACATGTATTTAGCCCTCCTACACATGGAGGCCACTCCAATCCACTAAATTCTGTTCTTCAGCAACCTTCAGTACATGTACAAGCCTGCTGTCCTTTCCAAGTAATCTTACAAAATCAACTGTGTGCCACCCAAGGCCACTGTAAATGTTGGAACATATTAGTATGGCCTGCAATGTATCAATGGGAGACCACCTTACCCTGCAATCTCAGTGGTGTGACAGTGCACAGAAGGGTAACCATAGGAGGCCACTGGGCAACAGCTAATGGCTTGGAGTGGCCTGAATGGGTTGTTTCAAAAATTGCACTGATTGTATAGGAGGGTATTAATTGTGGATGATTTTGGAGGATTGAGGTACATGTACAATGGTTGAATGAGATGCTGGAGGTTTTTGGAGGATTGAGGATGCTATTAGAAAAAAAAAAAAATGAATTTGAAGGATTGGGATGCTGTAACCAATAAAAAGTGTGAATCCCTTACTTGTGCATGTAGACATATGCTACAATCGCGGCCAAAATAGTTGGGACACGTTACAATAAACATACCCTCCCCTGTCCCCCGCTCCCAAATCTCCGCTCCCTGCTTCCCTGCTTCCCCGCTTCCCCGCTCCCCCGCTCCCCCCACCAATGTTGTTATCTCCGGAGCACAGACCGCGCAATGAGAGCCAACTTTGTCAGGGGGCCAGGGCCCCAGCGAGATTTGACCGGGATTGTCTGAATTCCCTTGTAGTATGTGAGCGACATGCCCATTTTATCCATGCGCTTATTGTCTGTCTTTGTGAATTTTATTTTATTTCAGTTTGTTTTATTTGATTATTACAGTCGTATTAGGCTATGTTTTCCCTGGAAGGGTGTTTGGTTTTGTTTCCCAAACATGAAATGGCGTCCAAAGGTTGAAATAAAGAACATTTTTTGGGGGGGAAAAAAATAATAATAATAAAATATTATTGTAGATTTTACCCTAACGTGTGATACATGTGTAAGTACTATATACTCTGTATACTCAGTGTTTCCAGAGTGCTTCGGACAAAAAGTACAAACGTTCTACTCGGGTGGGATTCGAACCTACGATCCCCACATTCCACCGCAGATGTCTTAACCACTACACCACCGTGGTACCCACTGAAGTGGAAGCAAAGGTTGAATTAACCCTTGTATACATGCAGTCTCCAAAATGCTGCAAAAAAAACCTGCTAAGTACACAATGCTTTTTGTATGCATGCCTCAAAATATTGCATACTGTACACAAGAATGGTACATGGATACCCCAAAATGCCCCTGGGTATGGGACAAACACAAAGTGTTCTGACCTTCACACAGTATGTGTATACCCCAAGTTACTGCACTGGTTTATTTCAAGTTAGCCTTGCAATGAAACAAAGCAGGTGGCTGCTTCAGTTTACCTCATCTCTCTGAAGAGCCTTGGGCTATGCCATTAATCTTTAGATAAGAAAGTGTGTACCGCAATGTCCCAGTTGAGACATTTTGAAGTATGGGTCCACTTTGTAAAGAACAACACTGATAATAGGAGGGTTAAAGAACATTGGGGGAAAAAAAAAACAATATTTTTTTTAAATAATAAAATATTATTGCTGATTTTACCATAATGTGTAATAAGCACTGTATACTCTGTGTTTCCTGAGTGCTGCATTTCACGGCAGGTGTCTTATTTACTATATCACCGTGGTATCCGCTGACAAAACCCCAGTTCGATCTCATTCATCTGTCGATTGACAATGTAGCCATGGTTCACCACTGTACAATAAAGAAGGAGAGTCACTCCCTTTCTATTTTGGTTTCGATGGATCACCGTTGGATTTTTCGTCAAAATAACGGAATGAGGGGATGGAAACAAATTGAAGAGGCTAGTATGTTGTTTACATCCTAATGTGCTTATCGCGTTGAACACAAACTCTCTTTTGGGAACTTATGGACCAAAATGGCATGGTGAAGCGAGATTTGACCGGGATTGTAGGTGGGTTATAAACAGTCATGGTTCATTGGTTTCGGATTGATGATGAAGGATTGAAGCAGTTGGGATCCTCCATAAAACTCATATTGGATAATTTTGAAGGATTGAGGCTGTTACCCACAAAAAATATCAAGGGGGTTAGGGTTAACATAGACCTACGATTTTTTTATGGACACAAGCTGAAAGCACTAGCGATAGAATCTAGATATAGGGGATTCTTTCGTCTACATGTACGCATAGTTCATTTAGGCCCATTATGTACAATCAAAGCCTGGCACAAAATTTCCTCAAAAATTTATGGTTGTATTAAAATCAATTATTTCCAGGGAATCGTAATATAACATTCATGAAATAAAAAAGGCCACATATTGTGGAAATGGACCTTCTACTACAAGGGTCAAAATCAGTCAAAAAGTTGATATACATTGTACTTGCCAAGGTATATCTAGTGCACTTAAAAGTCAAACAATGTCAAACCTTACGTGTAGTAAGTACATTTACAGGTCAAAATGAGTCAACCGTTTTTGACTGGTAAAAGCATTGTCTGGTGTTGTTCAGGGTGGTCAAAATGACAGTCAAAACCAGTCAAAAATGCCCCTGTGTGCACATTTGGGTCAACAGTCAAAACAGGCAGTTGACTGGTTTTTGACCTGTACAGCAATAGTAGGAGGGTTATTAATGTAAAAAAAAAAATTCTCCAGTTTTTGGACTCAGCGCGCATCACCTCAGAAAACCAACGCGTCGACATGATTAATTTTTATTTTTTTGCTAAGAAACTATGTCCAATTGCAGCCAAAATTGCTGGATTGATTAGAATTCCGCCGTGCTGTGTTTTAAACAACTTTTTCAAAAAGGGGTATGAACGTTTGCCCGATTTGTGAGGCCTCTCTTAGCCACCATACTTTGTACATGGGAAATTTGGTCCCCGCATATACATGTATCATGTATTTGCCTGCTAGCAAAAAAGACAAACAAAAAAGATTACAACAACAACAACAACAACAACAACAAAAATCACCGCACCGATTTTGAAGCCGACCGACGACCAGAAACTGACCAGCCTTTTTTTTGGGCCTACAGTGTAAGTGTGTCCTCTATCATCTTTTAAAAGAAAATCTATGATTTTTGTCATAATTGGATAGAAAAGTGGCGGTAGTATTCTGCATTCGTTCCGTGTGTTTAACCAGTTCGCGTCGGAGGCTGTGTATACACGCAATTTTTGTTTGCACCACGGATCGGAGAGTGTCTAAACACGCCACAGGAAACTCCGGAATATTTGTATGCGTGCTCGGTAGTGCCGGCCACCCGCTGTGGAAGCTTCCATTCACGGTGTGTGTGGGAAAAAAAAAAACACCACAGGGGCCCAGAAAAACTTTTTTATTCCCAACGCGAACTGGTTAAGGGCACCATTGATGTCCCAGGATCATAGCTCATCCGCCCCAGAACATCGATTGCGCATCAGAACTCGTCTCTTTCAATCGCCCAGCCCTGTAAATCAAGCCCTGTCGCCCTTGCGCAATCGATGTTCTGACACGCATTCAATGTTCTGACCCTAAGTAAGTTCATCGCATTATTCAGTGAACAACTGTGCACAATGTCAAAGCATAATGTACATGTACATGTGTTATTAGCAGACGACAAAATGGCCAACATCTCACTGGATGTGCATGTATCCATTGCTCAAAATGTCAAAGCATAACCCTCCTATTATCAGTGTACACTGTAGTTCTTCACAAATTGGACCCATACTTCAAAATGTCTCAACTGGGACATATTGTGGTACGCACTTTCTTATCTAATGATTAATGGCATAGCCCAAGGCTCTTCAGAGAGATGAGGTAAACTGAAGCAGCCACCTGCTTTGTTTCATTGCAAGGCTAACTTGAAATAAACCAGTGCAGTAACTTGCGGTATACACGTACTGTGTGAGGATCAGAACAGTTTGGTTTTTGTCCCATACCCAGGGGCATTTTGGGGTATCCATGTACCATTCTTCTGTACAGTATGCAATATTTTGAGGCATGCACACAAAAAGCATTGTGTACTTAGCAGTTCTTTTTTTGCAGCATTTTGGAGACTGCATGTATACAAGGGTTAATGTACATGGATGTGTATGTGTTATTAGCAGACGACAAAATGGCCAACATCTCACTGGATGTGCATGTATCCATTGCTCAAAATTTCCCACAATATCGTTTCCAATCCTCACTTGACCATGTTGAGCGCAATCTAGGGATTTGCGCAATCTGCAGATTGTGGGCAGGCACAATATCTGCAGATTTCCAGCCTCGTTTTCGCCGACCTACATGGATTGCGCGCGTAATCTCGAGATTGTCCCCCCAACTTTTAACGCGCAAAAATTATGGACTTCAGCGTGGCGACTACTAATGCAGCCAGAATGAGTTATTGATGCTTGTGTACCAACCAGTTCACTCACGTTTATACGTAAGGTGTTCCAATCAAAGTCAGGCAGTGTATTAAGTAATTCACAGAGCGTTATTTAAAAAAAAGTTGCCCTGAAATTTGAGTGCTTTATTACTCCAAGTTATTGTTTTGGGCTAAAATAAAATAGAGCTTGTTTTGCTTGTAAGTATCTGTCATTTTTCGGTAGATAATATTTGCACATGGATGTCTTTTTGCCATTGCTCTCTCTGTCAGCGTATTTAATTTGTTGCTTAATGTTGTCTTTTTCGTTCTTTTCCGTCCTAACTTGCTTCAGCGGCCCTCCAGTGGTGTAACGGGGCAGGGAGGGGGGTGGGGGTGTAAAGAGGTATATAATGTTTAGTGAGTTTCTTGTGGTAGGATGGCCTTGTAGAGGTGCTGGTCACCTGTTCTATCTTACCATTCACTGGCTTTGTTTAAAATGAATTTTTGTGTATTTGTAGTTTATTAGGGTTTGGTTTTATATTTAATTGATGTAATCTGATTGCCAGTGTAAAATGTAATAAAATTAAAAAAAATAAAAAATTTGTTGTGTGGAAATAAATTTGATCACCACTTTAAAATTTGGCTGTCCCTTTTACCTTTTTCAGTCTTGGCTTATTGTGTATTGTCTGTGTACGTAATTCGCCGCACTTGTGAAATGATGCACTTACCTTTGGCTTAGCATTTCTCGGAAAACTTACAAAACTATAGCGTATTACTGGTTGCTAGGTCATGCTCATTACAAAAATAAAAATCATAAATATTAACCCTAACCCTCCAGGGTATTTTGGCTAGAAACCCTGCCAGACGCATCAGATTGCATCGTTTGTCAAAGTGACTTGGCTGCAGAGTGCAGCAAGATCCATCTGGTCACAAATCTCAAGGCTGAACTGCCTCAGAGTCTGTGGTCACCCAACGCAGCAGGAGACAACTCTGGCATTGTTCAATGGGGGGGCCAGCTCTCAATAGCCTCAGACTTGGCTGCTTATGCACTGGTGTTGACAGCTGAATGCATCAAAGTGCACCAGACTTTTCCACCTGATGCACTGTGCTGCGTCTGGCAGGGTTAGGGTTAAGGGACGTAGATGAACTCAATTTTTTTTCATGAGCATCTGTGATTTTATTGTTCTATGCCGTCAATGAGCTGTTGTCTGTGGAAACCAAAATATATGAATGATCTGTATTTGCAATGTTTTTTTTTAAACAAATACTGATCCTCAAAATGGACATAATTCCTTATAATAATAATAATAATAATGTATAGATTTATATAGCGCACGTATCCACCAACTAAGTGGCGCTCAAGGCGCATTATATTATTATCCCTGCTCATAAGGCTCATAAGGCTCATAAATCATTCCTGAAACCATCTCAGCTCCCTGGGGAGTATACAGCTCAATTGCTGCCATTTCTAGCGCATATAGAGCAAACCATCTCTGCCTTCACAGGTACCCATTTGACCCCTGGGTGGAGAGAAGCAATTATGGTTAAGTGTCTTGCTCAAGGACACAGGGGTCACGGCCGGGGCTCGAACCCACACTCTGCTGCTGGCAACACCAGAACTTGAGTTCAGTGCGCTAGACCGCACGACAATCCACTTTGCGTGCATTATACAACACACGGGACCTACGGCTTTACGTCCCATCCGAAGGACGAAGCAATTATGGTTAAGTACCTTGCTCAAGGACACAAGTGTCACGACCGGGGCTCGAACCCACACCCTGCTGCTGGCAACACCAGAACTTGAGTTCGGTGCGCTAGACCGCTCGGCCACGACACTCCATGGAACAAACGAAAGAAGACTACTTAATTTGACTTTTATTTGACAAAATGTTACCAGCATTTTTACACATAAAAGTTTTAAAGTACTTTCTGCAAAAATGTTAACCACCTTCCATTTTATTGGTCTTTCAAGAATAAGCCTTATCGCTAATAAGTAATAGCACTGAAGCAACTGCCGCAAAGCATACTGGGATACAAAAAGGGGCATCTGTTTGGCGCAGCTTTTGTGACGTCAATAATATTTTATTTGTCCGCGTGGCACGCAGTGGCGCTGTTGCGCCCACAGACATCCCACAATTCCTTGCAGCTGCTATTAGCGATAAGGCTTATTGATTAAAAGTTTTCAGAGCTTCTCCAAATTATACCATTTTATTTTAAAAATCTAAAAAACAATATTTTATTTTAAAGATTAAAAACAATTTTACAACCATCTGGAATAAGAAAATAAGATGAAACATGATTCAACTGTTTTTCTTGGGTACATTTTCTGGGTACATTTTCTGTGCCCCCATAAACTTTAACAGTTTGGGGGTGAGTCATCATACATGTACCAACATCAAATTTTTGATGACCACAATTCTGTGCGTCTCAATAAACGGCGCTCAAGACGTCCACGTGTATGATCATGCATTGAAATTCTGCATTTTACAAGAGAATCCTTCACTGAAACAAACTGAAACACCAAACTACTAATTTCATTTGTAAGTTACTGTCCAGTTGATTATAAATCCTTAGGTGCGTCATTTGGGGTAAATTGAGGATATTTATTTTGTTTATCTCAAAATGGGTAGAATGTCATATCTGGCCGCCACTATTTTTCATTAAATATAACCAATAATGTAATCTTACCTACCTGGTAAGGTGGAGAACATATGGATGATGATGGACATATACTTCAAATTATTCCAGGATATTTATTTCATGAAAAATCAGTAATTTTTTGTATACGATGACTTCCTCAGTCATGTCAGTCTGATCTTGTAAACTCCACAATTAGTGACCAACACAGTCATTGTAATAATAATAATAATAATAATAAAGATTTTTAGCGCACATATCCACCCTGCTGGGCGCTCAAGGCGCGGAAACAAAGAAAAAACATTAATACAAACAATATACAATGATAGCATAGGGAAAACAAATTATGTACCGAGATACATGTACCTACAATGCAATTACAAATATACATCATCTTTGAAGAGTTGTGACATAAGATGAGTTTTAAGCATCGACTTGAATCTGGTTATACTATGACAAGATTTGAGTTTAGTTGGAAGATGATTCCAGAGTCTCGGAGCTGCGACAGAAAGCGACCTATCACCCCAGTTCCGTTTTGAAGTTGGTTCCTTGAGGGTGACATGTTGCTGGGCGCAAATTGCGTGATGGAGTGTAGACTTTAAGTAGTTCAGAAATATAAATTGGGCAATGTTATTAAAGATTTGTGAACAATTAGCATAAGTTTAAAACAATTCTCTGTGAAACAGGAAGCCAGTGCAGTTCTTTCAAGATTGGCGTGATATGGCATGACTTTCTGGACAAAGTCACAACACGAGCTGCTGTGTTTGTATGTGCTGAAGGCAGATATTTGATTCTTGGAGACCGTGAGGAGAGTATTCCGTTATCGAGCCGTGATGTGACAAATGCATGTATAATTTGTTCAGCAGCACTTTTATTCAAATATTTCCTAATTCGGCTTATATTTCTGATATGAAATGATGATATCACGAACAATGTTGGAGATACATGTATGTGGTTTTAAAGTCATTGTCGAGTCAAATATAACACCCAAATTACGTGCATGTAATGAGGGGGTTATCTAAATTGTAATAAATGGAAGAGAAACTTTAGACAATTGCTGGCGTGATCCAAATAGAACAATTCTGTTTTTCAACGTTCAATTTCAGGAAGTTTGTCTCATCAACCCGAATCTCTTGAATACATTTCTCCAGTGTTTTAATGCAGGGAATCAGCAGGTTCTTGAGAAGATTTAAAAGTAATGTAAAACTGCGTGTCATCAAGCGTAAACATGGTAATTTAAATTATACTTCAAAATGATATCACGAACTGGAAAGGTATAAACAGTAAACCACTGTGGGCGAGCACACAGCCTTGGGGTACAGAATAGTCAAGAGTAACAGGCTCGGAGATAGCGCTACCAATACAAACATGCTGAGGCCTATTTAAAAGGTGGGACTTACACCAATCCAGGGCCGTCATGTGTTCCAAGATGATATTGAAGGCGGGGAGAAGGATTTCATGATCGACAGTGTCAAGCGGTAACTTAAGTCGAACAAAACTAATGCAGTGATTTTCCCTCATCCATGGCAGATAAAATGTCATTGTTGGCCTTGAAGAAGAGCAGTTTCCGTTCCATGAAATGGTTTGTAGGCTGACTGAAATGTGTCCGACAGGTTATTGAACATGGTCAGAGATCCGTGATGAAACAACTGCTCGATTGTTTTCCAAGGTGCTTTAAATTCGCTACTGGTCGGTAATTTTTGAAAACTTCCTTGTCCAAATTGGGTTTCTTTAGGGTGGTTTAACATGAGCAACCTTCTGGCTATTAGAAACAACCGGAAGAAAGAGATCTGTTTACAATAATTGTGATATACTTAGCAAACACATCAATATTTTTGTTTTATTAGTGAAGTTGGCACTGGATCAAGTTCACATGATTTTGATAAGCGATTTCATGATGAGTTTCTTGATCTCCGTAACACTAGTAGGCTCAAACATGGACAGTCTACATTGTGGATCACTTGCGTGATGGTGTTTGTGATAGAATGGCAGGTACTGAGGGAAAGAAACGACGGATATTCTCAATTTTGTGACAAAAAGTTTGAAAAAGCATTTGCGAGGTCCTGATCGGAGTGTAGATGGAGCACTGGAGCTTTGGGTTTTATGAAGCAGCTTTTCAACAATAAAGAGTTTTCTGATCACCAGAGCTATCTTCCACAAGAGATGAGTAGTGAGTTATTTTTGCCTGGTTAATCATGTTCTTCACAATATCACGTTGGTTACAGTATTCTTGCCGATGTACTCCAAGTTTCCCATTGTCACGCCATCTTCGCTCAAGTTGACGCGGATTTTCCTTGCATACACGGATATCATCATTGAACCAGGGGATTCAGATTGTAGTTTAACAGTTCGAGTTTTGCGGGCATGATCATCCAAGATGTTGCGGACAGTAGATTCAAATAGACTGACACAAGAATCCAGCTCACCATCTTCAAGGTTTACATTTTCCAGTTGAGATTCAATATCATGACATAAATCTTTAATATTTACTTTTTCCAGTGGCAAGTAGTTACAGAAATGGTAGGTATGGGAGGTTTTTAAGGTTCAAATTTACCATGATTGCATAATGATCAGATAAGCCAGGATGAATAGTTATATTAGAGATAAGAGGTAAAAGTATTTTCACAGCGTTATCATGAGGTCAAGACGGTGACCATACCGATGAGTGGGTGCTGTGATGTGCTGTATAAGTCCATGAGCAGAGAGCAGATCTTTAAACTGATTTGCATAATTGTTTGAAATAATGTCCATATGAATGTTAAAATCGCGGTTAAAATAATGTCAGATGGGTGTAAGAGATAATCGACAATTAATTTTTCAAATTCCTGCAGAAAACTGGAGAAGTTTACATGTTTACCATCAACATCCCTTTCTGGTCGATAAATATTAACAAGGCGAACAGATCTAGAGTTGCACGTTACCTCAGCATGCAGAGATTAAAATGTTAGGTAGTCAATGTTAACACTTTTCATACTGACAGATAAACTGGACCTAAAGAGTAGTGCAACCCCTCCACCGGTCTTTATTGGTCTGGGGATATGATGGAGAGAGTAGCCAGCAGGAGTACACTCACGGGGTGGTAAGTCATCATTAGGTTTAAACCATGTCTCGGTTATGGCAACAAGATCCAAATTGTTTTGAAGTACAAAGTCAACAAATTCATCCGATTTGTTACATATGGATTGAGTGTTCAAGACACAGAGCTGAAGTTTAGACCATGGAGGAAGGAATCTGTTTTCCTTCCTCCATGTTTAGACTCATCGTGAACATTTGGAGTTGAAGTTATGCCAATGTCGCTTGTTGATGTGGTTGAGTTCACTGCTGGGGGTTGGTAAGGCTGGAGTGCTAGTTGTGTAAGTCTGTCCATTCTACGGCGACCAGCTTTTTTACCTCTATGTGTGCGGTGGTATGTTTGGGGTTGATTAGCAAGTATTACAAGACAGTTCAATTGACTCATCAATCCTAAATAAGATAAAGCTACATCAGTACATGGAGCATTGCGAAGATTGAGTAGTTCATTACGGCTGTAGGAAATTTTATGGAGCTGGTGGGCGTTTGTGGGTGTGTTGATCAGTGTTTCAGGTCCAGGGTTTGGGTTTATGTCACCAGAAATTAAGAGTTCCAGGTGAAAGGTGGCAGATGAATTATCATGGTATGATATAGGCGTCTCAAGAATTTAAGATGATTTTAGTTGAACAATCTGTGATTGCATCTTGTGCAACCATCTACTGATGAGTCATTGAGACACCATGGTCTGGATAGCAGGAGTAGAATAAACAGGATGTAGACCTCCATTGTCTGATCACAAAGTTGTTGATCCAAACAAAAGGCTTGTGGTCAAGCTACAGGTTATAATCTCTAGCTACAGGCTATAATCTAAATCAGAGTTGACTGCACAAATAAATGAAGATCCAAAATGTGTATACACTCAACAGTAAATTTTACTGCACAGACATACAAAAACAACAGTTTTTCACTTATTATAAGAAAACAAATGTACAAATACTCACATAAAACGTCCAGTAGATTCCAGGTGTAATAAGAAATCCACTAGTATAAAAATGAAGACAAACTTGTAGCTACAAAACACTTACTTAGCACAAAAACTGGAGAGCTGTTATGAGTTGCTGCTTGTAAGGCGCTCACTCAACTATAATAGGATCCTTCTATTTTCTGAAGGGGAGGATTTTTTTAGAAGGGAATATATATCAAGTCCGAAAACCATCATAAAAGTGGATTTTAAAGATAGTTTTTGCTTTCTGTACCACCAAAAATCGATAGAATGATTTTTTAACTGGAATAGTGGTTGCAATTTTTTTTTTTAAAAGCCCTTAAAAAGTGGCGGCCGGATACATTCTTTCCCTCAAAATTCTTGTTGGCAATACAATACAATACGATACAAGTTGTGGCGTGAAATCATTGCATATACCTACCTCTCATCTAACACAAATAATTCCCAAATTGCGCAAATCCCTAGCCTAATATTGCGCTGCGCAATCTGGAGATTGTGCCCAATTTTGCTTAATCTCAAGATTGCGCAAATCCCAAGATTTGTGCTCAACTTTCCTCTCCTGAAGTGAATCCTCTATCATCTTTTTATTAAAGGAAAATCTGTGATATTTGGTCATATTTAGACAGAAAAGTGGCGGTTGTATTCTACATTCTTTCCAGAACTACTTGACCTGCACTTAGGCTACGGCTGTTGTAACAATGAATACAGAAAAGACAGTCAATAGCTGCTCCGTCCTCCGTCCCCCCAAGTCAAGAGTTACCTGTCAAAAATAATAATTTAAACCAAACGTTACCCGGTCTGGCTGCTCGTTTAGCACTCCATATCCTTCTTCTTGTCTTCTCGTCCATTTCGCAAATACTTAACGGTACGCACCTTTCAGTCTCTCAAAAAAGCAAACATGACAGGAAAACAGTTTAGAACTTTCCTTGTTAAAATGTTAAAATGCGCACAAAAGATATTAAAATGACAAAATGGTGGAACCTAGACGTCGCAAGCGGGAAATAACATGTCGAGAAAAGGCATGTGAAGCTTCGTCCCCACAAAAAATAACTCAATATGTAAATCATATGTGGGGTCAATCATAATATAAAAAAATGAGAAAGCCAGAAGAAAAAAAAATCAGGGAACCAGCGAATAAAGCAGTTTGATGCTACACGTAATGCACTGGTTCCTCGCTCTGTAGGCGGCATTTGTTTTGGTAGGTATTTTAAATACTACGGAGGCTAAGATAGTCCATCATATTGTGCGGAATACGATGGTCCCTATTTCAGAAAAAATGACATTTCAAACCCCGTGCGTACAATACAATACAATACAATACAATGAAGGCATTTATATAGCGCTCTTACACAAACGGTATCACAGCGCTTTACAGTGAGATGCAAGTACAATTTCAAAATACACAGTGTCTAAAATAAATGAGTCTTGAGAGATGTTTTAAATTGACTCAATGAAGAAGCATGACGGATACCAGATGGTAGTTCATTCCAAATTCTGGGTGCAGCAGTATAGAAACCCTTGTTAGCCGCAGTTAAATGTGTAGTTGGCTTTTTGAAGATACGGGAATCAGAATTTGAACGGAGTCCACTGTGGTTAGGTTGGTATGGTGTAATAAGCTCACAGAGATAGGATGGCGCAGAGTCAGTAAACCGAAACGATATCGATATTCCACCATGCAAAGCCTCAAAACTTATAACACATTTATAGGCAATAGTCAATGAAATCA
The DNA here is from genome assembly GCA_029582265.1 of Zoroaster sp. YZ-2022. Classification (NCBI taxonomy): domain Eukaryota; kingdom Metazoa; phylum Echinodermata; class Asteroidea; order Forcipulatida; family Zoroasteridae; genus Zoroaster; species Zoroaster sp. YZ-2022. The sequence continues at coordinate 23,372,690 of CM055817.1, forward strand.
ATCCGGTCTTGAACGGGAAGCCAGTGAAGCTGTCGTAGGAGAGGGGACACATGGTCATACTTTTTAGCCTTGTGCGTACAGTAGTTATATGTCTAGATTCGGTTAATTCAGCTCGAAAAAGGTTGGGCACGTGCAAGGGGATGGGGGTGGGGAGGGGGAACATGATTAAGCATTATTATTTTCTAATAATAATTAATGACAAGTATGTCAGACGGAATATTTTTTATTGATTTTTTTTGTATTATTTTATTTAATTTTATTGATTTTTTTTAATTTTATTATTTTTTAATTTATTTTTTGGGGTATTATTATCTAGCTGCCGCTAGAGAAACCCCCCTCTAGCCTCCCCACCTGGATAGCAGAATGCTGGTCAGAACAGTGGAAGTCATCTACCACCAATTTGAAGAAGCTCATCACAGAGCCCTCTTCAAAACCAAGTGGCTGTGACCTTCCAAGAAAGGCCTGGGTCAACCTGAACAGAATCAAAAGCGGAGTTGGACGTACGCAACAATTCCTGCACAAGATTGGAGCAGAATCATTGCCCAGCTGTGTTTGTGGAGAGATCCAGACTATGGAACACATCATTGATGCCTGCCCCATCTACAAATCTCCACACGGCGTCCCTGGACTCCTGGAGTTGGATGAAGACACCATCAGCTGGCTGAACTCGGACCTTCCTGTTTAGCCGAGATGTGCAGATGGATTTCATACGAACGAACGATTTATTTTTTATTTTTTTATTTTTTTATTTTTTTATTTATTTTTTTTATTTTTTTTTTTTTATTTTTTTTTTTTATTTATTTTTTTTTAAATTTATTTTTTTAATTTTCTTTTTTTATGTGCTTATTTATTTATTATTTTTTATTTAATTTGTTTTTTAAATTAATTCATTTATTTATTTATTTTCGCAATCTTTGTTTTTAAATCACAAATCGGGCAAACGTTGATATCCCTATGTGAAAAGAGTTTAAAACACAGCGCCGAAGAATTCCAGTCCATCCAGCAATTTTGGCTGCAATTGGACATCGTTTCATAGCAAAAAATATATAAATAAATAAAAGTGCCGAAGCGCGGGTCTGAGGATGACGCGCGCGAAGACCTCCAAACGGAGACCTCATGGCCTTAACTATCTCTCACCCCTCTCCCTCCCCCCCCCCCCCCCACTCGCTAAACCTGAGGTGTTATATAAACTCCATCAGTGGTGTTCATACCGGGTGATCTTCCCAATAATATGAACACCATGGAAGTTTATTTTGACACCACAGGTGTTATTTTAACACCCTAGTTTTTTGTAGAACAGATGTCGAGCGCAGCAGGTGTACGGATCAATGGACCATATAGAAGATAATAATAATAATAATAATAATAATAATAATAATAATAATAATAATAATAATAATAATAATAATAATAATAATAATAATAATAATAATAATAATAATAATAATAATAATAATAATAATAATCATAATCATAATCATAATCATAATAATAATAATAATAATAATAATGTAGACTTATATAGCGCACGTATCCACCAAACTGGTGCTCAAGGCGCATTACATTTACCCCTGCTCATCAGGCTCATAAATTATTTCTGAAACCATCTCAGCTCCCTGGGGGGAGTATACAGCTCAATTGCTGTCATTTCGGCGCATATAGGGCTAATCAAACACAACAACCAACTCTGCTCTCACAGGTACCCATTTACCCCTGGGTGGAGAGAAGCAATTATGGTAAAGTGTCCTGCTCAAGGACACAAGTACTATGGTCGCGGTTGGGATTCGAACCCACATTCTGATGACTCGGCCATCAGAACACAAATCCGATGCACTAAACCGCTCGACCATAGACGTTATTCTAATAAACTAATCTTGTAACCTCCAGTTCTTCAATCGGTCAATGATCAGGCATTTGCAGAGCGCCATCATTCTAGTTGCCTATTCCGATGCGCTTGTTGAAGTGAAGAAAAAAAATTAAAAACTAAATTTCATGATGAGATGCAACAGACTAAGTATAAGCAGATTTGAATAGATGTGTCTTAAGTTGGCTTTTGAAGTTTTTCATTTCATTTATTATTACACATCATTCCTGGGGTCACCGTTCTTTTCTGAAATGCTGCTCCTGAACTTTGGAACAATCTTCCTTGTCAACTTCGCCAACCCCAATCCCCGTTATCATTCAAATCATCCCTTAAAACCCATCTTTTCTGTTGTTTCTCTGTTTAATTTATATTGTATTTATGCGCCACGAGCGTCATATTTGGCGGATACCGGCGCTCTACTAAGTGTTCAATATTATTATTATTATTATTATTATTATTATTATTATTATTATTATTATTATTATTATTATTATTATTATTATTATTATTATTATTATTATTATTATTATTATTATTATTATTATTATTATTATTATTATTATTATTATTATTATTATTATTATTATTATTATTATTATTATTTTTATTTTTTATTTATTTTTTTAAATTTTTTTTAAAATTATTATTTCACAGGGTACGAAAAAAGCAGTTACAAAACGAAACAAACATTAAAAATCATACAATGATTACACAAGACACAATTATACAAAATAAAACCAATTGACAGCACCAAATGCGAACTGAATCACAATCAAGTGGATCTCCTGCCAGCAAACCAAACAAACATTAAAAGTCTATAAAAATTTGTTTGAAAGTGTTTAACATATAAATTTGTCATTATTTTAGCAAATCAGTACTTACACCAGGAGTTAAAAGATGTTTTCTTAAAGCATTTATGAAAGGTACAACCAAAATAATCTGATCCTTAACATCTACAGGTAAAACTATCCCATATTCTACGAAACCTAATGATAAGCGAATGATGAAAAGCATGCATGGAGTCAAGTGTACGGAGTTGATAGGGAAGATCATTCCATAGTTTTGGTGCACAAGAAATGAAACTTCTACCACCTGATGAAGAGTGCCACTGTTCTTGGAACGCTTAACAACAGTTTGTTTGAGGATCTAGGACGAGAATGGTATGCACACAGCATGTCTCGTATATACGCTGAGATTAAACCGTGAAGTGTTTTCCAAGTCAACAGTAGGATTTTGTAATTAATTCTTTGTTTTATGGTTACCCAGTGTAAGGCTATAAGCGTTAGGGGTAATTAGTTATTTTCAGAACTAATTGCTACTTAAGCACTCCCGCATCAAGGACCACGAAATCGACTGGCAGGCAGCTCAACTAATCACACCCATCGACACATGGCACCCCAGACGCATCAGAGAGGCCATCGAGATCTTCAAACACGACACTGTTCCACAGGACATCGGTTTCTACATCAGCGATATTTGGCGACCACTACTACGGACTGAAGGATCTTCTATATCCAAAGTCCATAACCCACCCCAGACTGAGGGATCTCCTATATCCTAAGTCAACCACCCTCCTTCCCCCTGTGCTCGTTAACAACTGATTCAGTTCAGTGAGCACACACTCCTCTCCCCCCAACCCCTAGTCTCAACAGTTCCTAGCAGCGGCGGCACCAGACCTGTTAAACTGGGGGGAAAGAGGGGGAACAAGCTTAAATTTAAAGGGGCAAACATAATGTAATTTTGTACTGCTGAAAAAGCATTGACTTACCATCGGGGAAAAATTGGGGGGGGGGGCAAAGAAAGTAACCGGGAGCATCTGCCCCCCCTTGCCCCCCCCCCCCCCGTAGCGCCGCCACTGGTTCCTAGTCTCAACAGTTCCCACCTGCAGTGATCCTTCATCGCGTGATCCTTCAGCATCCTACTTAAGCAGCAGCATTTCCCAGAGTCCGGCATTCTCCTGAGGACGATCAGAGCATACTGATCGAAACGTCGAGTTGTAACCTCCAGTTCTTTTCAGAACTAATTACTGCTCAATTGAGAATTTTACATGGTGTCACCGCAATTAGACTTACTTAATTACTACTCAATTGAGAATAATAATAATGTAATTCTTACATAGCGCATAAATGTGCTTTACATAACCCCTGGTCATTGGGCCAATATCACTCCTGTAATCTTTCTCAGCTCCTTGGGGAGTATACAGCCTGAGCTACCGTAGTGCTTCGGAGGGTTTAAAAAACAAATAGAGAATTAGCTGTTGCAAACCAGTGGCGTAGCTGGCTATGTTCGCCAGGGGGGGCGAATCGGATCCCAGGGGGCCCACCAAAAAAATGACTGTACAGATTTTTAGAGCCCCCTCTTTACCTGGGGCCGTGGGCAATTACCCTTTTGCCCTTATGTAAAAGCAACCCTGTATACAGGGCCGGATTTATAAGGGGGAAAAGGGGGCAATTGCCCGGGCCCCCCTGCCAGAGGGCCCCCAGACTAAGGACTTCCTTTATATAAAAATTGTTTTTAATAATTATAAAATTAGTTTTATATTTTTTTCGAAGAAATGCGGTTTATCATTCATTTTAGTTCATTTTTTATTTGTCATGTAATTTAATTTCTATGTCGAAGGGCCCCCGAAGCTGAAGTGCCCCGGGCCCCTCAAGGTCTAAATCCGGCCCTGCCTGTATAGTCCTGCCTGCTGGTGGGCCCGTCAGTCAGTCCCATAAGCATGTGAAACAAATTCGCATGTGTTAGGGGGGGGCACTTATTCTGGAACTGGAGCCTGGGGGGGCGGCCGCCCCCCCTGCCCCCCCCCCCTGCTAGCTACGCCACTGTTGCAAACCTGTAGTATAAATGCTAGAATAGTAGTTATTGGCCTTACGTTTCGAACCTATATAGCAGGTTCTTTCTCAAAAATAAAATACCTGATGTTAGGTTCGAGGCCAACAAGTACTAGGGCCTATACTAGATTGGTCCCCTGTCTATCTTATATCAAGGATATAGACAGGCTCCAGGCGTACGATTCAAGGGGTTTCATTGGATACGGTGTGCTGAAGATCTGACGTTACGCTTCGAGGCTCGCGTGCTAGCTACCAACCAAGGTCAAAGTTGAACATCGGGGAAAATGTGGCGGCCGCACAGCCAGGATATGTCATAATTCACGCGCCTCTCGCTCAAAGCGTGACGTCATATCTTCAGGCTAGTATTATTCTGTTTTGCTTTTCAAAAACAGCGTGTCAACTTAAAAGTGTGTATACTGTATTTGAATGTGACGTCATACGTATTGGTTTTTACTATGAACACAATACGTGACGTCACATTCGTATATACACATGTTTTATCTTCTATTGTCCCTATAATTGCTTATATGCTTGTGTAGCCCCTGGCCCAAATTATTGTACGGAGTCCCTAAAGGGATATTATATGAAAAAATATATTATTTAGTTTCCTCGAAATAATTGTAACATTTTTTTCATGTAGGTCCCTTTAGGGGCTCCGTATTTGTGGTGTTGTTCTTAACAGAATAATAATAATAATAATAATAATATAAATATTTTATATAGCGATGTACACTACGTCTCACAACGCTTTACAGATAGAAGTATAATAAAAAGTGTAAAATAAGAGCACACTAAAAATATACTGTTTATACAAATTGGATAAAACAGCGACATAACGAATGCTGCTGATAAAACTTTAACAAAACACGATAATTAACAACCATGCGCGTGATTTCAGATGGTGACCCTTCAAAGACAGCAATTCAAAATGTTAATTTTTAAAGGTAAAAATTTCCAGAGAATCGACACGCCTCTAATCAAGTGTAATGTATTGGTAATGGCAGTACCCCCTCCTAATTATGGTCACCCCCTACTACATAATCAGCCTTGGCTCACAAATTATTTATTTTTTTAAATTTTTATTTCGATTACAGACACCACCGCCAGCCTTTTTAGGAAAATTATTATATACTACTCAAAACAATTTAGGGAACACCGGATAGGAACCTTCCTGAACCCTAACCCCCTAGGTATTCTGGCTCGGAACCTTCCTGAACCCTAACCCCCTAGGTATTCTGGCTAGGAACCTTCCTGAATCCTCCAAAATCCATCAGTGCATTTTTTTTTAAACGTGCCCATATCTTCAAAATGCACCATGCGTTTTCTTTGATCTTTCATATTCAGCACTTATGGCCTGTACTTCTTGCCAGGTGGTAATGTTTGCCCTATTTGAAGAGGTGAAAGTACCAGTTCCCAACAGTGCTGAATTTCCCCCAAAAAAGTACCCCTTGGACGATTTTGCAGGATTTGGGGTGGTTAGGGTTAATATACTACTCAAAACAATTTAGGGAACACCGGATTTTTAACATCAAATAGGTTTGAAATGTTCCATGAACCGGGATTTTCATTTGCAACCCCCTCTCTCTTTCAGTAGTCATGTCATGAAATGTGTAATCACTACATGCATCCTTTATCATCTGTTTCATTGTGCAGTTGTTTCTCATCAATTCTGTGAAACATTGTGTTTATCTGAAATAAATGATCTTGCTTTAACTGAAATTATTCCGGTGTTCCCTAAATTGAGTAGTATATAAATTGAGCAGTATATATTAAAAGCCCTGATCTTCCCTTTGTCTTTATTATTAATCATAATAATACATTTAATAGCATGAACTTACTGACATCTAGCCCCACGCTAGGGCCAATGCAGTGCACTCCCTTTGTATCCTTGACCCTTGCCCACATGTACGATAAAGGAGCGATTTTTGTTTCTGTATTTTCAACCTTTGATCCGCTAACCATTTTGTACAACCTAAAAACTAGTGATTAGGTAACCTTGTCCAAACAGTGTGTCAAAAAAGTAAAAATTTACAAAACACACAAATTGGAAATTAAACGATAAAATAATCTCAACATGGGTACATGTTTTTAAAAGTGTAAAAATTCATATTTCATATCGCCTTAAAATTGGATATGTTGGCTAAACTGCTTCTACAAGTATGCTTACTCTCTTTGAAGGTCATCGGTGCGGTTACGCGCTTTTTTTCGGCCATTTTTTTATTTTTTTTATATATTTTTTTTGCCAACATTGTACACGCGGGGACAAAATTTCCCATTATGCAAAGTATGGTGGCTCAGAGAGGCCTCATAAATCGGGCAAACGTTCAAACCCCTGTATAAAAAAAAGTCGTTTAAAGCACAGCACGGCAGAATTCCAATCAATCTAGCAATTTTGGCTGCAATTGGACATCGTTTCATAGCAAAGAAAAAAACCAAACAAACAAAACAAATAAATAAATAAATACAAAATTAAAAATGCCGACGCGCAGGTCTGAGGCGACGCGCGCAGAGACCAGCGGGGTAGCCACGGCGGGGGGAGGGGGGGGGCACGTCCCCCTACAAATTCCCCCCAGGTCCCCCCACAAAAAAATTCCGATAGTGCCCCCAAAAAAGAAAAGAAAAAGAAAAGAAAAAGAAAAGGGAAAAACCCATACCCCTGGGCCCCCACTGAAAAGCAATACCCCACCCCCCACTGGCTACGCCGCTGGCAGAGACCAGAATCCGGAGACCTGTTTTTTTTTTTTTTTTTTTTTTTTTTTTTTTTTGGGGGGGGGGGGGGCCTTATTGGCCATTGTCGATGTTTAACAAAGCGTCACTTACGTTCCACAAATTCCACAAATTCCCGCCCGATAATGAATTGAGTAAAGAGTGATGGTGCAATCCCATTCAGTGACACTCCATCTTTGTTGACTTTTTGTTTTTCAAAATGTATGTAACGTACAAATTGAAGTATAGTGGGTCCGTATCTGACTATTTCCATTGTATGTCAATTTGACAATAACAATTGTGTAGGAATAGTAGACCTTTTGTTTAAAAGCTACCAATAATGACCGATGGGTCAAGATGGGGAAATGTGTAGAAGATGTCCGAGTGGATTGTTAAATTGGATGGTTATTTTGTTTTAATCGCATGACGCAAGAGTACTATTGCCTAATAATTGAATGATGATTTTGAGCAGAATTCAATTTCGCGCGAAATAGAATGACGCGGTGTTTAAAACATCTGCTTATTTGCCGAAATCGGCTGGGAAAACCTGTAATTATACATTTTGATTTGGAATAGTGCAGAATAATTTGTCACATTTCTTTCACTTTAATCATAAAGTTCAACTTGATGCGCATTCTGGTGTAAAGGCAATATATTATAACGGGTTTCTTGTAGTAATTATGTGGTTTAAGGTCCGACCACCTGTTTACGATATTCAGTCTGTAATGCTTCACAGTTCGTGCTACGTGCACACCATGCAGGGACAGTGCGAATAATAAATATTTCATGTTGATCGGTTCGACTCGCCTCTCTGCATTATAAGCTGCGGTTGGGTCTGCGCATGCCTGTACGTTCTGATTGTGCCGTCTGCAAGCGACTGCATTACGACCGCCAACGCACTGCTTCTTTCATACCGTCACATCTGTCCACATTTTGGTCGCAATAATGTCAGAAACGGAACAAAAACCCCAGTCCGAGGACCAGCCACAGGAGGCAGAGACACCAGCCGAGACTGCCGAGGAACAACCGGCGCCCACGGAGGCGACAGAGCAGGCCGGGGACGCTTCGGGAGATGGGGACGCTAAGGAGGGTGGGGCCGAGGAAGCTGTAAGTGCTGAAACGGAGGAATCCAAGCCGATCTTAGATAATCCGACGGAGAACCCTTTCTCTGAAGACGATTTGGAACAAGTGTTGCAGCTAGAGGCCAGCGAAGGCGAGGACAAAGGATGGGAGAAATCTAAGAAAATCAAAGGAGTGACAGTGTTTAAGAAACCTGAGAAAAATGGCGTCCCGCTGGTTAAGGTAAGATTCATAGAGGATGCACCCCGCCCAATTCTTGCCGGTGATGAAGCAATGTCATCTTTGACCTCGCTTTGCAACAGTCATCTACTTAAATATTCTGCGCTACACACCACATCGCGTTGTGCAGGTCTAGCGCAGATCTTGCGCCACTGAGCCACACAAATTATGCGTCTTTTTAAGCATTAATTAATGAATTTTTTATTCCCCTCTTCTACCGTGCGCGTGCCGAGTGAGGCGAAACACGCGCCTGGACCGTGTATCACTAACCCCTGGATGTTGTAAACCATTTTATGCCCGCTGTAAGTATATCGTAACCTCGCTAGTGATATTATAATGAAAGAACTCATTATCGTGTCATATTGCCGCCCTATATAGCCTGTGATCCACACGTATTATTCAATAGAGGCTATCCTTCAATATTAACCACCATTGCTGTACATGTCCCATATGCAACGGTTGGCATACTTACCCAAGCAGGGTGGTTTATTTAACTAAGCATTATGAAAATAATAAACGGCCGGTATCGAGTGTTTACGATTATAGCTTTGGCAGTTTCTATTTAGGTCTAAATACTGACATGTGAAAATGGTTTTTAATCGATTTGTGTCACCTGACTGGCGCTGTGCCACACGTTTCTATAAACATCTAGCCAGACTGGATATTTCAATGAGCATGTTTACATGCGATAGGGCCATGCAATGCGATGGCGCCAAGTAAACACGAAATAATGGTTATCGTGTAACGGTGGGAAGGTACAATACTGGTAATTACATGGTTTCAATACAATACAATACAATGAAGGCATTTATATAGCGCTCTTACACAAACGGTATCACAGCGCTTTACAGTGAGATGCAAGTACAATTTAAAAATACACAGTGCCTAAAATAAATGAGTCTTGAGAGATGTTTTAAATTGACTCAATGAAGAAGCATGACGGATACCAGATGGTAGCTCATTCCAAATGCTGGGTGCAGCAGTATAGAAACCCTTGTTAGCCGCAGTTAAATGTGTAGTTGGCTTTTTGAAGATCCGGGAATCGGAATTTGAACGGAGTCCACTGTGGTTAGATTGGTATGGTGTAATAAGCTCACAGAGATAGGATGGCGCAGAGTACCAAATTAGTAAATTATCCTAAAGCAAAGTACTTTTTGTACCTAGGCATCGTCCATCCACTGCAGGATGTAGCCCTCTGTCAGACACTCGTCCATGATGCTCTTTCCTTTGCCGTCCTTGTCCAAGGTCCGCCCCCCCCCCCAGCCAGCTTCACTATATCGTCCCTCCATCTTTTCTTCGGTCTACCTCTGGATCTTTTTTCCTATTCTTGTTTGCCATTCTGTGGTTCTTATTGTCCATCTGTCGTCTGTCATCCTTGCAACATGTCCTGTGATTTCCATTTGATTGTGTAGACATAATTATTTTGTGATGTCTTCTTTTGGTTTATCACTAATGGTTTGGTCGGGTATCCGGTCTCTGAATAATCCCTGGGATTTTTCTTTCCATCACTGTGTGGTCATCAATGTATTATGTATTATGCTTGGTAAGTTGACCATGCTTGGCAACCGTAAGTGATCTTTGGGAGTATGCATTGATCAAACACTTTCTTTAATTAACCCTAATTCCCTAGGCCCATTTGCATACACATAGCCTGAATCCTTCCTAACTCCCTAGGCCCATTTGCTTACACATAGCCTGAATCCTTCCTAACTCCCTAGACCCATTTGCTTACACATAGCCTGAATCCTTCCTAACTCCCTAGGCCCATTTGCTTACACATAACCTGAATCCTTCCTAACTCCCTAGGCCCATTTGTTTACACATAACCTGAATCCTTCCTAACTCCCTATTCTAGGCCCATTTGCTTACAGATAACCTGAATCCTTCCTAACTCCCTAGGCCCATTTGCTTACACATAACCTGAATCCTTCCTAACTCCCTAGGCCCATTTGCTTACACATAACCTGAATCCTTCCTAACTCCCTAGGCCCATTTGCTTACACATAACCTGAATCCTTCCTAACTCCCTAGACCCATTTGCTTACACATAGCCTGAATCCTTCCTAACTCCCTAGGCCCATTTGCTTACACATAACCTGAATCCTTCCTAACTCCCTAGGCCCATTTGCTTACACATAACCTGAATCCTTCCTAACTCCCTAGGCCCATTTGCTTACACATAACCTGAATCCTTCCTAACTCCCTAGGCCCATTTGCTTACACATAACCTGAATCCTTCCTAACTCCCTAGACCCATTTGCTTACACATAGCCTGAATCCTTCCTAACTCCCTAGGCCCATTTGCTTACACATAACCTGAATCCTTCCTAAATCCCTAGGCCCATTTGCTTACACATAACCTGAATCCTTCCTAACTCCCTAGGCCCATTTGCTTACACATAACCTGAATCCTTCCTAACTCCCTAGGTCCATTTGCTTACACATAACCTGAATCCTTCCTAACTCCCTAGACCCATTTGCTTACACATAACCTGAATCCTTCCTAACTCCCTAGGCCCATTTGTTTACACATAACCTGAATCCTTCCCAACTCCCTATTCTAGGCCCATTTGCTTACACATAACCTGAATCCTTCCTAACTCCCTAGGCCCATTTGCTTACACATATCCTGAATCCTTCCTAACTCCCTAGGCCCATTTGTTTACACATAACCTGAACCCTTCCTAACTCCCTATTCTAGGCCCATTTGCTTACACATAACCTGAATCCTTCCTAACTCCCTAGGCCCATTTGCTTACACATATCCTGAATCCTTCATAACTCCCTAGGCCCATTTGTTTACACATAACCTGAATCCTTCCTAACTCCCTAGGCCCATTTGCTTATACACATAACCTGAATCCTTCCTAACTCCCTAGGCCCATTTGTTTACACATAACCTGAATCCTTCCTAACTCCCTAGGCCCATTTGCTTATACACATAACCTGAATCCTTCCTAACTCCCTAGGCCCATTTGCTTACACATAACCTGAATCCTTCCTAACTCCCTAGGCCCATTTGCTTAACCTGAATCCTCCAAAATCCTTCAGTAGTAAAGCAAGCACATGACATGTATGCACACATGTTTCTAATCTGTGACACATGTACATGGCCAGGGACCTTCCCTGCCTGCATGGAGCAATAAACAGTGTCCACTGACCCAAGCACTGACCTTGCAATCACTATACAACAAACATGGATGTACATGTACCATGGAAAGGCAAGTATGCCTAATAACCTCAATCCTCCAAAATCCTTCACTTTAGCAAAGAACACGTAGTATGTAACCTCAATCCTTCAAAATCCTTCACTTTAGCAAAGAGGATTTTGGAGGATTTGGGAAGGTTAGGGTTAATGAAACTGCTTTCATCGTGGAGAATTGAGGGGGGGGGGGAAGGAATCGAATTTAAAACATAAAAAGCATGACAAAACAGGTCGTCATTTCCTCAAAAACGTGAGCTTCCTATTGTGCTGAAACTTTCACATGTTGAATGAAATCTACGCTTCCAAAGACCATACCTTCGTTTAAAAGCCACAATACACCATTGGTTAATAATATTGAAAAACATAATGATCACAGGTGTTCGAGTTGGTCATTCGGGCTGAGGACAATCATCATTCCGTCACGTTCAACAGTGAATAACCATGGGAGAAAGACACAACAGTTATCGTATTTATTCTAATTTTTAAGAAAGAATGTCGAACCCAACCGCCACTTGTGCACAACGTCTATTATTGCATGTGTTTCAGCAGACGACAAAATGGCCGACATCTCCCAAAATATCGTTTCCAGTCCTCACTTGACTACACTTTCCTCTCCTTAACTTAAGTGAATCCTCTATCATCTTTTAAAGAAAAATCTGCGATATTTGCCGTATTTGGATAGAAAAAGTGGCGATTGCATTCTACTTTCTTTCCATTTTCTATTTTATTTGTAATTGTTTTATTTATAGTTATTAGTTTTTGACCAATTATTTTAAACATTGTGGGAAAACAGTTTTAAGATTGATTCGATCCTGTGGGAAGAGCGTACGTGGACCACCAACAAATATTTGTTTTACGTGGCCTAATGAAGATATGTTTGTTTTGCAACTAGCTTACCGGACTCGAGTTCTGGTGTTAGCAGCAGAATGTGGGTTCGAATCCCGGCCGTGACACTTGTGTCCTTGAGCAAGACACTTAACCATAATTGCTTCTCTCCACCCAGGGGTTAAATGGGTACCTGTGAAGGCAGAGTTGGTTGATTAGCCCTATATGCGCTGTAATGGCAGCAATTGAGCTGTATACTCCCCAGGGAGCTGAGATGGTTTCAGGAATGATTTATGAGCCTTATGAGCCTTATGTGCAGGGGTAATAATATAATGCGCCTTGAGCACCACTCAGTTGGTGGATACGTGCGCTATATAAGTCCACACATTATTATTATTAGTAGTAAATATAATATCCCGCCAGTAAATATTGGACGTGACAATATGCACGTATCCTGTGATTAGCAGACTGTAAACGGCAATAATTAGTCATTTTTACGAGTTAGCATTGTGTGCGTTCACTCACACCATCAGTTATGGTAATGTCACATACATTTTAAAGGGGCGGGGTCGTCGCGATCAACAGGACATGGAATCGGAGTGCTTGCATGTGTTAGATTAACTCAGTGACTGAAAATAATTTTCCACATGATAAGGTCATTCTGATGGCTAAGTCGTCAGAATGAGGGTTTGAATCCCAACCGCGACCGGGGTACTTGTGTCCTTGAGCAAGACACTTTACCATAATTGCTTCTCTCCACCCAGGGGTAAATGGGTACCTGTGAGGGCAGAGTTGGTTATTGTGTTTGATTAGCCCATATGCGCTGAAATGGCAGCATTATTAATCATGCAAGTATTTATTTATTTATTTAACCTGGGGAGACCTTTCAGTGAAACTGTTTTTGAAAGGTGCCCAGGAAACAAGGGCGCTTGCTACGTGAACCAGCAACACCGCGGTAAACCACTACTCTTCCACGAGTGTTGTGGGTTCTTTTGCGTGCATTAGTTTAATAATCTAGTACACGGGACCTACGACTTAACGTACCATCCAAAGGACGAGGGTTTTTTTAAAGACAGCTTATTGATTTTTAGTTTGGATGTATTTTCTGTGTGCTTTTAGAATTGTTGTGGAGAGAAATAAAATAACTAGAAATTCAGAGTTTGTGAACAAACTCAAGGTGTTCGGAAGTGACGGTAATTGATGTCCTCATCAATTGGGATCATAGTTAAAATGTGACTTAAGATTGTTTTCAAAAGTAAGTTGCCTTACTCATTTCAAAGAAATAGCTTTTCGGTATTGGCTTTTTCAACAGCCCTTTCCATTCGTACAAAAATGACACTGCAGTATTAAGTTAATACGATCTATGGTTTTAGAAATATTGTAGCGCATCAGTTATTGGCTTAAACGCCCAACCACACATCTATAAAATATATCTTATCCTGCAAGAGCTTTAGCCTGTGACACCGCAAACGTCCCCGTGAAGACCGCCAGCTGTTTTCCAGTAGATAATGATCTCAGTCTCTGCGGTTTGTAAACAATGGGCCCCAGAACCACGAGTGTCTGGTGTGTGTTAAGTCAATGGGATTTTGGCCCAGAAAAGGAATTTTGAAGAAAAAAACCAAATCAAAACTTTGACCTTCCGGTACGACCGGAAGCAAGTGTCAGACGATTTTGACGTTAACTTTTCAAATGATGCCTAAGCAGATCTATCAGATCTATCAGATCCCAGATTATGAACATCATAGCTTTAGTATATTTTGATATACAGTCGATAGCAAATGGTCATTTTTAAAACTTAAATGGCTTGTAATTTGATACCTGATGACGTTACGTAACAACTTCTAGATTCATCTACATGATAAGGTCTTTATATGTGTGAAGTTTCAAGGTTGTGTGAAATTGTTAACTTGCACTTTCGATGTAGAGAAGAGTTAAGGAGAAGGAGAAGTAAAAAAAAAAACTAAAAAAAACGGAACAATAACAATAGTTGTTCGGCTGAAAAGCCGAACACCTAAATATATGTAAAAGTCTACAGCTGTGAGGTCTGATTGGACCCAATGACAAGACCTTTGAGATAAATTAACCCTTTCAGGCAGTTGATTGATTTTGACCACTACAGCTACTTGCCACTAAAGTTCAGCCATAGTAGGAAGGTCAAGTAAGATGATAGCGATGCATGATGGGGAGAACTCGCGAGATTTGAAATAACCAATGTTGTGTAGTAATATTGTCCGATTGCTATTTGCCACGCCCCTACGGAAAGCCATATGGAAGTTTAGTTCAACAAAGGTATGATGAGGTGGTAATTCAAAACCAAATCGACCTGTATTTTATTGTGAAATTTATTTGATGACCGGTGTCAATCTTCTCTATAAATAATTTTGTCTGAGTTGCTGTCATTTTTAAGAAAAAGTAAAATAACTGTTGAATTTTGGAAAGTGTGCTCTTTCCTAAATTCTGTGTTGGAAATAATTCGAAAAATGAAAATGTGTTTGAAGTATTTTCTCATTTCCAAAATCCTCTTTGCTGAAGTGAAGGATTTTGGAGGATTGAGGTTATTAGGCATACTTGCCTTTCCATGGTACATGTACATCCATGTTTGTTATAGTGATTGCAAGGTCAGTGCTTGGGTCAGTGGACACTGTTTATTGCTCCATGCATGCAGGGAGGGTCCCTGGCCATGTACATGTATCACAGATTAGAAACACATGTGTGCACAGATGTCATGTGCTTGCTTTACTACTGAAGGATTTTAGTGGATTCGGGTTATGTGTAAGCAAATGGGCCTAGGGAGTTACGGTTCCTTCCTCCATGGTTGAAGACACTTCGTGTAACGTGTAGGTCTATCTTGATTAAAAAATATTCGTTTTTTGAGCAGTTGGATTAAAACAAATTGTTTTTGAACAGTTTTGCCAACATCACCATCTCTTCAAATAAGGTCGTAGTTTTGTTTATAATTTTAAAATCAAAGCATTTACAAGCTATGACTTAACTATTTCGGCTTATTTCATTCAATTGCCCACAAATGTTTTATTAAGGATGGGACTTAATGTATTATTTCGAATAAATAATAAATATTAATTTCAAAATTTTGTTTATGAAATTTTGGGGCGACCTGTGAACATAAAAAATTAGCTCCCGCTTTACACATTACATACCGGTATTCAATTAATTATAGGCGCTTTGATCATATAATATTGGCCATATTTGTGATTTCTAAGACTACCACATATGTGACCGGCTCCACAAAAATGGGTATTATGGGACAAAATTTAAAAATTGAGTTACATACATAGCTGAATTGGTTACATTATAAGCTTTAATTTGGTGTAGGTTTGAACCCTGTGGCATTTTGCATTCTGGAGATATACTGATTTTTGCATATTCATATTGTACAAATGAACGGAAGTGCCTTCAGAGACACAGCCCTTTAAACACAGCAAGTGGAAAAAGAAATGAGCTAAGAAGAAACTCTCTTGAATGCCCATAGCAACAGTTATGTTCCTTTTGAGCTCCTTTAGTAATGCTTGTGCGATATAAATTTGAATTATCAAGCATCTTGAAGTATTTTTTCAAATATTTTTGCTAATTTGCATAATGTGTAAAATTTAAACTTTTGTTTTTTCATCTTTACTCATCAATAATAATATTTCTGTAAATAAACTATGAAAGTATTGATATAATAGAAGCCAATAAACCAACAACAAAATCACGTTGTGAATTTTTTTTTCACCCTCTCCACATAGAACAGCCCTTACGGGTAACAGCATAGCGTCCCTTAATACCCTTTTTCGCAGAGTGGGTCACATATTTTGTCCAATTCTTTGCATTCAACTTGAGGATTCTTAAATTTGTGATTCCGAAATTATAAGCGTGAATAATTAAATATTCTTTTCTTCATTCTTGCGTATTATGACTATATACTAACCCCGATGACTTATTCACAGTGACCTTAATATGCGGCCGTGAGTCATAATGCGCTGTGCAGTAGTCACTAATACCGCGATTCATAATGGGTAGGCATTGCTAACCGCAGCGGCTTACGAATATAGCCCTATTTGTATATTTCGTGCATTCCAAAGTCGGCTACAGTCATGACAGCATAATTTGTCATCTTTATAATTTCCCTGCTTTTGCTTTTGACATTTTAGAATGCATATGCCTAATCTCCCATTCTGAGCTGTTGATATTTTATGCTGAATCTTTGCTCTATATGGTGAAACCAGTGTAGTTTTTCTAGACATTGTAAATGTCAAATAGTAATCATTGGACTTACGTTTCGAACCTAGCAGCTTCTTTCCCAACGGCAAAATGAACGAGATACGTATACACACATACAAACATAAACAGAAGTTTTTATTTATTTATTTATTTATTGTCCAATTCCAACAGCGGATGAGCCGCCAATTACAGAAAATGATAAATCAAAATATAAATATAAAAACAATGAATTAGAAATTACATAACAATAGAAAGCACAAATTTGAAGACACTCAAATACGTATCAGTTACTGGTTCTGGCTAAGGCATGGGAAAACCCGAGTACGGAAAGAATTAAGAGATGGAGCCCCGAACACATCACAAGTCTCATGGAGCCCGTTATATGTGGATGAAATCCTTGATATAAAGCCACGCTTTGTCACCTCAACGCGATTCCTTGGGACATGGGAGGATGTGTTCATTGGTATGCCTTGTACGCCGATTAGAAACATGTAAACTAAATGGATTGCAGTCAGTGGTACTAAAATGATTGTGAAAACATTTATATAGAAATAAACAGTCGTTAACAATTCTCCTATGTCTGAGGGGTGGAATCCTGTAAATATCACATAAATCAATATAATCCAAGTTACAATTATAACCAGTGTTACAATTAAGCGTCCTATGAACAAATTTGAGAAAACGATGCTGAAGTTAGGTAAAACTTGTAGCTTTGCATGGTGAGGATGATAAGTAAGACTAATTGCGGTGACACCATGTGGAATCTCAATTGAGTAGTAATTAGTTGTGAAAAGAACTGGAGGTACAACTCGACGTTTCGATCAGTATGCTCTGATCGTCCTCAGGAGAATGGTGAAGTTAGTCAGATGTGAAATGAAAACAAGACACAAACATACAAGACAGTGGGGTCAGGTTCTGATCCTTGGGACCGGACAAAAAGAGGGATTACACAAGAATAGATAGAGGTACAGGACAAAGGAGTTTTAATCTGGAAGAAGAGATTATGGGATTAGTGAAAAGCAATGAGTCCGATGGGGGCAGTACAACCGACAAATAGACTATAAACGAGCAAAACAAATGTAAAACAAACGTCTGTGTTTTTATGTGGAAGAAGAGATTATGAGATTAGTGAAAAGCAATGAGTCGGACAGGGGAGTAAAACATGAGACGAATAATTATGAGGCCACAAAAAAAGTCTCTGGTTTCTGGTATCCATGCGCGTTGCCTCAGACCCGCGTGTCGGCATTTTTTATTTTATTTTTTATTTATTTATTTATTTTTTTAGTTTATTTTTATTTTATTAATTTTTTTTTTTATACTAAGAAACGATGTCCAATTGCAGCCAAAATTGCTGGATCGATTGGAATTCTGCCGTGCTGTGCTTTAAACGACTTTTTTCCCCCACATTGGGGTATGAACGTTTGCCCGATTTGTGACTGGCCTCTCTTAGCCACCATACTTTGTATATGGGAAATTTGGTCTCCGCGTATACAATGTATCACGTATTTTCCTGTTGGCAAAACAAAAAAGATGGCCGGGGGGGGGGGGGGAACCAAAAAACAAACAAAAATCGGTGCGTCACCGCACCGATTTTGAAGCCGACCGATGACCAGAAACCGGATACTTTTTTGGCCTAAACTAACAAGAAAAACAAATGTCTGTTTAGAACAAGGGTGCAACCACGTGTTGAAAGTTGGGGGGGGTCCCAAGCAGCCAATAGCAACGTGATCTGCGGGCGAGCGAAGCGAGCACGCCACTAGCAGCTGGGGTCTTGGTTCAATATCACGTATTTCAGCGTGTTGATGGAAGTGTTGCATAATTGTGATGTCATGAATGACATTACTAGGATCATGTATACATAAAATACCAAAATGTTCCAGAAGTTGGGGAGGTCGTGACCCCGACCCCCCCAGTGGTTGCGCCCTTGGTTTAGAAAGGAAAAAAGTAATTAATTAACCAGTTAATTAACCAGTTCGCGTCGGAGGCCGTGTATACACGCATTTTTTTTTTGCACCACTGATCGGAGTGTCTAAACACGCCACAGGAAACTCCGATATATTTGTATGCATGCTCTTTCTCTATGGTTCAGCCATGCGTGTACGGTGACATGCTCGGAAGTGCCGGCCACCCGCTGTGGAAGCTTCCATTAACGTGTGTGTGTGGGAAAAAGAAACCCGCCAGAGGGGCCCAGAAAAACATTTTTATTCCCGACGCGAACTGGTTTTAATGTTCAAACGCTTTTATGATAACGGCTTCGTAATGGCTAAAACGCGTTGTGATGTCACGCCCCAACTACAGGATCAGTCCCAACTATAGCTGGGACCAGCCCAACTGTAGTGTTGTAGACCCATCTGCAACACTGTAATTGGGACAGGCGCAATTGGGACAGGCCCAACTGCAATTGGGCCAATACCATAGTTGGGACGTATACATTGACATTTTATTGTTGACACATTAAAACACGTTTGTGGGGTGAATAGGCCTACACTTTATCAACACCAAACACGTTTATTTAAAAAAATAATAAATAAATAAATTAATTAATTTAATTAAACTAAACATTTATCGGCTGTGTTTTACCGGCAATTTCCGGAAATTATATTTTCCAGGGCTGTTATTTCTCAGGATTTTTCCTGATTTCGTTTTTTTTAATTTTTTTTTTACAAATCTCCCTTTGCCTCAATTTTCTTGAAAGAAGAGAAGTAGCCACCAAGGAAAGAAAGAAGTAGCCTGTATTGTGTCCAAACCTCTATAGTTTTTTGTTTGTGGGGATGTGGAGAGTCTGTAAATCCTCTAAAATTAAACTTCCAGGATGTTCTGGGGGGGAGGGGAGGCTTTGTCCTCTAGACCAAAGGGAGACACAGGACCCGCTACCCATTTTTCAGGATTTTCAAAACTTTTTTTCAAATCACACTCATGATTTTCATTGGAATAATGATAATTTCCTTTTAGAAATTGGAGATAAATACCTTGGAATGAGATATTTCACACAGTTGTCAGAAGCTGGGTTTTACAGTAAAAAAAAAAAACTGTCAAAATTTATATCGAGATGCACCAGAAATTAATTTCCATAATTCCCCTGATGAAGGTGCGTCGCACCGAAAGCTCGGGTATAACTATCCGGTGAGCACTGTTTCACCTTTACTATTCACATTTTCCAAGTTATACAGTGCTACGCAGCATCCCCACACACACATATATATATATATATATATATATTTATTTATTTATTTATTTATTTATTTATTTATTTATTTATTTATATTTATTTATTTATTTTCCATGATAATTTTTTTTCTTCGAGTTAACATTTCCGATACAGGTGCGTTCGAAAGTGACGTTGTTTATTACTGTGTAGAAAAGGCGTGGGTGTATGACGATTTCCAAATCTGCCGGAAACTGCATTTTTATAGAAAGCAGCGGATTTTATTTTTAATAAGCCAGCAGGGGCGTAGCATTTCTTGGGGGGGGGGGGGGGGGGGGGGGGGGGTGGAAGCCAATTTGCAAATATTTTTGTCGGTATATTTACCAACACAACACTAATATGACCAGACCAATTTAATTGATCCCCCCCCCAACATGGACACTTTGTAAAGTCGCTCAACAACTTATGACAAAAAACTTCAGTGCTTAGAAACACGATAGAATCTGTATCACGTTGCATGCAGCCATCTTTGTCCGGTTCCTTGCATGCAATTAGCGTTACAATGCCGAATGTCATTGTCATACAAGGTACCAGACTATTCATTGGCGGATCCAGGGGGGGGGGGTAAGGGGGCTGTAGCCCCCCTAAAATCGTTATAAAAAAAAATTAAAAAAAAAAAAAAAAAACAGAATCGGATACAAACGGTAAGGTATTCCCCTCATGTTTCCCCTCATTTCCCCCTCACTGTGCTTTGTTTTCCTCTCCCTTTGATAATTTCATTGTAATTTTTGTAGTACTGAAAAATCGTTCTTGATTCTCAGCCCCCCCCCTTAAAAAATATTCTGGATCCGCCCATGCTATTTTCCACACCAGCTTCTGTTTGATCACATTGATCAGAGGCTGTGCCGGGTACCCGGGTATTCAGGATGCACGGATACCCGTCCGAAACAGTCATTAGACCTACCCAGTTCCATTTTTCCGGTTGCAATTACCCGTAAACGACTTTATGACAAGTTTGACTGAGCATGTAAGTCACACAATGGAAGTCTCCAATTTGTTTGAAACATTGTTTGTTGGGGGAATGGGGGATGCTTAAGTCGTTTTTAATATAGAGGCTGAAAATTATTACAGGAAGTCCATATTTATGATGACTTTAATAAAACAAGAGAAACGTGTGTTCATATTGGTTATTTTATACATTCGGGAGTGTGCTGTTTACGGGTACCCGGGTATCCGAATATTTCCAATTTCGGGTATTCGGTTCCCGAAATAACCGAAAACGGACAATAATAATAATAATGTGGACCTATATAGCGCACGTATCCACCAAACTGGTGCTCAAGGCGCATTATATTATTACCCCTGCTCATCAGGCTCATAAATCATTCCTGAAACCATCTCAGCTCCCTGGAGGAGTATACAGCTCAATTGCTGCCATTACAGCGCATATAGGGCTAATCAAACACAACAACCAACTCTGCCTTCACAGGTACCCATTTTCCTCCAGGGTGGAGAGAAGCAATTATGGTAAAGTGTGTTGCTCAAGGACACAAGCACCATGGTCGCGGTTGGGATTCGAACCCCACATTCTGACGACTCGGCCATCAGAACACAAATCCGATGCACTAAACCGGTCGATCAGGCACTCCACAGCCTTACATTGATCTGCATGAAACAAAAAACAAGATGCCTCCACCATGGTAGACGTCTATAATATATCATCACTGACTTGGAAAATACACAATCATTATTTACCATGTCTCTGCCAACCTCCATTTTTTGGTAATATGCATTTAACAAAGTAATTATCAACATCTAAGTTTAACGGGCTAAATAAATTTATGACGGGATCTACCATAAATTAATTTCATGCAAACTAGTGGTAATTGGCCTCACGTTTCGAATGGTTCTCCTGAGGACGATCAGAGCATACTGATCGAAACGTCGAGTTGTACCTCCAGTTCTTTTCAGAACTAATTACTACTCAATTGAGATTCCACATGGTGTCACCGCAATTAGTCTTACTTATATACATACATGCACACACACATAAACACAGGAGTGATGAGCAGAAGTTAGTCAGGTGTGACATTAACACAAGAGAACGTTCGATACGTAAAGCCGATAACAGTTTGCATTTATACTACAGGTCATTTAGGTTGGTAAGCAGTTTGCAACATTTCTCTATTTATCAATTCATTTCGGTACATCATTAGCAGCCAGGCTTAAAACTACTAAATGTCTATTTTTTTGCCTTTCATAAATATATATATATATATCAATAAATAAATAACTAAATAAACAAATAAATACAAATAAATAAATAAATACAAATAAATAAATAAATAAATATAAATAAATTACTAAATAAATAAACAAATAGATACAAGAAACAAATACATACATACATACATACATACATACATACATACATACATACATACATACATACATAAATAAATAAATACAAATAAATAAATAAATAAATAGATACAAGAAATAAATACAACAAATACATACATACATAAATAAATACATAAATAAATACAAATAAATACAAATAAATAAATAAATACAAATAAATAAATACAAATAAATAAAATAAATTAATTAATAAATAAATAAACAAATAGATACAAGAAATAAATACAAAAAAATAAATACATACATAAATACAAAAAATAATAATAAAACATTTTCTGATGAAGAAATAACCAGTAAAAGTTACAAATAAGATGGCTTGATTGATACAATTAGCTGTAACGTAATTACAACGTAATTAGCTGTAACGTAATTAGCTGTAACGTAATTACAACGTAATTAGCTGTAACGTAATTACAACGTAATTAGCTGTAACTTTCACAAGTTTAAGGTTTTCTCGGCAAATATTAATAATTGGCCTTTCACCATTTCGAGAGCTGAGAGATTATGTAGTCATAGAGAAATAATACAACATAATAGGCCTACGTTTTATTATCTAAACCTTGGGTAAAATATTGCGCTTTTACGAGATTGCAACTTACGTTGTTTATTTTACTTATAAAAAACCCTCTCTAAATAGGTCAGTTATTGGTATTTGCTTAGCACCCCTCTTTTAATGTAAATCTTGATTGTAAAGATTAATTATATTTATTTATTAGAAGCAGTTATGCCAACATTACCAATGTTGTTCCTTCCCTTGAATATCTATATTGATTCAAAGAGAGTAAGCATACTCATAGAAGCAGTTTTGCCAACATTACCAATGCTGTACCTTCCCTTCAATGTATATCTTAATTCCGAGAATATCATAGAAGCAGTTTTGCCAACATTACCAATGTTGTACCTTCCCTTCAATGTATATCTTAATTCACAGAGTATGCATACTCATAGAGCAGTTTTGCCAACATTACCAATGTTGTTCCTTCCCTTGAATGTCTATATTGATTCAAAGAGAGTGAGCGTAGTCATAGAAGCAGTTTTGCCAACATAACCAATGCTGTACCTTCCCTTGAATGTCTATATTGATTCACAGAGTAAGCATACTCATAGAAGCAGTTTTGCCAACATTACCAATGTTGTACCTTCCCTTCAATGTATATCTTGAAAGAGCGAGCGTAGTCACAGAAGCAGTTTTGTCAACATTCCTAATGTTGTACCTTCCCTTATGTATATCTTGATTCAAAGAGAGTAAGCATACTCATAGAAGCAGTTTTGCCAACATTACAAATGTTGTACCTTCCCTTTAATTTATATCTTGATTCACAGAGTAAGCATACTCATAGAAGCAGTTTTGTCCCGTTAAAGAGCATTAGCCGAGGCTTAATTCATGATGTGTTTAGCATAATGCCTTCCGGCTGCGAATACACGATGCGTACCGATTTGAATTAAACGCTTCCCAGAGAACAAGGCTTATGATTCATACAACGCTATTAGCTGCATGGTGTCCATTGGCAATTATGAATAGTAATATTACTAGAGTTTACCACGACATTGATAAATGTCATCTCTCAAGATGACAATTAGGAAACAATTTAAATGATCATCCCCTCAACAATTATTTCATAATGCTTGGCAGCGGTAGAAGATGGCAGTCCGTAAGGACCAGAACAAACGGATATTTATATTCATTTGTCTTCTATTCCATACGTCTTCTCAATGATCAGCACCGGCGTTAACATCTTTATCTTATTTTTCTGCTGTTGTAATCTTTCGATATTATGTCTATTTTAATTCAAATTTTAAAATCTAATCTTTTTTAACTTATGTATTGCATGTATGTATATAACTGTTTATTATTATTTTCTTTATTATTATTTTTTTATCTTGTTGCATGTCATAATGAAACAAATTTCCTTTTCAAGGACCAATAAAAATAAATATGAAAATGAAATATGAAATATTCTAAAAAACTGGTAATGTAAAAACTACATACATTGTATCATAGGAAAATAATAATTATAATTCTGGAGCTGCCCTCGCTTAAGCCAGTACCATCGTTTGTTAAAATGTCTGAAATTTCAGCCATTTATTCATGAGTTAGTCATCCTACATGTCTTATCCCCTGAATACAAGAGGCTGTGTACCTGTATGTTCATTATAGTAACCCGCCTATTTTGTATATTTGCAGGGGCAACATCGCTTTTTAGATATCATTGAATTTGATAATGTAATTGAAGTAGATAATAGCTGCATCCATAAAGTTTATTGATTCCTTATGTTAGATTATTGGGCCTTCTCGCTGCATGGTGCATGCAACATGCTACATAGTGTTAGTGTGGTTGTGAGAAAATTACAGCCTCAATTTCGTATTTATCGTGAATAAGGCATTAACCATTCTACTTAATTTAGCTGCACTTTAGTGGCAAGTAGCTATAGTGGTCAAAATCAGTCAACAGACCGTTTTGACCGTTGACCCAAATGTGCATACAGAGGCATTTTTGACTGGTTTGGACTGTCATCTTGACCACCCTCAACACTACAAAACAGTGTTTTTTACCAGTCAAATGCAGTCGACTGGAGGTTCTTTTCAGTTATTTTCAGAACTAATTACTACTTAATTAATAGAGAATTTCACATGGTGTCACCGCAATTAGTTTTGCTTATCTTCTTCACCATGCAAATCTACAAGTTTTACATGTCTTTCTGACTCAGATTTGGGGTCAGTCTGACCCGGATTCCTGGTTGTTCTGACCCAAAAATTGCTCTGGCCCCTAGGACGTTTTTTCCAGGTCAAATCTAACCAAGGATTTTTTTTAGAGCGTATAATGCTGAAATACTTAAGGAATGTTTGATACCCTCATAAACCTGACACCAAGGAAAAGTTATGTTTTGTAGGTTGATAAAATTCTTGAATTTTGCCCTACACCGACGTGTGTATAGCACTACATATTCGGTGGTCATGGGTTCCAATCCCGCCCAAGTCGCCTGTGAAGTTTGTTCACAGACACTCAGAAAGTACTGAGTAGGCAGTGCTATACACACGTCGGTGTAGGGCAAAATTAAATCAATAGTTATCTATTGTTAGGAATAATGTATTTCGTGATTCATAATATCTTGGATCTGTCATCCATTATTAGTTGTATCTCACCTCATGCAGCTTCGAGTTTTTTTCTTCTTCTGTCTCAAGATTATTGTGGCCACACCATTCCTATATATACCACTCAAAAC
Organism: Zoroaster sp. YZ-2022; assembly: GCA_029582265.1. NCBI lineage: Eukaryota > Metazoa > Echinodermata > Asteroidea > Forcipulatida > Zoroasteridae > Zoroaster > Zoroaster sp. YZ-2022. The sequence continues at coordinate 23,398,435 of CM055817.1, forward strand.
AATCTAGGGAACACCGGATTTTTAACATCAAATAGGTTTGAAATGTTTCATGAACCGGGATTTTCATTTGCAACCCCCCTCTCTCTTTCAGTAGTCATGTCATGAAATGTGTAATCACTACATGCATCCTTTATCATCTGTTTCATTGTGCAGTTGTTTCTCATCAATTCTGTGAAACATTGTGTTCATCTGAAATAAATGATCTTGCTTTAACTGAGATTATTCCGGTGTTCCCTAAATTGTTTTGAGTAGTATATGTTGTATAGCATCTTGTCATGCTCGTCTTTGCCTTTCCTTCCTCCGTTTGCCTGATCTTGGGTCTCATCTAGGATCTCTCATCCACTGTCGGATACTGTATCCCTCTTCAAGTATTTGAGTGGATGACATGTCATGCCAAAATCTCAGTGAGATGATGTACATTGTAATGGCCTAGAAAGGTCTCTCAACAGTACATTAGGCCAAAAAATAAAATCTCCGGTTTCTGGTCTCCGCGAGCGTCGCCTCAGACCCGCGCCTCGGCATTTTAATTTGTTGTTGTTGTTGTTGTTGTTGTTGCTATGAAACGATGTTCAATTGCAGCCACAATTGCTGGATCGATTGGAATTCTGCCATGCCGTGTTTCACATAGGGGTATGAACATTTGACTGATTTGTAAGGCCTGTCTTAGCCACCATACTTTGTATATGGGATATTTGTTTAAAATTTTTTTTTTTTTAAAAAACGCATCACCGCACCGATTTTTAAGCCGACCAATGACCAGAAACCAGAGACATTTTTGGGGGCCTTATAAAATTATACACAAATACTCGGCAGTTGTCACGTGCAAAAAACTGCTATAATATTGTACACGTACATAACCGCTTTGGTTTGTATCATATCGCATAACAAGGCAACCGAGTTGTTTAGTCTGATGGAAACATTTAAACAAACAATAAACTATCAATAATTTAGCAACATTTGCTGTTGTATACTATTCTGGTCAGTAACAAGATTGCATCGAGTTTTAAGACTTTTAAAAGGGACAGTATCGTCACGACCAACATGGCATTGAATCGGAGTGCTAGTTTTAGATTAACTCGGTGACTGAAAATAATACCCACATCGTAATAAGGTCATCTTACCGTTGCTGCGGCATAAATTAGCCAGTAATTTTCGGTCACTGTGTTCATCTTAAACTAGGACACCGATTCCATGCCCTGTTGAAAGTCTGCTCTGATCGTGTCCCTTTAATGTCACTCAAAGGGACAGTATCGTCAAAATCAGAGCAAACTTTCAATGTGGAATCGGTGTCCTTACAAAGTAACAATTACTGTATACATTTTAATAACCTTGTGTTTTTATTCTTTCAGGCATATATGGACTTCATTGGTATTCCGTGTGATAAAGGTAAGAAATACATGTAAACGCTGGTACCCAGTGCCTTAAAGGGGGTGTTAACCATTACTAATTAACCTATTATCTAAAAACGTAATTGGTTTTAAGATGACAATCGTAACAAACATCATGGGGAGAGAAAATAAAATAAAATAAAATAAAATAAAATAAAATAAAATATTTGACACAACATATATTCACGCTTGCAGTATATTACACCGTTAAAGTATATTACACCGTGTCAAAAAGCTAAGCACGTTTAGTTTTGTGACATGTACGGAGGATGGCCGTTTAGCATTTAAACGCATTCGTGAACACGTTTATGCATGTGTTTAAATTTTAAACATCATCTTTACAGTGTAGAGTTATTACAATGGTGCTACCGCATACTTACTCTCACTGAAAGGTTTGCCAGTAGTACTGAACTACACGCCCAGTGATGGCGTAACTGGGGTCCAATTTGCACGGGTGAACGGGGGGTACCACTTCACTGGCGGTATCACTTCACTGGGGCTGTATGTCAAAAAGAGTAAATATAGATTTTCAGTAATACATGTGCATCGTATGAATGTCAGATTCTAATAAGGACGTGACGGGGGCGAGGGCAGCGGCGTAGCCAGGACATTTTCAGTGGGGGCACAGGGGCATTGCTTTTCAGTGGGGGAGCAGGGGTATGGGTTTTTTCCCTTTTCTTTTTCTTTTTTTTTTTTTTTTTTTTGGGGGGGGGCACTATCGGGTTTTTCGTGGGGTAACCTGGGGCACTGGAAATTTGTGGGAGCACGTGCCACCAGGCCCCCTCCCCCTCCCCCTCCCCCTCTCGTAGTTACGTTACTGGCCATGCTCCAGCTATAGCATCGGTCCTCACTATAGTTGGGACGGGCCCAACTGTAGTGTTGTAGGCCCACCTGCGACACCATAGTGCTGGGGCGTAAAGAGTGTTGTGCCTTCCATTTAAAACTAAATTGAACCGATCCTTGTTAATCTACAGTGCTTGAATTTTTCACCGATGCCGAGTTGAGAAAGAAATGGAGCAGAAAAACGCCTAACTATGAAATACTGGAGGAGAGAGATGATTTCAAAATTATCTACACGTAAGTGTTGTTGCTGTTATTGCTGTTATTGCTGTTGTTGTTGCTGTTGTTGCTCTTGTTGTTGTTGCTGTTGCTCTTGTTGTTGTTGCTGTTGCTCTTGTTGTTGTTGTTGTTGCTCTTGTTGTTCTTGCCCTTGTTGTTGTTGCTCTTGTTGCTGGTGTTGGTGGTGTTGGTGGTGTTGGTGTTGGTGGTGTTGGTGGTGTTGGTGGTGTTGGTGTTCTTGGTGTTGTTGTTGCTCTTGTTGTTGTTGTTGCTCATGTTGTTGTTGTTGCTCTTGTTGTTGCTCTTGTTGTTGTTGTTGCTGTTGTTGTTGCTCATTCTGTCAATTTGGCGGTGACGTAGGCACCAGCCAATGGCTAAACAAAGTTTTTTTGTTCATTGCTGTTAAAGTGTCGGACTCGTTGTTTACATTTCGGGATCTGATTCTTATCCCGAATGGAATAGATCCTTTAAGGGAGGGCCAAAGTCATGGTACAGCCAAGCCTTTGAGAAGCCTGGCCAGCCCCGGGCTACCTGGCCTCCTAATATGTCTTTTGTGAGTCCTATTCCTGTAACAATACAGTACCTGCCAATCAACATAACCTGGGCGTCTGGATGGCCTAGCCCAGCTTATTATAATCATCATTATTATTTTCTGTTGTAATGTATGCAAGTCAGTACTTTTTCGGTAGTATTTTATTCTGTTTCCAATAGTTATTATGTATATAAATTTATAAGTGTTATATTTGTATGTTGTATATATTGATTCCCCATCTCGGTTTTTTTAATTCTGAATGAATGAATGAATAAATAAATAAATAAATAAATAAATAAATAATGGCTGCTGAGGTGTCAGTCAAGTTTGTGTTAACGATAAGAGCTGTTTGAGATCTATTCATTAGTAAAGGGTCTTTTGTGATTAGCTAGGGGATTATACAGTATGTCCCCCAAAAAAGTGGCACTCTAACTATTTTCTGAAAATATACCAAAACCCCGAAATACATTTTGGAACTTTTTCAATTGCACAGATACTCCTAATCCTTGGCCTAAACACCTGTGAGAAATTACATAAAACTCACAGGTGTTTAGGCCAAGGATTAGAGTATATGTGCAATTGAAAAAGTTCCAAAATGTATTTCGGGGTTTTGGTATATTTTCAGAAATAGAGTGACACTTTTTTGGGGACATACTGTATAGGCCCCTAGGCCTAGGCAAAGCCTGGGCTTCTCAAAGGCTTGGCTGTACCACGACTTTGGCCTTCCTCCCTAAGACACCAATGGCTAACCTTACCCTCTATCGAACTGATAACACTAACCCAATATTTTAATGTTTATTTCCAGCGTGATCAAAATGCCAATGGCGTGTGATGATCGTGACATCGTTCAGTGTATTCAGGTGCGCACAGACGAGGATCAGAAACGACACGTGATCTTATACAAGAGCTGCAATCACCCTAACAAGCCCCCCGCAAAGGGAACTACAAGGTACGCCCACAGAATCGATACTGCATTCTGATTAGCCATAAATGTTCCACCGGTCTATCCAACTTGGTTCCTCCTGTTAGGGTGTTTGAGCGTGAAACTCAGCTTTTCGCCCCCTTCTCACCCCCTTCTCACCCCCTTCTCACCCCCTTCTCACCCCCTTCTCACCCCCTTCTCACCCCCTTCTCACCCCCTTCTCACCCCCTTCTCCACCCCCTTCTCCACCCCCTTCTCCACCCCCTTCTCACCCTAGCTTATACCTAGATGTAGAACAAAAAGCTATACTAATAGCTTTTTCCCACGTGCTGCATCTCTTTGGAATTTCTTGCCTGGTGCATGTTTCCCTCCATCCTGGGGTGCTATGACCTAGCGCATAAGACTTAGTGTTCTGATGGCCGAGTCGTCAGAATGTGGGTTCGAATCCTGGCCGCGACCATGGTACTTGTGTCCTTGAGCAATACACTTCACTGTACAGTGCTCCTCTTCACTGTACAGTGCTCCTCTTCACTGTACAGTGCTCCTCTTCACTGTACAGTGCTCCTCTTCACCCAGGAGTATACATGGGTACCTGTGAGGGTAGGGGTTGATATTGTGGTTGAAAAAGCTTCTGATGCGATACGGTAGCTCATCAGGGCTGTATACTCCCCAGGGAGCTGAGAAAGTTTAAGGATTGATATTGGCCCAATGACCAGGGATAATAATGCAAAAGCGCTCTCTTCTTCTCCATCTCCATCTCCAGCTCTGAATCTTTTATTATTTTGATTGTAGCCCTGGGCCCAATCTCATACAACTGTCAAACAGACAATAGTAATTGCTCAGCCAATTTATCTGCTAAGCCAGATTTAGCTGAGGACCAGCCAGAAACAACTGACATTACGTGACAATTTGGCTGGTAACCCATTTTTGATAAGCATAACTTTCCTGTGCTCAGTAAATTTCTTTGCTAGTATAAGCGGCTTTGTGAAATTGGCGCTGTACTTTGCTTGACTTAACCTTGCTTGACTTAACCTTGCTTGACTTAACCTTGCTTGGGGCGAATTCCCATTAAAAAAGGCCCATTTTTATGGCACTGCTTAACTCTGAATTACTCGCTGACGGTCATTATGTTGTTAGGCCTACGGTCGTTGTATAGAGCAATTGTTAGCTATTGACCCAAACTATTGACCCAAACTATTGACCCAAACTATTGACCCAAACTATTGACCCAAACTAGCTTGATTAGTTTACCAGATGTGAAAGCAATGGTACTCTGTGGAACAGCTTCGTGAAGCAGACAAAAGAACTGATAATTGACAGTCCTAATTTAGTGTGTTTCCATGAAGAAAAACAAGTCACACCATTTTTTGTGTTCGGAGATAAACTTTTATTCTGACTGGAGATCAACAGTAATATACATATGAACTTTTACATGGTAAACAAAGGAGAGAGCGTTTGTGGAGTTGTTGTTTGCTGTGTGTTTGAAAACAGAGTGGTCTAACTTGACATATGTGATGTGATCTGGGAAACCCTCCACATGGTGAAATTTGTAATTTTTGTGTTTTATACATCAAATTAATCGGGACTGCATGTGCTCTTATGTGAAAGAACTCTACAATAGCGTAACTCAAGTTATAGACATTCTAGAATCATGAATAAAACAGTTTTGAAAAGAGCACATGCAGTGTCCCGATTAATTTGATGTATAAAACACAAAAATTACAAATTTCACCATGTGGAGGGTTTTCCCAGATCACATCACATATGGTAAGAATACTTGTAGGATTGACTATCCCCAAAGTAATAAAACTATAGACAAGAAGTCTGAGAGCAAAGCTTAAAATGAGGTGATGACATGTGGTGAAGGTAGATCAAAGCAATAAAAGTGGACCTTGAAGTGGTCATCAATTACGAAGCTTGGCAATACAGGGTCAAATAGTACAACAAACACTGAGAATACTGTATGGGAAAGTATACAATGGATTAGAATTACAAATGTTTCTATGTTTACATGGAAGAAAACACTACACTAATACCTACAAAACGGCTCCTGTAGTCTGGAACGTCCATGACACTGATCGAAACGTCGAGTTGTAACCTCCAGTTCTTTTCAGAACTAATTACCACTCAATAGAGAATTTCACATGGTGTCACCGCAATTAGTCTTACTTATCCTCTTCACCATGCAAAGCTACAAGGCATGCCAGCTTTTTGACCAGAAATAGCTAAAAGAATGTGCGTACTATACCATATTGAATCCATACTGCTCGCGATTATTTTGATAAAAATGTTATTTTCAAGGATTTTTTTAAATCCCTTTTTCAAGTAAAATAGCGATGTTCCGATGAAAAAGAACTTTTTCGTAAATGCCGTCAAAGTAGCCCAAAACACGGGCGATACATCTTTAAAGGGACACTATCGTCACGAACGGAACAGACTTTCGACAGTGCATGGAAACGGTATCATAGGTTTAGATGAACTTGACCCTAAATCCTCCAAAATCCTCTTTGCTAAAGTGAAAGATTTTGGAGGATTGAGGTTATTGGGCATACTTGCCTTTCCATGGTACATGTACATCCATGTTTGTTGTAGTGATTGCAAGGTCAGTGCTTGGGTCAGTTGACACTGTTTATTACTCCATGCATGCAGGGAGGGTCCCTGGCCATGTACATGTATCACAGATTAGAAACACATGTGTGCATACATGCCATGTGCTTGCTTTGCTACTGAAGGATTTTGGAGGATTCAGGTTATGTGTAAGCAAATGAGCCTAGGGAGTTAGGAAGGATTCAGGTTATGTGTAAGCAAATGTGCCTAGGGAGTTAGGAAGGATTCAGGTTATGTGTAAGCAAATGAGCCTAGGGAGTTGGGGTTAATAGACTGAAAATAATCTCATGAGCACGCTCTGGTCTAAATAGCAGGGCAAGATAAGATCATATTAACCCTAACCACCCCAAATCCTGCAAATCCTCCAAGGGGCACTGTTGGAAACTGGTACTTTCAACTCTTCAAATGGGGCAAAATTACTACCGGGCAAGAAGTACGGGCCATAAGTGCTGAATATGAAAGATCAACGGAAATGCATGGTGCATTTTGAAGATAAGGGCATGTTTCCAAAAGTGCACTGATGGAATTTTGAGGATTCAGTAAGGTTCCCGATGCATAAATGATACATGCAGCACCCACAGTTATGATTTTATCGCACCCTGTTATCGGGGCCAGCGCAGTCACTGCTGAGTTCATTTAAAACTAGAACACCGATTCCATGCCCTGTCGAATGTCTGCTCGGATCGTGACGATACTGTCTCTTTAATGTCTTAAAAATACATTTAATTTTGTTTTTTCTTTTGTTTTCTCTCTCAGAGCTGAAGTGGGAATTATGGGATTGGTAATCCGGCCTAAAGATGGCGACGAGACATCAACACGAGTCACGTGGCTCAGCCAGATCAACTTGAAGGGATGGGCGCTCAAGATGATCGTCAACAGAGTCACTGTGGGATATCCCGTGTCCCTCTCTGATGACCTGCAGCAGGTGGGTTTAATACGGGTCCGATATCGAGGCATTCTCACTAGCTCAGATCGAGGCCAAGTAAAATCGTAGACGTTTTGTCGCAATGCACGCGCAAAACGATTTGCGTAATGCCGAGCGGTCTAGCTTACCGGATTCAAGTTCTGGTGTTAGCAACATAATGTGGGTTCGAATCACGGCCGTGACACTTGTGTCCTTGAGCAAGACACTTAATCATAATTGCTTCTCTCCACCCAGGGGTTAAAATGGGTACCTGTGAAGGCAGAGTTGGTTTGCTCTATATGCGCTAGAAATGGCAGCAATTGAGCTGTATACTCCCCAGGGAGCTGAGATGGTTTCAGGAATGATTTATGAGCCTTATGAGCAGGGATAATAATATAATGCGCCTTGAGCACCACTTAGTTGGTGGATACGTGCGCTATATAAATCCACACATTATTATTATTATTATGAGAATCAACCTCACTACCGGTTCTTTTCAGAACCACATCCCTTCTTCCAAGAAGAGATTATTACTCCCATAAACCTTATTGTCTTATCCTATCCACCATGCACATTCTCATTAGCATATATAGTCTAAAAGGTTTCAAACTCCAACAAATTGTTAAATAAATGCTCTAAAAATATGAGAAGTTCAGTCAACTTTATGCACAAATCTACCATGCTATTGCATCTGATCCCACTGTGACATCACTGCTTTGCTTATGAATATGCAAATTTTCATGAGCAAATAGACCAAAAGGTTACGGAAAAAAGGGTATCAAACACCCATGAAATTAATTTAAGACTAATTGCGGCGACACCATGTGAAATGCTCAATTAGTTCTGAAAATAACTGGAGGTTTCAGAACTAATTACTACTCAGTTGAGGATTTCACATGGTGTCACCGCAAATAGTCTCTATTTATTATCTTCACCATGCAAAGCTACAAGTTTTACCCTTGAAATTGGAAAATCAAAGGTATGAAAGTGATGCCAACATCGAAACAGTTGTTAATCATGTTTGCAAGTTATAATAATTCCTATTTCATTGGCCCTTTTTAAAGCATTTCTTGTCCATCATTTGTCTGTAGTATTGGAAGAAAACGACAGCCCCTAAGGAGCCTGAGACACCGAAGGAAGAGGAGAATGCAGAGACGAAGCCAACAGAGGAAGGTTAGTGGCAGGGCTAGGGGAGGTTGGGGATTATTCTCAAAATTTACGGTCTTGGTTGCGCCAATTATACAACGTTTATTAGGCCAACAGACCTTATAGGGCCCATTGAATAGTACTTAAACTATTGATAAAGAAGGGAGGTTTGCGGTGACACCATGTGATGAAATCTCTTTTGAGTAGTGGTGGCTCTGAGAAGAGCCGATTGCGCCAATTATACAACGTTTATTAGGCCAACGGACCTTATAGGGCCCATTGAATAGTACTTAAACTATTGATAAAGAAGGGAGGTTTGCGGTGACACGAGAAGAAGAGCCGGTTTGAGTACAAACCGGCTCTTCTCAGAGCACCACTACTCAAAAGAGATTTCATCACATGGTGTCACCGCAAACCTACCTTCTTTATCTGTCGCCACCATGCATGGCTTCAAGTTTTACATTAAACTATTGAAAAACGATTCAATAGTCGAACAGTTGAGGATAGTTTTTTCAACGCTTGAAGGCCCAGCCCAACTGGACTTCCTTGGTCAGACAAAAGAGCTATTACGGGATTACTGCCTGTTGTGTGGGGAGGATTAGTGGAGGATTAGCAGTGGCAGTGCCATTGATGTTCCAGACTACAGTAGCTGCTTTGTAGGTATTAGGACTGTCAATTATAACTTCTTTTGTCCGTTTCCAGAAGCTGTTCCATGCAGAACCGTTACTTTCAAATCTAGTAAACAATGAAGCGAGCTAATTGAATAGTTTGGGCCAATAGTTTAACGATTCCTCAATGTGCCCTAAGAGGACCGTAGGCCTTATTTCTAAGGGTGCGTTTTGAGTAGCTTTCCTGAGGTTGCCAATATCTTTATACATTGTGTTTAAAGGGACATTACCGTCACGATCAGCTGGGCATGGAATCGAAGGGCTATTGTTTGATTAACTCAGTGACTGAAAGTCATATTCCACATAAGGTCATTACCGTTGCTACTACATAAATGAGCCAGTATTATTCAGTTATTCAATATCGCGGCACCCGCAGCTGCTATATAAGATTCTAGCCAGCCAATCGACATCGGGCAAGCTCGGTGGTCGAGAGGTTAAGACGTCTGCACTAGTAAGCAGGAGGTCGTGGGTTCGAATCCCGCCCGAGTCGCCTGTGAAGTTTTGTTTTCCACAGACACTCGGAAAGCACCGAGTATACAGTGCTATACACACGTCGGTGTAGGGTAAAATTAAATCAGTTATTATTCAGTCACTTTGTTAATCTTAAACTAGGACACCGATTCCATGTACTGTCTAAAGTCTGCTCTGATCGTGACGATACTATAGCTGCGTCTTTAAATAATAACAATTATGCTGTTTAGTTCCCCTATGACATATAGGCCTAACCTCTTTCAAAATTTGGAAATGTGAATTAGTAATATAACAGCCCCTCTTAAACTGATAACACTGGTCTACAGCCAAAATGCTTCCGAAACAAATGAAGTCAAACCTGACTAATTATGGGTCACTGAGAATGGAAATGATGCTTAAAATTGTTGATTGGCTCTAGTTTTCAAGATATGGTACCGTTTAATGACTACAAGAGACAAGCCAAGAAGCGCAGAGTAGACACTGAATAAGGACTGAACTATGAACTGATACATAGTATTACATAAACAGGGCAGGTGACATAATATCAAGTGAAACAACCATAAACACATGAAAAGACCTAGGTTTACAATTCATGATTAAAAATCTGCTATGTACACCATACACATAGTACATCAAATGTAAACTTAAATATCTTGGAAACAGTAGCCAATCAATAATTTTAATTGTCATATTTGAATTCAGCACATCACAATCCATAATAAATAGCACATTTTATCTCCGAAGCAGACAACTTTAAAAAAAATTGTTGCCAAGTGTATTTTTAAGAAATTGTCATCTTTCTAAAATGCCCATGGCGATCGTGATCCTGTCATAAGTAGGTGAAAAACATATCAAATAACTGCAACAGATATACCTCTTTCCCTGAAAGCCCGCAGATGCAAATATCAACTGTGCACACAGAGTCGGCTGGAAAATATTAATACCAGGTTACATGCACTCGTGAAACGACGTACTTGCCTTAGCCTTAACATTTCTCTGTACAAAACTATGGCGTATTACTGGTTGCATAAACTTATCTAGGTCATGCTTGTTACAAAAATAAAAATGATAGTGAAATTGTATGATTTACTGGAAAGTTAGCGCTTGTGGAAGTGGACAAAGTTGTTTAACCACTGGTTTTACAAGATACAAATAGTAAGGGGTTTACATGACCTCAATTTTGTTTTCATGACCTCAATTTTGTTTTCATGAACATCATGTGATTTTATTGTTATCTGTTGTCAACGAGCCGTTTTCTGTTGAAACGTATGAATGCTTTGCATTTGCAATTTGCAATGATATATTAAAGAAATACGGGTCCTCAAAATAGACATATTCCTTATAGAAGAAACTAACGAAGACTACTTAATTTGTTGATGTTTATTTGAAACATTAATATCATGGTTTATGAAAAGAAATCTTTTTGACAAAATATTAAGAGCATTTTTACACATTTCAAACTTTTAAAGCACTATTTGCAAAATTTTAACTACCTTCCATTTTTATTGGTCTTTCAAGAATATTGATTAAAAGTTTTGACAGTTTTTTTACCATTTTATTTAAAATATATAATTATATATATATATATATTTTTTTTGTCAACATTAAAAACAATTTTACAACCATCTGGAATAAGATGAAGCATGGTTCAACTGTTTTTCTTGGGTACATTTTCTGTTCCCCCATAAACTTTTCCAGTTTATACCAACATCAATTAACTCTGTGCGTCTCACAAAACAGCGCTCACGACATCCACGCGTATGATCACGCATTGAGAATCGGCAATTTACAAGAGAAGAATCCTTCACTGAAACAAACTGAAACACCAGACTTGTAATTTCATTTGTAAGTTACCATCCAGTTGATTACCTTTAGTGTGTCATGTATACTACTCAAAACAATTTAGGGAACACCGGAATAATCTCAGTTAAAGCAAGATCATTTATTTCAGATAAACACAATGTTTCACAGAATTGATGAGAAACAACTGCACAATGAAACAGATGATAAAGGATGCATGTAGTGATTACACATTTCATGACATGACTACTGAAAGAGAGAGGGGGTTGCAAATGAAAATCCCGGTTCATGGAACATTTCAAACCTTTTTTTGTTTTGTTAAAAATCAGGTGTTCCCTAAATTGTTTTGAGTAGTATATATATAAGGTAAATGGAGGATATGTATAAAAACCATCCTGTGAAAGTCGTGGCTTATTTCACTGGTGATTCACAGGAAAACAAGTGAAAATGCATTCAGACTGTTCGTGGTAATAATAAATAATGGACACGTATATTGCACCGGTAAAACCCAAGTATGACGCACATGGTGCTTGGAAACTATTAACTCCTGTCATCAGGCCAATTATATCATTCCCGGAACCATCTCAATTCCCTGGGGAGTATGCAGCCCACGCTACCATATGCGGTGCACAAAGTGCTTAATCAAACACAATTACCATCTCTGCCCTCACAGGTCCCCATTTAAACTCGTAGGCCTATTTCATCCCCGTGTTTTTGGTAACAAATGTGATTGCTTTTTAACACTTCTTATTCAGGCTATGTATTGCCTTTGAGAGGTTCTAGGTTCGAAATGTTAGGCCAATAACTACTATTTTGCAGGTCCTTTAGGTCAGTAAGCACTTTGCAACAGATAATGCTCTGTTTACGTTTCTTATATGAATATGTAGAATATGAATATGTAGAATATGTAGAACTTAACATTAAACATAGTGATTGTTTATATATATACTGTAAAAAAATTACGGTAAAACGTAGTGCAGCGGGTTGCCAACGTTTTACCGTTATTTTTTACGGTTTAAACGTAAATGGAGTAGGCCTAACGTCTTACCGAATTGTTTACGGTAAAAAGGCTGTAAAATACTAACATATTTATACGGGTATACCGTAATATTTACTGGAAATAAATCCCTCGGTTGGGTAGGTTCCTTGTTGATCTGCAGATTGGGGTTAGTCGATGCCATTATTTATTGTATACAATGTATACTACTCAAAACAATTTAGGGAACACCGGGATAATCCCAGTTAAAGCAAGATCATTTATTTCAGATAAACACAATGTTTCACAGAATTGATGAGAAACAACTGCACAATGAAACAGATGATAAAGGATGCATGTAGTGATTACACATTTCATGACATGACTACTGAAAGAGAGGGGATTGCAAATGAAAATCCCGGTTCATGGAACATTTCAAACCTATTTGATGTTAAAAATCCGGTGTTCCCCAAATTGTTTTGGGTAGTATATTTCACTTTAGGTAAAACTTGTAGCTTTGCATGGTGAGGAGGATAAGTAAGACTAATTGCGGTGACACCATGCGAAATTCTCTTTTGAGTAGTAATTAATTCTGAAAAGAACTGGAGGTACAACTCGACGTTTCGATCAGTGTGCTCTGATCGTCCTCAGGAGACCGTCCCTCACTTACGTAGTCTGGTTCCTTGTAGTTACGTAGTCTGGTTCCTCTCTTCACTAATGTACAGAACATGTTTCCTTTACATTTAATTAATGTCTTTTCAAATCTCTTTAGTCATGGTGGCATGCAATGATTATCTGTATTTCAATATTTTAAATGTTGAATGTACTTTTTACATCAACATAGAAGAGAACATCATCATCTATTCATTTTTATCACAAAATTAACAGTAACTATTTGAAAATGGCCTAAAATCACCCATTTTCACATGTTTGAAACATTGGAAATGATTCGAGTACAAAGCTAGGTCAAATTGAGGTCAGATTATTAACATATTGGATATATCCCAGAGTGCAATGGGAGCGACCGTAATACGGTTTTCGGCCGTAAAACACTGAGAAGGGATGATTACGGGTAATTCACCGTAGAATTTATACACTATTCACCGTACACCGGATTTTTACAAATTGCAATGTTGTGATCCTGCGGATTTTAAAGATTTAAGCAATAAAGGAAAGCAAAGCAAACGCTCAGAACTATAGATTTCACCCCCAGCGCTGTTCACAACAGCGGCCCCAATACCCCTCGCAAAATTTACGTGGATTTTTCAAAACTGCCCAATCACAACCCTGACCGTAAAATTACGATGATTTTCCCCCCCTCCCCAAATGCACCTTCTTACAGTAGGATTCTAAGAGTGATTGTATCATTTCTTTCCATCTTATTTCTCTAGGTAAGACAGAGGAAGCGGCGGAAGAGGCCCCAGTTGAGAACAACGTTGCAGCCGCACCGATCACAGCGGAGGGTGATGACATCCCTTCAGCCGATGGCGAAGAGAAGGTCGAAGAGAAGGGCGAAGAGCAGGCGGGAGAAGAGGCATAGAAGCAGATCAGACTAGTTAACGTACAGTAGCAGAAAGTCGGGCATCGTAGTTTAAGGGAGATAGGGGTACCAGACCACAATTTTTTCTAACGTCCTTCTATCCGATGGGGTTTAGCTTGAGCTTCACTGGGTGGGCAGTGTGGAATTTTACAAAATAGGGTATAGTAACCTTTTATCCATTTCAATGACTCAGGCCTAATGAACATAAATTAGAACTATGGGGTCGAAGATATAGGTAATAAACACAGCTGCAATCGCTTCAAATTTAACGAATTGTGAACTGGAGGTATCATCAACGCTAACTCAAGTTCTCGACTTGGAAGAGGACTGATACGCAAGCGCAGTACGCGTAAGTCATGAATACAGGGAACAACCTGATTATATCCATATAGGGCCTAGTTGACAATACGTACCGCGCATGAGCACGATACCGCTACGTGACTTATTATGCATCATGCTTTAAAGGTACACACAGCCTTGAATATTTTCGATTTAAAACAAAAATATGACAGTTTCCGCTAAGACGTTATTAAAACAAAGCCATCAATGGTTAAGTTTCAGTCACGTATAAACTATACTACTTGTCATTTGTATCCTAAGTCACGTGATAAATATTGTCTTACAGGCAAATTTCATTGTGTATATATCATTAGTCATTGTATAACCTCTTTTCGTGTTTTCTTTGAAGACGCATTTATCGCCCAAAACGGCGCCTTAGGTGAATCTGTGTGTACCTTTTTTAATAACCAGGGCAGTTTTTATCCGGCTGCTGAATTGATATTATTGCTATGCAGATAAATATTGCTTAGCAGGTTTTCGCTGGTTACCAGCGAAAATTCCATACAAAATGTGCAGTCTTTGGTTGGTTTACTGCTTCGTATTGTTAAGCAGAAGTATTTTGCATAGCAGAATATTATACCTGACGGCTGTATAGAATTCGCCCGTGGTACGATAGGCCAGGGTACATTCAATATACAATGGGCACCAAATCAATCTGTTATCAAAAATCCAAAGATATATATTAAGCGGGAATTTAGTGTTACAAGTGGAGGTTGTGTAATTTTGGTTCAAATGGCTGCGGAATTAAGATATTTCTAACATAAGCATTATTGTTGCCACAGTATAAGTACCTGTTAATTGTATAATAATAATAATAATAATAATATTAATAATAATAATAATAATAGAGGTAGATGTATAATGTAGTTATATTGAAACTTGACGCATAATTAGCATACATTTTGCAACAAAACTCGGTGTTTAATCCCATTACGATGTTGTGGCCTTTATTATTTTTCAACTAAAGAAATATTACACTGGATATATACTATTGAACGTTATCAAAATTGGCTTGACTGTTTAAAACCATAATCATACAGTTGTTTCAGAAGTCTGTTGTAGATCTTCTGTTTGTAACTTATCAATTTCAATGCATGCACAATTAAGTCGGTGTCGTGTTTATGTCAATAGGATGTACAATATTACAGTTATTATCCCTTATCGTGTGGTTGCGTGTGAAGAGATTGGCTGGGAATGATGGGTCTTATTCTTCGTATGTGCTAGCCGTACGCTTGCAAATCCGCTCCGTGCACGAACAGTTGAGGCCGCCATTTACGCAAGTAGCTGTTTCCAGCATATCGCTGGTTTGTGCACTACATTTAGTTATATTAAACAATGTTAACGGTTACCAGAGAATAGTTTCTGATGTAGGCCATATGCCTAAAAGAAAAACAAAATGGCCGACGAAAAAGCCCAGCAGTAGCTGCAAGATGTATAGAAATTTTGAAATTAATATTATATATGGAAGAAGGTGAGCGAGAGAATGGGATTCAACGGAAGCATTTCTGGTTTATATTTAAAATGGAGCTATTTAATCATTCAAGTGACGGAACTACGACTATGAAATGGCGCTGCGAAGTGCCCTCTCTTGAGACTAAGAGCAATTTCGCCGCTAGAGGTCTATGGTGTGCACGGAACGGATAGGTACAGTTACCAGAAAAAGAATAAATCCCCAAGCTGAAACCAACTTTTTGTGTCACTGTGTATAATATCCATAGTAGTGGTGTTGTAAAAATACGTTGTGAAAATACCATTATCGTTATCCTATTTCATTTTAGCGGTCGCTTCTTTATTGTAACCTCATTCGTGCCTAAATAATTTATAATTATCATGACGGCCTTTTTGCTCAAAAAGAGAAGCTTCAAATAACAAAAACAAGATTATTATTGTTATTACTTTGTATTTTTTTGTAATTTTATTTTAAATAGCTATAATAAATAGATATATCATTTTCAATAACATGTGTTTTGTTACCTATACAATACTACGTAGTGGTAAAATGCATTGTGAGAATGACAGGTATCAAGTTTACGGACATGCCGTCATTGTATTATATTTTGTGTTTTCTATAAGCATTATTTTACCCCCCAAAACTACAAGTAAATCCCACGTGTTTTAGACTCGAGTTAAAGGGAGATGACCCCATTGGTAATTACCAGAACTTAAACTTACCATCGGTATACCTTTCAATCACATGGGTGTTTAAAAAAAAAGTGGTTCAAACCTAATTCCGTGTGGTGTTTATATTGACCGAGTTAGAACCACCCTTGATGAAGTTTTTAACACCCCTGTCTGTATCGTTTCGGTTTTACGATAACACCATGTGTTTATCTATTGCTATTAAAGTGAGGTAAAGGGTTCTGACAAGAACCTTTTCGCGAAACCCGTATCTTAACTGTCGCCAATAAGTGATATTATGGTTCAGAGAGAACCAATATCGGGTAACCCGTTTCTCAGCTATCGCTAAGTGAGATTATGGTTCAGGGGAGAACCAATATCGGGCAACTCATTTCGTTTAGTATGCTCTAATCATCGCCAGGAGACTGTGTATAGTGCTCCCGTCTTAGTGAAAAGTGAAATTGTGATCTCAAATAAATTAAATTTTCAACAGTTTCCGTCTGATAATCAGTTTTACCTAAAATCCAGACGGTGTTTTCAAAACATCCTTTAAAATATTTCAAAGGGAGGTGCTATCATTATTAGTAAATATTTTTCACAACTCGGTATTTTATGCCCTAATAAGTTCACAATTTCACGTTAGAATAGAATATGAAAGTAATGTTTGCCGATCGATCCTAAATACATTTTCAGGATTTTCTCAAAACATATGAAACTTTTACGGGATGGATTTTGTAATAATTACCAAAGGGGTTACCTCCTTTTAATGAATGGGTTTTCGATTCTTGTAGAAATCATAACTAATGGTTGCAAGCATGTGTAGCCTTTGCAAAGACCACTGAATTCTGCAGGCTAAGACTTAGATTTTTATCATTTGAAGGGTGCTGCTTTGACTTATTTATACTTAAACATCGGTTTAAATTGAAATATTTGTATATTATTGATTTTCATTTCCATGGTTACAATTCTGTAGATTTTATACAGAACGTATTTAGAGGAACAGTATGTATTCACAGGCTACAAACCTTGTACAATAGTAGTGGTATTTCATTTGTCGATCATGATTATTCGAACAGTACGTAGTCGAACTGTTATTTAGTATCCATTTAACCGACACTGAGTCCGTCGAAAATACTGATTATCGATTAATTGTATCCGTCGTTTAGTTTTGTCTTCGAAACCCTTCAGTAGGTTATTATTCGCTTGTCTGTTGCCACGCTAGTGGAAACAGCGATTCCTGTTATTCGCTCATCTTTCCGTTTTAAACTATCCGAAACTGAAGACAGTTGGCATGGTGAACGGCATTAATACACTGCGAAAATTGTGGTGTTAACCCGTCGACCAATGTTATATAACTATTGGGATAATCACCAAACATAGCCACCAAAGTGAAGCTTTAACACAGTTTTGGCAGTACGAAATAATCTAGTCCGTTGTCCTAAAAAAAATCCAAGACAATCTAAGCTTGTAACGATGGATTTCTTAAAATTGATAAGTGCAACTGCTAGCTTATCTTATCGTTGCTTTAAGTTACTTTAGGCGTAGGAAGTATGAGAGATTATACAATCGCATTTAGGCATAGGCATAATTTAGTTCAGCATGTCTCGCTACTAGCTGGAGCCTGATTACATTGCGTGTACACGTTGGCCACCACAAAGATTTCAAATGCGGAATACATGGATACATGACTACGATGGTGTTAAATTGCTTTCTGCGATTGGTCAAATGGTAACACGTGTTCCGAGTCGGAGTCCTTGTAACGGCAGACGTAAAGCCCTGACTTCAGGCTGAAAATAATAATATGTAACATTTTAATAAGGGACCTTAGCCAATCTCGCCCACTAACTTCTCCCGGAAAAATCTAAATTCTCACCTGCAAAAATTCTTGCCCTCACTATTTTTTTTTTTTACTTCAAGTCTCCTTCCAGATCTTTAGAAAAACCTTAACAAAATAGAAGCTGGTCACATTAGTTTCATGTAACCGCTTTGTCCGGCTAGGCGTGGCTGGCCCAACGTTAATCTGTCCAGACAATGGAAAGGCTTAATTGGCATTTCAAAAGGTCTATGCCCACCGCTGGAACACTCTTTTTGTCAATGGATTAGGGAGTGAACAATGGCAGTTTTTAGGACCGCAGCTTCATCACTGCTTTCCAGGTGAGTCTTGCGATAATACTGGGAGATTAACCCAGTGGTTTTTGTAGGCGAGATTGGCAAGGGTCCCTAAGCCTTTTGGGAGTTTTATGTGAATGTCTGGTACACTGACTCAAGTCAGTGGCACGTGCATGTTTATATTTGAATTACCAAGACTTAAAACACTGTCGTTATACCATGTGATGTTGTTGCAAGCATTGAACAGCAGTATCCAGTTACTAGAAGTTACGTATCTACGCAAGGGCTACCTTCGAAACCGTAGCAAGTGGTGTCAGTGTAAAGTCTTAGTAATTCCATTTTTAGGCTGTAGCCTTTTGGTATAGCGAGACTTCAGTGATGAGTTTACAAAATGCATGTGTCCTTATGCTTCCAAGAATCAAACCTTATTATATTTTTTACGCTTTTGAATGAACTGTTTTTTACATACATTCCGTAGTCATTAACTTCAGTTTTGAATATGTAATGCTTCATATAATTATTCGTCATGAGGTTACCCCCAAAAAGTAGTTGAGAAACATTAAAGCGCGTGTATTAATAATATACCTGTGTGGATTATTAATTATAATTATATGTTGATGAAATTCTTGCGTCGGGAGATAAACAATTGATTTAATTTTGCCCTACACCAACGTGTGTACAGCACTGTATACTCGGTGCTTTCCGAGTGTCTGTGAAAAAACTACAGGCGACTCTGGCGGGATTCGAACCACGACCTCGTGCTTACTAGTGCTATATGGGATTCTAGCCGGCCAATTGTTATCGGGTAAGCTCGGTGGTCGAGAGGTAAGACGTCTGCACTAGTAAGCAGGAGGTCGTGGGTTCGAATCCCGCCCGAGTCGCCTGTGTAGTTTTTTCACAGACACTCGGAAAGCACTGAGCATACAGTGCTATACACACCTCGGTGTAGGGCAAAATTAAATCAATTGATTATTAATTAGTTATAGTTAGGTAAAAAACAAATTGTCCCACAAATCGTCAGCGGTGCCACGAAGTGGCATTCAGGTACACTGGACAACATAAACATTTGAAGAAATCGGCGTGTGAAGTTGTATATTTTGTGTAATTTCTTTCACTCTGAGGATGCAAGTGAACTTTTTAATTATTGAAATAATGTTGTTGTTTTTTACTCGGACGTTTTCAATTCAAAAGCATTAATCACTGAAACATTATACAAACTTCAGTGTCACTTTCTGAAAACGCAAAAACAAGGCTGCCCTGTGTTGTTCGCACATTACAAATGTCACTTCGTGAAAAAAAAAATTATTTTATTTTTTATTTTTTAAATTTGTTTATACATGAAGCATCACTTCGTATTACCGATAACATTTAGTCAAAGCAACCCGAAAACACAACACCTGGGGCGCGTTTTCGTGACCCTAACCAGAAACTTGTTTCTGACGTCATATTCTTGACCAGAAAAAAAAACACGGCAGAGCTACGCGAAAATGCGAACATAACCAGAACATTGTTTTCAGTTTGCGATGTGTTCAATCATCGACATTTCTCAAAATATCCGGTGTAATTCAAATTTTTGCAAAATAGAACTTACTCGTGAGTGCTAGTAATCATGCTTGAAAGATATACTGGTATACGAACAATCATTCCATCAAATAATTAACAAAACTAACAAAATTAACAAAATTTGTTTTAACAAATAATTAACAAAACTTTCGTTACTTTTGTGAATCCGCCATCTTGAAACCAAGCGTAACCGATCACAAACTTCGGTTCACGATTGATCAGAACAATGACGTCATCACAGCACAACCGAACTCGTGAAAACGCTTAACCAATGACCGAAGCCCAAATATGTTTCTAGTTACAGTCGCAAAAACGCGCCCACGAAAAAAAAAAAAGACCACACATGCCCGCGAGTGGCGAAGCCACGAGCACCCTTACTAGTCTGTTCCGATGACGCTACTATTGAATTATTCATAAATCTTCAGCAATATGAATAATTTATGTGTGCAAATTTATTTCAAGGTATATCTAAACCTTACGTGTAGTAAGTACATTTACAGGTCAAAATGAGTGGTCAGGACCGTTTTTGACTGGTAAAAGCATTGTCTGGTATTGTTCAGGGTGGTCAAAATGACAGTACAAAAACAGTTTTAAACTAGATATAAGTTTTTGTCACAACAAAAACAAGGTGTTCGGTTGAAGTAAAAATGGTTACGTCATCAATTCGAAGTGTTGGAGAAGTCAAATGTTAACGTCTGTTGAAGTTCTCGCGAGAAGTTTATTTGAATACAACACAATACTGAATTTAGAAATTATTTTAATATTAAATTTGACTTCCGGTTTGGAAGGTCAAATTGGGGTCACCTTTGTGTAAATACTTTTGCCAATTAACAATCTGTACAATGGTACAAAAATTTCAATTTACCTCCTGTGGTTGTTGATATGATTTTTTTAAATATTAAACTTTCACTTCCGGTTTGGACAGGAAGTAAGGTCAAATTGGGGTATAAATATTTTTTGACAATTAACGATCTGTATAATGGTACAAAATTTGTGAATTTACCTCTTGTGGTTGTTGAGATATGATTTTTTGAAAATATTAAACTTTGACTTCCGGTTTGGACAGGAAGTAAGGTCAAGTGGGGTCACCTTTTTGTAAATATTTTGACAATTAACGACCTGTACAATGGTTTAAAAATTGTGAATTTACCTCTTGTGGTTGTTGAGATATGATTTTTAAATATTAAACTTTGACTTCCGGTTTGGACAGGAAGTAAGGTCAAATGGGGTCATGTTTTGTAAATATTTTTGACAATTAACAATCTGTATAATGCTGCAAAAAATGTTAATTTACCTCTTGTGGTTGTTGAGATATGATTTTTTAAACATTAAACTTTGATTTCCGGTTTGGACAGGAAGTAAGGTAAAATTGGGGTCATCTTTTTGTAAATATTTTTTGACAATTAACAATCTATACAATGGTGAAAAATTGTGAATTTAACTCTTGTGGTTGTTGAGAAATGATTTTTTTAAATATTAAACTTTGACTTCCGGTTTGGACAGGAAGTAAGGTCAAATTGGGGTCACCTTTTTGTAAATATTTTTTGACAATTAACGGTCTGTACAATGGTGAATGAATTGTGAATTTACCTCTTGTGGTTGTTGAGATATGATTTTTTAAATGTTAAACTTTGACTTCCGGTTTGGACAGGAAGTAAGGTCAATTAGGTCATGTTTTTGTAAATATTTTTCGACAATTAACAATCTATACAATAGTGCAAAAAATGTCCATTTACCTGTTGTGGTTGTTGAGATATGATTTTTTTTAAATATTAAACTTTGACTTCCGGTTTGGACAGGAAGTAAGGTCAAATTGGGGTCACCTTTGTGTAAATAATTTTCGACAATTAGCAATCTGTATAATGGTACAAAATTGTGAATTTAGTGGTTGTTGAGATATGATTTTGTTTTATGTTAAACTTTGACTTGGTTTGGACAGGAAGTAAGGTCAAATTAGTGTTGTGTAAATATTTTTCGACAATTAACAATCTGTATAATGGTACAAAATTGTGAATACAATACCTCCTTGTGGTTGTTGAGATATTATTTTTTTAAATATTAAACTTTGACTTCCGGTTTGGACAGGAAGTAAGGTCAAATTGGGGTCACCTTTGTGTAAATATTTTTCGACAATTAACAATCTGTATAATGGTACAAAAATTGTGAATTTACCTCTTGTGGTTGTTGAGATATGATTTTTTAAATATTAAACTTTGACTTCCGGTTTGGACAGGAAGTAAGGTCAAATTGGGGTCACCTTTTTGTAAATATTTTTCGACAATTAACAATCTATACAATAGTGCAAAAAATGTCCATTTACCTGTTGTGGTTGTTGAGATATGATTTTTTTAAATATTAAACTTTGACTTCCGGTTTGGACAGGAAGTAAGGTCAAATCGGGGTCACTCACAACTCGAGTTTCATCTACTTGTTAAGTTCTAAGTACATGCCAAGTTTCTAGTTCATGTGAAGTTTGCAAGTATGTCTTTGTTAGCGGACAAGATGGGGAGAAGAAGAAGAAGTAAAAAAAAAAAAAAAAACGAACAAAAACAATAGGTGTTTCGGGTACATACGAACACCTAACTAGACAACAATAGGTGTTTGTGATATTACAAACACATAGGTGTTCGAGTTTTGTCAGGGCAGTGATGATGACGT